>CM041778.1:221974312-222350740 GCA_023374045.1 Limonium bicolor
ACCTGATCATAAGTCATATCATCATTCAGAGTGTGTATCTTGTTATAGACGCTTCGACCAAACTTTTCATACATAAAAAATCTAGGGAGGCAGATAGATACATAGATGGAGAGGGAGGAAGGGGGAGGAAAGTGACCTTAAGAATCTCATATCATCTGCGAACTTTCTCGTAGATATTATATATAAATATGCACACCAAATTCAGCCAAAATCATAAGCAAAAACATTCCAGCATAGCTTGATAACAAACATACAATTCCAAGCCAAAATCAGGGATAAAAATACCTTTAAAATTTCGGTTGTAAGACTAGGCAGACCATACACCTGAAGCCTGGTCTTAATAACATCCAGAGGACAGACGAATGTGGCGGCGATGACACCTAAACCCACAAGAAACAAATATATACATTTTAACTTTTCCCAAACAAATTCTAGAACGTTATTAGAATTTGAGTTGTAAACAACCAAATGTTTGACGGGAAAAAAAGGGAAAGGTACAAATAAATTCTTATTATTTTAGTATATCCTTCAGCTGGTAGTCATACCATTACTATGGAATGGTTGTTAATATAAACAGATTTGTTGTCCAATTACAAAAAGCAGAAGCCAATAAAACAGATGATGATTGAATATCGTTATTCACTCTTCATTTATGCAGTAAAAAAGAACAGGTGGAGGGTCAGTTAAAGGAGAAGAAGAAAATGAGTAGCCACTGGTTCTCCTCATAACTCGAAAATGTGAAATGGATGACCCATTCAAAACTCGCTTGGGAATCCATCACTGGAAAAAATATATAGATTATGGTTTGCACATTTGATTCAAGGTGCAAATTTTGCAAAAAAAAAAAAAAAATGAAAACAAGAGAAAAAATCCACCAGTTTCACTGAATGGATCGACAGAGAATAAGAGAGTTAATTGGGTTCGAGAGGAAGAGAGAATGATGTTTATGGATATATATACCACAAAACAGACTGTACTAGAGCTAAATGCCATTTACTCACCTCAATCAAATACCTCCTTCTCTTAGTACTTACACTAGTATTTCCCTTTCCGTATTCTTCACTTTCTTCAACCGAAGGACATGCTACAGTAAATCAAATTCCATTATCAATTTTGCATCCTTCGATTCATGAGCGGTTGCCTTATCCCCGGTGACACCAAAAACCTCTAAGCACTAGAGTCAATAAATTAAAGCTTAACTAAAATCATTAGTAGATAAGAAAAATCTAGATTACAGTTTGACCCTAGCTAACCAACTGACTGAGAAATGGGAGTGGAAAAGTAAAAAATACAAGGAAGAATGAAGAAAGAGGAAGTAGAAGATACGGGAGCTTACTTATCGAGATGGATGAAATCGAGAGTGAAGCACACATCAAAGATATGCGAGAAACCCTAGCCGCTGAGAACAGAATACGTGTGAGCTGTGAATTGGCAAGGATGATGGAGGCCGACGCCAATTTGTTGCTTGCGATGGTAAGAGCTGACAGTGGTAATATCTGTTAGCCATCAATGGTGGAGGTGGATCGAAGAGGAAGAAAGGGGGTAAAAGACGAGTTGGAGTATTCGGTTAGGTTTGGGAAAGAAGACTGCGATTGTTTTTCCTTTTCCCAACACTAATATTAAACTGATGGATATTTTTTAAGGGTTAGTGTTTTTGTTTTAATAAAAAGTGTTTATATGTTGATGTGTTGTTATTAATCTGTTGGGAGAGACCATTCATCCCGTAGTGCTCGTCACAAGGAGAGCGTCGTCACGCGCATATTAGTTTACCTATTTACCCCCATAAACCTCTGCATAAAATTCAACCGCAGGATATTTTTTGTTAATGTCAGGACCCAAATCAAACGGACACTAATGAGTATGGCACCGGGAGATGTCACCTGAGCCTGTCCGCCCATCTCTGCTCTTTCTTCTCCGATCTCCCGTCTTCATATTTAAAAAAAAGCATGTGAACAAGAATAACGAGGCTCTATCTTCATTCTCCTCATTCACGGTGAACCAGAAACTGATTTTCCCGCCACTTCATTCTTTCACTTCCGGCGTCATCACAACCCGACTAACAAACTCGAAAACATCCTCTGCACTTCATTATCTGTTCATGCGTTGCATCTCAATCTGGTGAACGAGGAGCACAGAAGCTCTGCGCCTCTTTCATTCTTCTCAAATGGCGAACAAGGCGAACAAGGAGCTTACATGCTACTACGCCCTTATCCTCCTCACCCACGGTTTTGCAACTCACTGGAGAACGGAATAAACATGCTCCCCATGTCTCCAACTCCTTCAACGGAAGAACAATGAGCGCGCAAGGTCATGGGTCTTCATTCCTTCAACTGGTGTTAGGATAGGCTTATTCTCTTAGGCTTATCTTCCTTATTCTCCTTTATTTCCCCTAATCTCCTTTCATTAAACGGTCTTTAGTTCTCTAGTCCGTTTAGCAACGGTAATATACTTTTGTATATATGTTTCGGGTTTACTCCCGACTTAATACAATGAATAATAATATCGAGTACAGTATTCTTTCTCCGCTTCTCTCACCCGGCTTCTCCCTCGATTCCTCGATCGATCTCATCTTCCTCCGAATCTCCTTCTCCGCCTTCTCATTCTTTCCTCCTCAATTCACATGGTATCAGAGCAGTAACGACCGCATCCTAACCCTAATTTCACAAAATGCCTTCCGAGTCTGATGAAGAAGACGACGATCTCAACGACGACGAAGAAAAATCCTCTGAATCTGAAGAAGAAGAGGAAGTCGTCGACAGAAGAAGAAGCAAGCGACGGCATGATGCAGATCCGCTGGTTGTGTCCAACTCAGAAACACCGGGAGTTCAACTCACGTCAACGAAATTCGACGGTAAAAAAGGATTTCAAAACTGGAAAAAGAAAATCGAGATCTGTTTGTTAGCTAAAAACAAGATAAAGATCATCGATGGTACTTTAAAGAGATCGAAGGTTCCAAAAGGGCGAAGAGATGCTTGGGACAGATGCGATGGCCTTGTAAGATCTTGGATTTTAGCCTCGGTCGAAATTAGCATCGGAGACAGTCTCGTCTCTTGTCCCACCGCATCCGATATGTGGAAGCGCCTAATTCGTAGATACGACCAGATTGACGGAACCAGACTCTTCGAGCTCAACAGAGACCTATCCAGAATCGAACAAGGTAATTCCACTGTCACTGAGTATTTCACGAAGCTTACAAGCATTTGGGACGATATAGCTGCTATGACAAACATCGATACTTGCGTATGTGGATATAGCGAGAAAATCGCCAAACACTTTGAAAATCAGAAGTTGTTTCAATTTTTGTTGGGTCTGCGTGAGGAATTTATCAATATCAGGGGCAATCTTCTCATGAAAAAACCCTTGCCAAATCTGGATTCGGCTTATGCCATCATTCTTCAAGAAGAAAGGCAGCGGATCAACAGAAAGGGTGAGAATGAAGGCTCTGGTGTTTCCTTTGCTAACAACAGCAAAACAGAAGGGACTTTTGGTGAAAGAAGCAAGTACAGAAAGGACAACACCGGGAAAAAGAGTACCAGTGTTTGCACACATTGTGGGAAAACTGGGCATCTCAAGAGTGGCTGTTTCGAATTATGCGGCTATCCCGACTGGTGGAAGGGATCTAAGAACCACTCCACTGCGAATTTCGTTGGTAAAAAGGCTGAAGGTACAAAGGGTCTTTCAATTTCTAACATTGATAAACTCACTAAACTCTGCAATTTACTTGAACAGACAGGAAAAATGTCTGATAAGGGTGCTTCCAGCAACAATGTTTTCAGTTGTGAAAGAGAATCCCAATTTGCAGGTACTGTTTCTTCTAGATGCTATAATTCATTTCGTAACTGTAATAACAATGAATGGCTTCTAGATTCCGGTGCTAGTGAACATCTGATTGGGAATGATTCTCTTCTGGTTGATAGAAAACGAAAATCTAATGTGAGTTATGTTACTCTGCCAAATGGAAATATTGAGACTATTAGTGTGATGGGAACTGCCATGCTTACTGATGGATTCAGATTAGAGAATGTTTTACATGTTCCAAACTTTAAACTCTCACTTGTCTCTGTTAGTAAACTGGTTCAGCAGAAGGATAGTGTGGTCTCTTTTGATTCTAATGCCTGCTATTTGCAGGCCCCTACTTGGAAGAATAGAAAGCCGATTGGATTTCAAAGGGATGGTTTATATTTCTTGGATGCCAAACTTCTGCGTGATCTGTCTGAAACTTGTAATGAAAAACTTTCTGCCCATGCTTGTAATTCTCGAGTTTTGACTTTGCATAGAAGGATGGGTCATCCTCCGCTGAATAAGATGGTTCATATGAACCTTATTAGAAAACATGAGATTCCTGATAACTTTGTTTGTGACATTTGTTTTAGGGCAAAGGGCCATAGGTTACCTTTTTCTCATTCTGATAATAAATCAAAGCATTGTTTTGATCTCATACATGTTGACACGTGGGGTCCTTGCTCTACTATAAATCATGATGGTAGTCGCTATTTCTTAACCATTGTTGATGATGCTAGTAGAAGCACTTGGGTTCTTCTCATGAAATCAAAATCTGAAGCGACTCAACACATACAAAATTTCATATGCATGATTGAGAGACAATTTAATAAGTTTGTTAAAATTGTCCGGTCGGATAATGCTTATGAATTAGGATTATCTAGAGTTTTGCAAGATTTTTTTCATGAGAAAGGGATCATTCACCAAACCACATGTGTCTATACTCCCCAACAAAATGGAGTGGTTGAAAGAAAACATCGTTATTTGCTTGAAACCGCTCGTGCTTTATTTTTCCAATCGGGGCTTGACATTACATATTGGGGTGAAAGTGTTCTCATGGCAACATTTCTTATTAATAGACTGCCATCTTCTACTCTAAATGGATTGTCTCCATATGAATTCTTGTATGGTTCCCCTCCTAATTTGAGCAGTATCAAAACTTTCGGTTCTCTTGTTTATCACACTGGGCCCATGGCTAACCGAAGCAAGTTTGATCAACGTGGGCTCAAAGGGGTTTATCTCGGGCCAGGCTTATGCAAGAAGGGACACCGCATTCTGCTTCTCGAAGAGAATAAAGTCATCACAAGTCGCGACTTAACATTTTTTGAAGAAGTTTTTCCTCTGCAGAAGCAATCTTCACAGCCCACCGAGCCGGCCCAGAACGACTCACCGTTTTTCCCTGTTATCTCTAGCGAGGACGCGGACGACGACTTATTTGAAAGAAATAAAGATGGGCCTGGTTCTCCCTCTAACCCCAATACCCCTGTCGATCTCAATCCCGACTCGGATCATCAAGCCTCTGATGATATTACGCTGGAGCCCACAGACAATAACAATTCTCCCAATTTTTCTTCATCCGAAATCAACCGGTTGAAACTGATTTCACTCCCCCTTTATCCGACATTGAGCAGGCCCACGACACAGATCTTAGCCACGATAAATCGCCAAATACTTCTGGGCCTCCTCTTCTTCGCCGTTCCACTCGCCAAAAGCAAATTCCGGTTCGCTTGGCAGATTACGAATGTAATCAAGTTGGCAGCGATCACTTCACCCATCTCTTGTCCACTAGACTTGAGCATTCTAGGCCAGTTTTATTACCTTCTTTAAATACTCTTACTGATTTTATTCCTTCTCAAGTTTTGTGCTCTCAGGTTCTAGTGCAGTGTCCTCTTGAGCCCTCTTCTTATCACATCGCCATCCAACATTCCGAATGGAGGCAAGCCATGGATTATGAGCTTCAAGCTCTTAAGGAAAACAAAACATGGACTCTCGTTAAACTTCCCAAAGGAAAAAGGTGCATCTCTTGCAAATGGGTATACCGCACCAAGCACAAGGCCGATGGATCCATTGATCGATACAAAGCCCGTTTGGTCGTCCGTGGGTTCACGCAAAAGGAAGGAGTGGATTTTCATGAAACTTTCTCCCCGGTTGTCAAAATGACAACCATTCGAACCTTAGTAAGCGTCGCCATGAAACGACATTGGATCATTCATCAACTCGACATCAACAATGCGTTTATTCATGGAGACCTTCACGAGGAGATTTACATGAAAATCCCAGATGGTTTAGAAGCCCCCAACGGTTTTGTATGCAAGCTACAAAAATCTTTATATGGTTTGAAACAGGCCTCTCGCCAGTGGTATGCAAAACTTTCCACTTGCCTTACTAATCTTGGTTTCATTCTTTCAGATAATGATCATTCCTTATTCAAATGGAGTCATGGCAATTCCATCCTCTTTCTTGGAGTTTATGTTGACGACATCCTTCTGTGTGGGAACGACGATACCAAGATTATTCAAGTCAAGAAAACCTTACATGAAGCTTTCAAAATCAAAGATCTTGGCAATCTTACATACTTCCTTGGGCTCGAGTTTCATTACAATTCCCATGGTGTCGGCATAACTCAGACCAGATTTGCCACAGATCTTCTCATTGACTACGACATCAATTCCAAGCGGCCCGTTGCTAGCCCTCTCTCTCCTGGCACCAAACTTCTTTTACAAGACGGTCCTCTTCTTCCTGATGCTACCGCCTACCGTCGTCTGATTGGAAAGTTGAACTATCTCATCAACACCCGCCCGGATCTCAATTTCAGTGTTCAGCTTCTAAGTCAATTCAACCAAAATCCTTGCCAATGCCATTGGGATGCCGCCATCCATGTTCTCCAATATATCAAAGGGACTCTCGGTTACGGCATTTTTATGAATAACGAATCTGATTTTTCTCTTTTAGCCTACTGCGATTCTGATTGGGCTTCCTGTCCCATTTCTCGCAGGTCTATCAGTGGATACTACATCTTATTCGGCGGATCTCCAATTTCTTGGAAATCCAAGAAGCAAGCCTCCGTCTCCCTTTCCTCCGCTGAAGCCGAATACCGAGCTCTCCGACGGGTCACCACCGAATTAGCTTGGCTATCCCGTCTTCTCAGTGAGCTTGGCATCGACGACATCACTCCCATTCCGGTAAAATGCGACAATAAATCGGCAGTCTACATTGCTCACAATCCCGTTCTTCACGAACGCATGAAGCACATTGAAATCGATGTTCACTACGTTCGTGATCAAATTCAAGCGGGTCTCATAGACGTCGTTCACATCTCCAACACGCATCAGAAAGCGGACATGCTCACAAAGTCCTTAACGGGAAAGAATTATCAGCAGCAACTCTCATCAATGGGAATGTTACACACTTCAAACCCAACAAAGTAGTTCCCTTTCTTAGGTTTGAGGGGGGGGTGTTAGGATAGGCTTATTCTCTTAGGCTTATCTTCCTTATTCTCCTTTATTTCCCCTAATCTCCTTTCATTAAACGGTCTTTAGTTCTCTAGTCCGTTTAGCAACGGTAATATACTTTTGTATATATGTTTCGGGTTTACTCCCGACTTAATACAATGAATAATAATATCGAGTACAGTATTCTTTCTCCGCTTCTCTCACACGGCTTCTCCCTCGATTCCTCGATCGATCTCATCTTCCTCCGAATCTCCTTCTCCGCCTTCTCAATCTTTCCTCCTCAATTTACAACTGGTGAACCTGGAACACATGCTCTGCACCTTCATTGTTCTCTTCACTCATGGCGTCTTAGCAACCCAGTGGTGGAACGAGGAAACACAAGCTCTGCGACCTTCTTTTCACTTACGAGAATTTTGCAACCGAACTGACGTTCAAGGAGCATACAGTCCATGCCTATTTTTCCATTCTCTCACTCACGTTGACACAAGGAGCATACAACGTTGGGTCTCTTCATCTCTTCTACGGTAATTTTGCAACACAACTGGCGACCAAAGACATACATGCTCTATGCCTGCTTCACGTACTTACAGACGGTATTTTTTTACAACCCATACTGGCGAGACAAGGAACATCTTGCTCCACTCCTTGCTTTCACTCTGGATAATTTTGCAATCAAACTAATGCACAAAGAATATACATACTCTGCTTCTAGCTGAACGACGACAGTTCTGCATTCCATTGTCGAAGGAACTCACAAAACTCCGTTCTCTTCTGTTCTAGATGCCCACCGTCTTCTTCATTCTTTTCATTCTGAGCAAATCTGCATCTCAACTAGCGAAATAGGGAAGATATACGTGTTCCATCTCATTCAACTCACATCCCCCATCGCCCGAACAAACAACATACATCTCTGTGCCTCCTTTCTTTCTCCTCTTCACTCATGTTTATCTGCAACACCACTGGCGAACAAAAGACACCTGCACTTCACCTCCTTCATTCCCTTCACGCTGTAGTCATATGAGTAACACATGTGCTCTTTCTGTTCGTTCCTTTCATTATTTTTATCGAACGAGGAGCACAGGGGTCCCGCCTTCTTCATTGAGTTCACTTCTGTCCTCGAAGAAAGAACATACATGTTCACGGCCTCTTCAATCTCTTCACGAACGGAAACTACAATCTCTTCATCCTCTTTTGTTCTCTTTCACGCTAGTAATTTCACAAACCCGGCCATCAATCAGGAACACCAACTCAAACCCCTCAAGAAAGATAACAACCAGAATCGTTCTCTAGGCTCCTCCTCGTCAATTGAACAGGTTTTCGACTTCAAAAAGAAATCCAACCCTCATCTCCCTCGATCATGATTTTGAAGACCAATTTTAGTTCGCACTATCTGTTTCCAAATATCCCAAGCTCCTCAACCATAACCAATGTTCATTTTTCTGATCGGCTCCTATTATTTCAGTATCTCCCGATTTGCTCGCCCTAACACAGTAATATTTCTTCCCTTTCCTTCAGTCGGTATCATTATTGTATTGCTATGTAATTTGATGCTATTTGCTGGATACGGACATTCCTTTTTCTTGTGGATTTTGTGTGGATATGCAGGTCCTTACAGTTACCTCTTTTGAGTTTGATGCTATAAGAACCACCAGTTTTTGTATTGGTTCTGGCTTGATCTAGTTTGTTTTATGTTTGTTCCAAGATTAGTATAAATTTCATTCGACATGGTCATCTTTCGGCTAGAATAAATTCTAATATTCTTTCTTCATTCATGCGGCTACAAATTTTTTTGTTTTCATTGCCATTTTGTGTCTTGGTTTCGGTGATATATCATGCTAATTAATTGTCATGGAATCTTCTGCCGTTGCATTCGAATTGGATCAGGAATAACATCCGCTTGCTGTATTTATAGCTGATTGTTAATCTCGGTTCACTAGTCTTTTTCTTCACCGTGACAACATCAGGCCATTTAATTTCTTATTTCGGGTTTGGATTTGTGATTGAGTGGCAAATTGATGTCATGATAAGGATTATTATTTGTTATATTTTATTATGTATTAATTATGTTGTTCTCTAAGTTATTGCCGGTTGTGTCTGTAAGGGTTGGTCTTGTTGGGTTTTGTCACTAGACCGTTGGTCAACGGTCCTTCTTGTTTTAGTGGCTGGGTTAGATTAGGTAATGCTGATTGGTCTTAGTCTCGGGTGTGTATCGAGTCTGTCTCTCTCACTATACTCTCTTCTATCTCTATCAGTAAAGTTCCTTCGTTTCTTTTGCTCCTGCGATCTTGCCGAGATCTTTCCTTGCTCCTTCTGCGATTTGGCAGAGATTCGTGTGGCTGCGTGTGTGGATTTTTCATGGTATCAGAGCGGGCGTCCGACTCCGCGCCAACTAACCATTCGCAAGTCTTGATCAAGCAATTTTCCGTCTTCGATGGCCAACGACGATGACCTAACGAAGAATAACAAGAAAGACGGGGACGAATCTGCAAGCAGACAAGTATGGCGCGGGACAACGATCCGTTTCACCTTGCGAACACAGAAAGCCCGGAGCAGTTCTCGCGAACAAACAATTCAACGGGGTTGGTTTCAATGTTGGGAGGATGCAGATGGAAATCACCAAGCCCACCGACGATGCCCAGAAATCGACGCCTGGATTCGGTGTGACTCGATGGTGCGAGCTTGGCTGCTCATGGCGTTGGATAAAAACATCGCAGAAAGCGTCCTCTTTGCTCCATCCGCGGCTGAGATTTGGAAAGAGCTCACCAAGAGATATGGTCACTCTGATGCGACCAAGATTTACGCACTGGAGCAAAAATTAGCCACCACGGTCCAGGGCAGCGATTCGGTTTCTGCCTTACTTCACCGGGCTCAAGAAGGTGGGACGAGATTGATGCGACAAACATGATTCCCACCTGTAGTTGCCTGAAGTGTACCTGCGAAGTCTCAACAAATTTAGGGTTTTTGTCAAGGAAAGAGAGTCATCAGATTCCTCATGGGATTAAATGAAAAATACAGCGCCATTCGGGAACATTCTGATGCTGAAAACCCCCGACCCCGACATCGATGAAATCTTCGCCCATCTTGTTCAAGAAGAGAGGCAGAAACACCTAACCACTATCTCTTCAGACCCAACTCTCTCTCGTTTGCGGTGGATCAGAAGAAGAACACAAACAAGGCCGCAATACAACGGGAGAAGAACCACTTGCAATGTACACACTGTCACAAGATTGGTCACACCGAAGACAGATGCTTTCAGAAGATAGGGTTCCTCCCGTTGGAGAAACCCGAAGCCAAGAAAAGTGTTTCCAACATGACAAGTTGCACAGAGGAAAGGAAGGAAGAAGAGAAGGCAAGCGGAGATCCCTTTGGTGGAATTCTTACCGCGGAGCAGATCTCAAAGGTGTACGATTACATCAAAAAATCCAAAGAAACGGAACACAACAGTTCTTCAAGCTGTAGCTTCGTGGGTATATCTTCTCGAACCTTATCTTGTTTTAAATGCCCAGATTTCCATGCTTTAAATTCTGAAAGAATGATGGCTTTGATACATGTGACTGGATTTTAGACTCTGGAGCCTCCGACCATATGTGCGGAGATATAAATTTATTCAAAGATTACTCTCTGCTTGATCATGCTCATACGGTTGGGATGCCTGATGGTCATCCCCAACTTGTTAAAATTATAGGGACAGTTGCTCTTAATGATTTCATAGTGCTTAAAGACGTTCTGTTTGTGCCATCCTTTAAGTTCAATTTAATATCCATTAGCAAATTAAGTGAAAAATGAAAGGGAAGTTTATCTTTGATTGTAAATCATGTATTTACCAGGGTTGTGAAGGAGATAGAGCTGTTCAAGTTGGAAGACTCTACAGGGGCTATACAGATGGTTTGATAGCTGTAGTGGATATAAGCATACCTCTTTGGGCTGTGGTGACAATCTCATTAGTTTAGGATTTGATTGTAGGGATGGTGTCAGTCTATGGCATCATAGATTGGGACACATTCCCAAGAAAAGATGTTTACTTTAGATTTGTTAGATCCCTATCTTAGGAATAAACAGTTTGTTTGTGAATCTTGCTCTAGAGCCAAGAGTCATAGACTCCCCTTTGGAGATAGCGATATCAAGACTAATGAATTTTTGAATTAGTTCACATTGATCTTTGGGGGCCTTACAAAACTGAAATGTATGATGGAAACTCTTACTTTCTAACCTTTGTTGATGACAAAAGCAGAGCTACATGGGTTCACCTATCTTCTTCGAAGTCTGAATGTTTGAAAATCATTGCTAATTTTCTGGAGATGGTTAAGACACAGTTCAGTAAGAGGGTTAAAATAATTAGAACCGATAATGCATATGAGCTAGGAAGTTCCAAATTTGGTTCTGATCTATTTAAACAGCATGGCATTATACACCAAACCACTTGTGTTCACACTCCACAGCAAAACGGAGTTGTGGAAAGGAAGCACAAACACATACTTGAAACTGCTAGAGCTCTTATGTTTCATAGTGGATTGCCTTTAAAATTCTGGGGTGACAGTGTGCTGGTTGCTGTTTATCTTATCAACAGAATGCCTCTTACTAGCATAAATAATAAGACTCCTTACGAAATTATTTATGACAAAAGGCCTGATTATCTGAATTTAAGATGCTTTGGTTGCTTGTGTTTGCCAATATTAACAAGAATCAGTATGACAAATTCGCATCAAGATCTGTCAAGGCAGTTTTCCTAGGGTACCCTCAGGGCAAGAAAGGCTACAAGTTGTTTGACATAGATAATAACACCATCATTTACAATAGGGATGTGAAATTTCATGAGAACCTGTATCCATTTAGAGGAGTTCACAAAGAATATTCTCGTGGGAAAGATTGTTTTATATATACAGATGCCACTGATCTCTTTGGTTATGAGCATGAAAACTCCCAAACCAGGTTGGACACTTCTCAAATGGAACAGCACCTGCCCAGTCCAGTAGCTACATCACCTGAAGATCCAGAAGATGAGGAAAACAATAATGAAGCGCAGCAGAATGCAGAAGGTGAAATAACACAGCCAGAGGAAGAAGGACACCTTGAACCTGAAACAGAACCTATCCTCAGGCGTTCCCAAAGAGAAAGACACACTCCTGTTCACTTCAAGGATTACGTCATTGGCCAGGCAGTCACAGATAAGTCTTCCTCTACTACTATTGACACCTTTTCTCAAATATTGTCTAGTAGAATGTCCAAGGTAAATAGTTTGACTTCTGATCCAGCTTTGTTTTGTGAAACTGATGCTTTAGCTGTCTGTATGAATGAAGAAGATACCATTGCAAATTCACAGCTTCTTAGAAATTCTCTGTTTACCTTTCCTAGAAATGATTCTCACCATGCCTTTGCTGTTTTGTGTTAGTAATGGGACTGAACTCATTAAGAGTTCCTTATCTGCTACCTTTCAGCACTCCTGTCTTAATTCCTCTATGAGTAAAGAAATTGAACCTATTTACTTTTCTGATGCCATAAGGGATAAGAGATGGCAAGTAGCTATGACTGATGAATTTGAGGCTTTAGAAAGGAATAAGACTTGGGACATAGTTGATTTGCCATTAGGAAAGAAACCCATCAAGTGCAAGTGGGTTTATAGATTTAAATATAAGGCTGATGGGGTTCTAGAAAGGTGTAAGGCAAGGCTAGTTGCCAAAGGATTCACACAGAAATATGGAATTGATTATTCTGAAACTTTTTCTCCTGTTGTAAAATTTACCACCATTAAGGCCTTGGTTATTTTAGCTTGTAAAATGGGTTGGCATGTAGGACAACTAGATGTGAACAATGCCTTCCTCCATGGAGATTTAGATGAGGAGGTTTACATGGAGATTCCAGAGGGTCACTGTTTGAGAGATTCAGGAAAGGTTTGTAGATTAAGGAAATCATTATATGGGCTGAAACAAGCATCTAGGCAATGACATCAGAAGTTAAGTGATTTCCTTAAAGACTTGGGTTTTGTGCAGTCAATGAATGATTACTCCCTGTTTATTAAGAATAGTAATGATAAAATCTGTTTCTTGGTTGTGTATGTGGATGATGTTTTAATTACTGGGAATGATCTGAATCTGATCACATCTATCAAACTTGAACTTGACCAAAAGTTTAGGATCAAAGATCTGGGTTCTTTAAGTCATTTTCTTGGAATGCATTTTGTCCACACTTCAGAAGGCATTATTCTGCTACAAAGGAATTATGCTTGGAATATGATTTCAGATTTTGATTGTTTGAGTGAAAGGGCTGTTGCTAGTCCCCTTGATGTTTCTGTAAAGTTGCGGAAAAATGATGGTGAGGTTTTTAAGAATCCCACTCTGTATAGACAGCTTGTAGGCAGGCTCACTTTTCTCTCCCATAGCAGGCCAGATTTGTGTTTTGCCATTCAGGTCTTAAGCCAATTTCTAGAAAATCCCACAAATGTTCATTTTCAGGCAGCTATTCATACACTGAAATACATCAAAGGAACCTTAGGATATGGCTTGTTCTTTAATAACAGAAAGGTGTTTGATCTAGTGGCTTTTTGTGATGCGGATTGGGCAAGTTGTCCAAATACTAGAAGGTCTATTAGTGGCTATTTCATTTGTTTTGGTGGTTGTCCCTTATCTTGGAAATCTAAAAAGCAAACCAGTGTTGCCTTGTCTTCTGCAGAGTCTAAATACAGGGCCATGAGGCAAGTTACTTCAGAACTCAGTTGGCTCACGCGCTTGCTTGGGAACTTGGGGTTTCCAATCTCACACCAGTTCCAGTGAAATCAGACAGTCAGTCTGCTATCCATATAGCTCGGAACCCAGTATTGCACGAGCGTACCAAGCATATCGAGCTTGATATTCATTTTGTGAGGCAGAAACTTCAAGAAGGGCTTATATCGGTAGAATTTGTCTCTTCTCAGAACCAGTTGGCAGACATTTTGACCAAGACCCTGCCCTGGAAAACAGTACCCGCACCTCACTCTGCAGATGGGATTGAAAGATTGGGATAGTGCTGGTTAGTTTGGTACCTTTGTTCTTGCAAATCATGCAGGGGCTGCATGATTTGAGGGGGGGGGGGGGGGTAATAAGGATTATTATTTATGTTATTTATTATTTATGTAATTATGTTGTTCTCTTAAGTTATTGCCGGTTGTGTCTGTAAGGGTTGGTCTTGTTTGTGTTTTGTCACTAGACCGTTGGTCAACGGTCCTTCTTGTTTTAGTGGCTGGGTTAGATTAGGTTATATGCTGGATTGGTCTTAGTCTCGGGTGTGTATCGAGTCTGTCTCTCTCACTGTACTCTCTTCTATCTCTATCAGTAAAGTTCCTTCGTTTCTTTTGCTCCTGCGATCTTGCCGGAGATCTTTCCCTTGCTCCTTCTGCGATTTGGCAGAGATTCGTGTGGCTGCGTGTGTGGATTTTTCATGTCATGATATTATATCTTTTTGCCCGTATTTATTGCTTTGGAAACATGTTTACTCCAGGCCAAATGTATCCCTCCTCATCATGTTTTATTATTTGTATATTGAGAGGTATTTGATTTTATTTCATCGTCTGCTCCTCACTTTGTTATTTGAGCGGAGATTGCCTTGGGTTACACATGTTTGAGACGGGATTAAAATGTTTGACTGCCGATCCAGCTGGGATTTCTTTGTCCTATATTTGATTGAATGATATACCGGGGGCAGGCCACCTCGTAGGTTGGTCTCCTATCATACATATCTCTTGATCGTGATCAACCACATGTTTTCATTTCCAAATTGTTGTTTGTCTCTTCCGTTTAAATTTAGTATGTAAACTGATTTTAGCATGATTTTAGTTTGATCCTCACTTGGGACCATCTCATATAATTACTAAATCTTGTTTCATTATACTATTCTCGTTGTTTTGACATGTCTGGGATTGTTATGTTTCGCTCCTTGCACATAGATTCGATTTGAGAAATTGATTCCAAACATTATACTAATTTAGTCTTCACTTGAGTCCTATTTGTTTAATTGTTAAACCATGTTTCGTTTTGCTATTCAGTGATGTTTTTGACATAGGTATTTCCAATCTTCATGTCTCTTCTTCTTGTCCTCTATTATGCTTTTGTTGCTTTTTTCTTCAACTGTTAATCGATATCATAAGTGACCTTAGACATGTGCTTATGTTTACCCATTTATCCTGGGCCCTTGAGTCCAGTGTAGAAAAGCTTTAGAATAAGTTTTCTTCATACATGACGGGCCCGGGACATGCCATGTGAGAATAATTTTTTACTACAGTCAAATTTTTCCAAACAATCCATAATTGTCAGAATAAAATTCATTCACAATAATGATTCATTTCAAAATCAATTCATAATCCAAAACCAGTCAAAATTCAACCAAAAAAAAGAGACAAGCCCATTTCGAGGCCAAGATTAACCCAAAAGACAAGCTTATTTTTGGCCCAAATCCCTGATAAGTGTGAAATACATCTATTTTTAGGGCTTTAATTCTTCCTATTTTATTAACAATTCATGTCGTATTTCTCACTTATCATATGTTTTTATTAACATTTATGTTTTGATGTGAACTGATATATATTTATGTCTAATGCAAGCAAAGTTTGGATTTGCATTATATATATACACGTACGACTGCAGCAAACTATTTATTTCATGATTACATAATCATGGGCTGCATATCATCATTGGAAGCTACTTACTACGTAACAACACATTAACAACATAATTATCATATTCTCGTGAGATCATTCACGGTTTATTAAATTCCTGCCATTATCATCGCAATATACTTGCACGGCATAAGATCATGGGTACAGAGGTGTATTTACATACACACACAAAAGGATGGTGATATATAAGATACATATTTCACATGGGCTATCTGGGGGCATGGGATCGGTACTAATAGAAAACAAATGTAGAAAGACTGCGCCACACGTGCAACCCCGCTGTCCATCATCACCAGCCATCGTCCACGTCATCATCCATTGTCGATCACAACTCACTCATGACAATTCATTTTGGAGCAAAGCTATAACACATTCACTTCACTCACACCGGAATTAAATATGCTCAGGGTTAGTGTGTTTATTAAATTAAATAGATGACAAAGGTGCAGTACCCCAACGCAGCCATGCCCTCGGTCACTAAAGCGCCCATGTGATCGCACACCACTATATTTCATTCTCTTTTCCACCGAAGCAGCACACCACTATGGAATCATCACCCACATGACAAATACAATTCACATGGGTAACAAGTTTCCTGTAATTATCTTAAGGACTAAGTCATAGCCTCATAAGAACTCGTTCACCTGTAATACAAGGTCCGATGAAAACTCAAGCAAAAGCCTGCAAACGGCAGGAATTACATTTGCAATTGAATACTAACTTATTAATCATAACAGTTTCCTCCAGTTTTACGTCTTAATTAACCTATCTATTTATCACCGGTCTGATCAAAATAGACTTAGGAAAGCAATTTAATAAACTCATGACATTATTAAAAAGGTGCGAGATAACCTTTAAAACGTAACAAACTGTATTTAAATAAACCAGTAAAATATTGCACAATTAATACAAACACATAATAACCATTCCCAGAGTATAAATATTCTAGCCTAACATATTAAATAGATAAACAGAAACAAGAGTAATAGAAATCATCTGTAATCACTCCAGCTCGCTCTGCTATTTGTATACGTAGGACTAGAGGGAATATGGTGGAAAGTGAAATAAAATGGAGAAGGCGGGAGGAGAGAAATGAGATGAACGTGTGATGTGTGGTGAAGTGGTTACGGTGATGGATTGTATGGGTGGTGGATGTCTTTTTTGAGGAGAAAGCTCGTGGGTTTCTATAGAGAAAGTAAGGCAGTAAGAGAGAAAGACAGACGCGTGAGCAAGTTGAGGAATGATTGAGGGTGGGAAGAACATTTATTGCGTTTGATTGCAGCTCACTGATTGCTTCATTGATTGCAGGGGACAGAGTTCACGCGTGAGGAATTTAAGCGCCGACTGGTAATGGATATGGTAGCAAGTTGCAGACAGTCGGCGCGCGAAGAAGAAAACTGTTTCGCGACTGATTTAGTCTTGACCGCCTGATCAACCGCCTGGTTTTCATGTGGTTCAGATGTTGTCCGCTGCTCTGTTGTCCGCATGCGGTTGTCTCAGTAGTGTGCTCTGGGTCTCCTCTTGTCACATCCGCCTAGAACGCATGCGGTTGCATGGGCGGACGCTTGTCTCTTGTCCGCATATATATTAGGCGGTTGCTCATGCGGTTGTTACTCTTCTGTGCGCTTGCTAACTTACTAACGTCAGCCTTATTTTTAGGCGGTTGCTCATGCGGACACACCTCTGTGTGTGCTTCACGCGTGACTTCCTCGTGCCTCTCTTTTAATCCTTTACAATATGTAATTATTTGGCATTTTTCCTACATTTTAACCATAAATACATCAGTTAATATAACAAAATAATTATAGGAAAAACCCAAGATAAGTGAGAAACATTACTAAAAAATGCTGCAATTTATAAGGTGATTAAACTTAATAAGTCTATATGTTTTGCACTTATCAGTATGATATTGTTACCCCAGACAGACTCCTGAGCAGCAATCTATGCTCGGCGCAGAGGATACGTCCCTTGTGCCGCTCCAACCAGTTCATCCCGAAAATAACATCAAATCCCAACTCCTTGAACTCAATAAAACTAACTGGAAAATCTTCCCCCTAATTCTGACGATGGCTCCCTCGGTAGTAGCAAGTGCAACGAATCTTCTCCTTAGACGGGAGCGTAACCGTGAAGTCGGGTAGCTTGTCAGCGTCTAGCCCCAACCTTCTCGCAAAAGATGCCGAGATAAAGGTATGCGAGGCTCCTGAGTCGAAGAGAACTGATGCTCAATCCCATTAATCGGAAAGGTGCCAGTGAGGATAGTACCGCTGGCGTCGGCCTGTGCCTCTGTAAGTATGCTTAGCGCACCTTCCGTACCGAGTCCATGACCTAATTGTATTCATAAGCTTCATGAGTATTGATGGTATAACAAGAGTCGTAACAACTTATATGAACAACACTGTTATTTTAGTCATAACCATCCTGTTTACAACATGTGCTTCAATCTTACATCTCATTCCTCATCTCATTCTAACATTACATGGCTAATATTGTCTAAAGGTTAGGTTTAATCTCCCTGGTTTCATATGCGTCGCATTAATGACTGCTGACGGTGCTGTATTCAGCTTGACTCTCTTAATCCCATGGTATAACATCCTTGACTCTCCTCCCATACTAATACATCTCCAGACTTAAGTACCAACTTATTTGCACGGTCCGCACGCTTCTGCTCGCCGTATAAAAACTCTGCATCATCCCCAATGGACCAAGACACTACGGTATCCCTCTTTCGAGAGACTCCGTTGTCTCGTCCTTATCCTGGTGTAGCCCAAGTCGCCCATCTTTCTCGTAGAAGTTCACAATGCAAATGTCTGCGTGTATGTCTGGAATCGGTTCAGCTTCCAACTGCTGAGCGATCTCCACGACTCGTGTAATAACCGGATGGAAATCTTCGGGTATCCCCGGTGGTGAGACTCCATCTTGCATTCTCGTGGTTTGGTAGGTCTTGGCATACGGATTCCAATCCTTGCCTAAGCTCATCATCTTTAATTTCATTCTTGCTCCCCCTGGGTACTCCGGTGTAAAAACCTCCCGGTCCCATTCCTAGTTGACTGCATTTCCTGATGATGGCTATTTGCGCTTCGGGTGTCAGGTATCCCCTTAATAAAATCATACCTGGGCGGATAACCTGACATTGTTCGGTTGGAAAGTCTATGGTTTCGATGTCGATGTGCTCCGGGTTAGGTGTAGATGGTATTGATAGCAGATGTTGAAGCTTCCTAAAGTGGTAGTAGGTCATATCTTACTTAAATTCTAATCTCATCTCATTCTCACTTAACTCAATTATTCACCAAACATGCGTGATAATGCGGTAAGCAGGTAATTTTATTACTAAATGGTTATAGCGGTACCTGGCCTCGATGAGGGTTCAGGCTCATCGTCTCGGTCTACCAAGTGTAGTGTGGGTCCCGACTTCTGGGTCACCCGTGGGTTTCTTGTCTGCAGCTTGCTGCACCCTCCTCTGACCGTCGGATCCAGATCCCTGATCGGTCTTGTCTTAATCTTAAAACTGGGTCTGTAATTCTTACTCTCCGGGTTCCCATAGCACTCATATGCCCGGTGCCCAAGTACTCCACAAAAGTTACACTCCACCTTATTCCCCCTGCAGTCAACTCCGGGGTGTCCCCCTTGCACCTCTGGCAATAGTAGTGTCGTTGGTAGCCACCTCCGGTTTCCTTTCCAGTCTCAGTACCTGATTAAGCATCGCATCAGTGATTGTGTCTCAATGTTGTCAACCATTCTTATTTACTCAAGATATTTCCTTACTCTTTGGCACCCTGGAGCGCAGGGGCTTAGCAGCATAAGCATAAGTCAGTTTCAATGGCTCATCAGTAGCCTTCTCCTTTTCCTCCTTTCCTTTTTGGTTCTGGTTCTTTTGGGCTTGAGGCTGGTACTTCTGTTTCTTGTACCCACCTTGCCCTTGGTGTTCTGTACTCTTCCCAGCACTCTTTCTCTTGGCATTGTCCTCGTCCCTCAGCTGGACGGTTATCTCAACCTTAGCAGCGGCATGATAGCACTCCTGCTTCCCAAGGTATTAGTTCCTCTTATTTCTCACAACTAAATCTTATTCACTTAATTATATCTTACTCATTCTTATTACCTGCAAGGTAGTATAACTCGTCGGCCCCATGCCGTAGCGGAGTCGATGGCTAAGCCCGCCATAGAAGCGGTCCACCAGTATCTGGTTTGAATACCCAAGACCTGGCAGAAGACGGAGCAAGGTGGTGAACTCCGTGTAATACTCGTCCACCGTCATCTGGTCGGTATGCTTGCGCATCCAACTGTAGGCGCTTCTTTGTCTACATGGGCGGAGTAGTACTTTGCTCGTAGCAAGGCGGTGTACTGCTCCCAGCCGAACTCTGGATTGGCCACATGCTCGGCCCTCACCAGCTTCCACCAATCGCCTGCTGCCCCCTTCAGGATAGAACGCAGCTAGGCGCACCTTGATCCCTGCAGGGACGTCAAGGTTCTCGAAGGTGGTCTCCAGCTCGGAGATATATGCCTCAAGCTTGCGGGATCGGTCTCCCCTTAAAGTGTGCCGGTCGAGATCTGCAAGGCTCTTCAACACATCGCCATTCGGTTCCCGGTTGTGGCGATGGAGGTGGTGTGCACCCACACCAGGCTGATAGCCCATGTGCCCTAAGCGGCAGCCACGATCTCTGCGATCGTCTGCCCCTCCGGTATCTCAGTCTCGTCACCTCTGGGACGCCTCGGCCCTCTCCTTCCTGACATCTGAACAAGCATAACTCACATTAGATTCGCATCCACCACTGTTTCGGTTAACGAATTTATAACGTCCGTGACGGTAAAGACGATCCACACTTATTAGTGGTCATCTGACTCTACTCACTCTAACTTCTCACACCCTTAACCCATCACTTATTTCTTAACCTATATCCTAACTCGGTGGTTTCTTATGTCCGGTATTTCTTGATCAGAGCGTAACTACGCTCTGATACCACTTTGTAACACCCCGTCCTAAGCCAGTCGTGGTTATCGCTACTCAACAAATAATACTTAAACGTCGCAGCGGGAATAAACTATCACCAGGACCTTGCTATGGTCTAACCAACAAGAAATACCGTTACTTAAATATTTACAATCACATATCCACAATACATACACTAACCGAGTTTAAGTATTCTCCAAAACCATACAATATTTCCAAGCTCATGTTCAACTACTAACTGACGGGTGCACAGGCGCTGCCCGTACTCAAAATAAAAGTCCCACCTAGGGCTACCCGCTCTCCTACTCTCGTGGTGTGACTTCATCGGCCGCTTACCTGCAAGAGTAAAAACCAGCCCAAAAGGGGGTCAGCACGAATGCTGGTACGACCCTCCCATGGCCCCCAAGCTAACGGGGCTACGACGACTAATTGTCGATAGCATGGAAGTTGATTAGCATAATAAGCATAATACGAAACGCAATAAACCAACAAACCAATGAACATAAATAGCTCATAAGCAAATGAACGACTCAGGCGTTCCCTTAATAAGTGAGTTAGTTCTTAACTCCTTAGATCCACAATCTCCTTAACCTTATAATTGCCAACCGCTCCACTATTAGATTGGTTAGCCCTTAATCGGTGCTTATCTTTGTAGGGCTTGGTTAACCCTAACCCTAGCCGTAGCAGTGCACTATCCGACGATAAGCTACCTTTCTTAATTTGTTGGGGATGTAGGCTTGATCCCCCCACGCCATCCTTAATGTGCCTCCCCCCTCAAACTAGCCCGGGTGGTCGGGTCGGTTTGTTGACCCTAGGCGACGAGTCTAATGACAAGTCCTTATTTGAAAGTCGGATCTGATTCAGATACCGACCTCCCCCAATACACATGTGCCGGTACCATTCCGGATTCCTCACTCCCACCCCAAGTTATGGATAATGAAAGTCTTAATTACCAAGTGTTAGTTAAACCTTGACGGGTAAAAACCAACAATCACCAATACTTAGTTCTTATCCTTAACTCAGTGAGTACTAAACTTAGTTAGCAACATTCTCAAGTCTCGTGGGTTAGTGTAAAGAAAACACATTCACAACGAGAATAAGTATAACCGGTTGCATGCTTTATCTTGTCTTAGTCATAGCAAATAAACAGATAGCACACAAGCCGAGGGACACCTCGTTAGCAAGCAGGTCACAAGAAAGACTATACCGTTCACCGTCGATCGTCCCGGTTGTTTAATCCTCCTCCAGTTTCCAACTTCAACTTTCAGTCCTAAAATATCCATCCAACTTAGATGATTAAGTATCTATACATTTGCTTAACTTATTTAACTTATTTAACCCTTTAGGGGTCCCCAATTAACACTTCTTAAGTCTTATAACTTAACCTTGCAACTTAACCTTAACTTATAACTTATACTTAGCTTACTTAATCCCCTTAGGTCTTTAGGTTTCTAATCATCATTGCCCTCTTAATGGTGTACTATTAACACCATCTGCATCCTTAAATTTTTTTTTCAGTGTTAAGGTCGTCCGACCCCCGTCCGAACTAACTAGGTCGGCCCATTTCCAGCAACTCTCGGATTGAAAAATTCTACTTCGTCCGACCCACATCCGACCCAAGCCCCCTGGGTCGGACCTTTCCAGAAACTTTCCCATCTTCTAAGACTCACCGTCCGACCCATGTCCGACCCAAGTCCTCTGGGTCGGACCACTCCAGAACAATTACGGGTGACTTAACAGAGGACGTCCGACCCATGTCCGATCCAACCAACTGGGTCGGACCAGTCCAGAACAAGCCCTAAAATTGTGCAATCCTCTCCAACTTTTTCCTAAAGCCTCCTAATGTGTTCTAACATCATTTAGACCCTTAAACTCACCTTAAATCATCCTCCAAACTCATTAAAACAACCTCCAAAGATCATTCCAATCCTTTACTCAATTCTTACAACAACTACCAAACACTTAACACTTATTTCTTTCCTACATTTCAACATCCCTTTCACCTAGAACTTCTACTAGCCAAAAGTTCCTCTCCTTAAAAACTTGACCACGCCATATACACCACTTTACATCCTTATTACATTTTCCAAGCATTCCTTAAATTCTAAACTCTAGTTTCTACCTAAATCATCTCAAGTTTTACACTCATTCACATCGAACTTACTAAAGTTTCCTAACTTCTTTTATGCATTTACTTAAGGTTCCTTCACAAGCTTATGCTTCCATCCATCAACACATTATTTCCTTCCTAGTTGTTTACCAACATTTGCCTAAGTCCTAAATACTCAAGTACATTCTTTTGATTCCTAAATCCTTCATAATGATGCCTAAGTCATTATAAGTCATTTAAACACCTTAATCTCACCCTTTTTCATCAAGACAACCTCTAGAACTTCCTAGTACTTCCCTTAGTCATGAAATCTCCTTAGAACATCTTAAACACTTAAGTTCTTCACTAAATTTTGCCATGGGTTCTCTAGTATATTGTTGCACCCAAACACTTGGCTTTTCACCATCAAACAACCAATATCACTCCAATTCTCATCACAACACCTTAACACACCAATTTACACCAAACTACACCACATCATTACATAGTGTATAAACTTAAATGCTTGGCACTTAGGCCCTTAAATGACAATAATCTTAACCACTACATTTCCACATATATTTGCCTTTAACCTGCGAATACACACAACAAGGCTCCCATTGAAATAAAATGCTTCTTGTAATTCACCTTGAAATTCTTAAACTATCTCCTTTTTCTCATTTTCTCTCCTTAGTCAAAAGTTCACAAGTATAGTCATTGTTCTTTCTCCTAGGTTTTATAACCTTTTCTTCCCAATGTAGACTCTACACTAAGCTCATCACATATCTAAATCCCATTCCCTTAAACAATAAAACACCTTAAGGTAAGTAATTTACCTTATTCTTTCACAAGCTTCACCAACTTTCTTCCTTAGATTTTTCTTGCCCAATCACGGTCACCAAACAAGTTCTCCTTGCCAATGTTCTAACCAATATTCAATGACTCCAATGAGTACTAAACAACACACTAACCTTAAGGAACAAAACCTAGGTTAAAAATGTGTTTTAAGGTATTGAATTGATTGTTTTAACCTTGGTTTCTCAAGACAAGCTTGGATATGAAGCAAGAAGGACCTCCTTTATCCTTTGGTGAGTAGAAAACAAGCTAGAACAAGGCATTAAAATGAAGCCCCATGAGTATGTATTTTCGGTCATGAAGAAAAGTGATGGAAACCTATAGATTTCTTACACTTTCTTTACCTTAAGAGAATGGAGAAGCCAATGGAGTCTCCAAGATTGAGTTTCCTCCTCTAATGGCGGTTTGGCTTGGCACCAAAATGGAGCTCTTGAAGTTTTGAAAGGATAAAAGAAAGAGCTTGAGCTAACTAAGAAGAATATGTGTTTTGTTTTGGTTTTGGAGCTAAAATGAGTGAGCTATGGCCAAGGCAATGTGGAGCTATCATGGAGGTTGAGTTTCACGTAGAAGAAGAAGAGAGGAGCAGCTCAAAACCGGTGGGAACAAGAGAGAATGAAGAGGTGAGGAGAGAGGTAAGTAAAGGTGAGATATTTATGTTAAAAGCAAATAGTAGTTTTTGCTTTATCTTATAATTTCCTTTCTTATTTGCTCATGTGGTAATCACCACCTTAAAACCGGCCACCCCCTTTTAATTAAGCTAGTCATGGTCTTGTTTGACCAATTAATTGACTTACTTTGACTAATGTCTTAAACTAGCACTATTTGGTTACTATTCACTAATCAAGGCACATATTTGTGAAATTTTTGATTTCTCATTGATTTAGACTTCCTAATGTGATACTAATTAGTACACATGTTGATTAAAGAGTAATGATGGACATTTAGCCACTCAAAACCCATTTACAGACAATTTTTCAAAAATGTGCTTGAAGACTCCTTAAAGCTCATTTTGTGTTTTAACTTGTTTTCAAGCTTGGTTTTCTTTGGTAATTGGTTTAAAATGACCATTAGGATATTACTAAGGTCTAAGAACAATATTTGGGTGCTCACCCAAGTCTCTCCAAACTTAGAGCACGTTTTCGCTTAAACTGCTCTTTTGGTGTTTCCTTATATTTTCTTTGATTAGGAATGTTTCTTAATGTTTCTAAGGCGTTATTTAGCCTCCTTATAACTTAGTTTATCATTTAAACACCCATATCTAAGTTTGGGGTATTTCAAATATCATGAATGAAGATTTTCACGCGGACTTGATTGAGCTGGACAGTTTGGGCTTTGACATCATCATGGGCATGGATTGGCTACAGAAGTATAAAGGACGGCTGCATTGCGCAGAGCATAGATTACTACTGAAGAGCCCGAAGGGCAAGACAGTGTGATATCGCAGTACTCCAAGAGAACCGACTTTCAAGTTAGTATCGGCTATCACATTGATGAATAAGGTGAAGAAGGGACAACCAGTCTATTTGTGCTATGTCCAGGACATGAGGCAGGAAGAGAAGACACAATCAGACATACCAGTCGTTTTAGACTTCGCTGATTTATTTCTGAAGATTTACCAGGGATGCCACCCAAGAGGGATGTTGAGTTCTCCATAGATTTAATACCAGCACAGGGCCTATTGCTAAAGCACCTTACAGAATGGCACCAGCAGAGATGAAAGAGCTGAAGATTCAGTTAGAAGATCTTCTTGACAAAGGTTTCATCAGACCGAGTGCATCACCATGGGGAGCACCAGTTTTGTTTGTAAAGAAGAAGGATGATAGCATGTGACTATGCATTGACTACAGGGAGCTTAATGCAGTCACGGTGAAGAACAAATACCCCTTACCACGGATCGATGACCTATTTGACCAGTTAAGAGGTGCTACAGTTTTCTCGAAGATTGACCTGAGATCAGGATACCACCAGATACGGATAGCTGATGGAGACATAGAGAAGACAAGTTTTCGAATGCGATATGGGCAC
Organism: Limonium bicolor; assembly: GCA_023374045.1. Taxonomy (NCBI): domain Eukaryota; kingdom Viridiplantae; phylum Streptophyta; class Magnoliopsida; order Caryophyllales; family Plumbaginaceae; genus Limonium; species Limonium bicolor. The sequence goes on from CM041778.1 coordinate 222,000,103, forward strand.
TATGAGTTCACAGTTATGCCATTTGGCTTGTCGAACGCCCCAGCTATATTCATGGACCTTATGAACCGATTGTTCAGGGAGAAATTAGACTCATCAAGTTTGTATTCATCGACGACATTCCAGTATATTCTAAGACTAAGGACGAGCACGAGGTGCATCTCAGGCAAGTTTTGCAGACCATGAGAGAGAACCAATTGTATGCCAAGCTTTCAAAGTGTGATTTATGGCTAGACAGTGTATCTTTTCTAGGGCATGTAATATCAGCCAGCGGTATATCTGTAGACCCTACGAAGATTGAGGCAGTTAAGACTTGGCCGAGACCGAAGACAGTGACAAATATCCGTAGCTTCTTGGGATTAGCTGGTTACTATCGCAGATTTGTAAAAGACTTCTCCAAACTGGCGAAACCAATGACTAGCCTGATGAAAAAAGATTCTCCATTTATATGGACTGAAGATTGTGTGCGTTCCTTTAGACACTGAAGGATTTACTGACGTCGGCACCAATACTCACCATTCAGAGGGGACTGACGGATTTGAAGTTTATTGTGATGCCTCAGGCACAGGGATAGGGTGTGTACTTATGCAGAATGGAAAGGTTGTTGCTTATGCATCACGACAACTGAAGAAAACGAAGAGAACTACCTGACTCATGATTTAGAATTGGGAGCAGTTGTGTTTGCACTGAAGATCTGATGCCACTACTTATATGGAGTTACAGTGACAGTCTACTCAGATCATAGAGCCTTCAACACTTATTCACTCAGAAGGAGCTTAACATGAGACAAAGGTGATGGGTGAGTTTCTTAAGGACTATGACATCGACCTCAGGTACAAGGAGGGCAAGGCAAATGTCGTTGCTGACGCCCTGAGCCGTAGAGCTTATCCTTATTTGCTATGACAGGAGACATCAGCATTACCGAGGAGGTACGTTGTGCTTAGGATAATGACCAGTACATGTATACTATCAGACAGTAGCTGACTGACGGTATTTTTGAGAGATAGAAATATGATTTTGTACTCAGTGAAGACGGGTTAAAAAGGATAAATGGTCGTTTGTGTATTCCAGAGTCCAACCCAGACTTGAAGGAAAAGATATTACAGGAAGCTCATTGCTCATCATTATCAGTACACCCAGGGTCATCGAAGATGTACAAGGATTTGAAATTACATTTTTGGTGGAGTGGTATGAAGAAAGATGTTGCAGAGTTTGTGGCAAGATGTATGACGTGTCAGAAAGTGAAATTTGAGCACCGGAAACCGGGCAGTTTAGTACAGCCGATGCCATCCCATATTGGAAGTTCGAGGATATATCCATGGATTTCGTAGTAGGTCTTCCACCGACTAGAGAGGTGCTAACATGATATGGGTCATCGTCGACAGACAGACGAAGGTAGCAAAGTTTATTCCTATCAAGGACACTTGGAAAGTCCCCAAGCTGGCGGACCTCTTCCAGAAGGAGATCATTAGACACCACTGTGTACCTAAGTCGATTATGTGAGATAGAGATTCCAGATTTGTCTCCAGGTTTTGGCAGCAAGTTCAAGAGGCATTGGGTACGAAGCTGAAGCTAAGTACCGCCTTTCATCCACAGATAGATGGTCAGAGTGAGAGAACAATTCAGACTTTAGAGGACATGCTTAGAGCTTGTGCCTTAGACTTCCAGGAAAGCTGGATAGATCGACTACATTTGATCGAATTTACGTACAACAACAGCTATCATGCATCCATTCAGATGCCACCATTCCAGTCATTGTACAGCAGGCCATGCAGGACACCACTGTGTTGGGACGAGGCCAGTGAGAATATCATCTTAGGCCAGAGTACCTAGACAAGATGAAAGAGGATATTGTGCAAATACGTAAGAACATGAAGATAGCCAAGGACAGACAAAAGTCATATGTTGATGCCCGGAGGAGAGACCTTGAGTTCGCAGTAGGCGATCGAGTCTTCCTTAGAGTTTCACCTATGAAGGGAATTTTCATATTTGAGCAGAAGGGCAAGCTTAGCCCGAAGTATGTAGGACCGTACCTTATCACGGAGGGAGTGGGCCCATTAGCCTACAGACTAGACCTACCTGTTGAGCTTGGGAGAGTGCACAATGTGTTTCACATTTCTCAGCTAAAGCAGTATGTGCCTTACCCATCGCATATCTTAGAGCCTGAGACACTCGAGCTAGATCCTACACTTAAATATGAGGAGACCTAGTTTGCATTTTACACTCCAAGACTAGGGAGACCAGAAACAAGACCATTAGAATGGTCAAGGTTCTGTGGTCAAACCATGACATTGAGGAGGCGACATGGGAGTTAGAGGACTCTATGCGAGACAAGTATCCAGAACTTTTCCTTTAGTTTGTGTATACTTGTGGGGGTACGTGGGCGTAACCCTTTTAAGGGGGGTAGAGCATCACATGCGACTTGCATATTTGCAGTCTGGTTTTGGTTTGTGTTTGATTGTTGCGCATGTGTGCACTTAAGTGAATGGTTATTGATGTGTTCTATGTAACACTTGGTTGTTAGATTGATGTGTTTCTATGTAACACTTGGATGGTTAAAAAAAAGGTACACTTCTTTGCTTTATAGTATTTATCAAGTTACTTATGTTGTGATTACATTGATTATCACGAACAAAGATTATGGGTATGTACGAATTGCATACACTCAGATTACCAATGGAATGTAGAGGTACCAATATAGTATTGGCACCCAGAAATGATAAGTATACAAGAATAGATATGAGGGACTTGATCCCATAGGACGAATAAGTATAAGTTATGACTTCGGGATGAAGTCCTTTTAAGGGGGGTAGACTGAAATACCCCTAACATTTAAATAATTAAATAATGAGAATATAAATATTATTTAGAGGATTATGAAACCCTAAGAAAATATATAAACACTTGGGTTTAAAACGCACCAAAACTCCTTAAGGTCAAAAACGTGCGCTAAGCCGGACCTTAAGCTAATTATGATATATAAGCTATAAAACTCATACCAAGTCAAATAATGGTCATTATATGACCCTTGGAACATAAGTCCCAGGTTAGATTTCCTAAATTATGCAAAGTGCTCGGGAGAACTGTTGCAGCTCCCTTAGAGCCGAAAAACCTTAGAAAAGTCTCGGAAATGGCCTATGAGCCAAAGTTGACGTATAAATCCTACTAAATGACTCTACAGTAATTATTTAACATTTAAAACAGAATGCTTGAAGTAAATTTTCAATTAGACGAAAAGTGCTCGGAGGATCCCTAGCGGCCCCATAAACCCTAGAAACACCCGGGAATGCCTCAGAGAAGTGCCGAAGTTGCACGAACTCCTATATAATTCATTCTTAGAGTTCCAAACATCATTATTCACCATTCTAAAGAGAATGCTTGAGCTAATTTTTCAAAAATTAACAAAGTGCTCGGGGAAATTCTTAACACTCTTGTTTTGCCCCGGGAGTGTCCCGATAGCCCGGAAATTGAGTTATGAGTTGATATAACCATATATAACTCAATGTAACACCTTAACATATTATTATTGACTATAAAAATTCTTATAAACACTTGGAACTCATAGCAACTACTTATTTTCCAGAATATCTTTAAAGCACAAAAACGCACCTTTGGGTGTCCTAAAAACGCGTTCTACGCTACTGCCTTGAAGTTTTTGAGGAGCCAAGAGTTGATAATCTTAAAAGAGGATAAATTTACCATCTAAATCAATCAAATCCAGTGCTAAACTCATAGCACCAGTATGGCCGATTTTGGGATCAAAATGTACTATAAAATCAACATTTTTCCTTAGAAACTTTCATCCTTTACCTTAGTAAAAATGTACCAAATAAATGTTGTGACTTATAACATATTATAATATGGTCTTAATACAATATAGTGTCACAGGAATAAAATTAAAAATTAGTCCCATATGGCTGCTATTGTGGGCGCCATTTTAGGTATATTTTGACTAGTTTTGGCTTAGAAAATTGCCTTTAGGAGGGTGACTCATCCTATCATGTTCCATGTGACATTATCTCAGCCTTCGTAGCCATCCATTACCGTATACCTGCCAGAAGACAAGGAAGATTAGTTTGACAAAGTTAGGAAATTAAAATACATAAAGAGAAGTACATAGATCTAGCTTTATACTTTACAACTACACTAAACAAAGAAACAACTTGCTTCCTACAGCATGTGGCTGCCGAAAATGACCAAGAGAAAGGGGGTCTGATTGCCTTATAAAAATCAAAAGAAGACACTTACCTAACTAGCATAATTCTATGTCTAATATAAACAAAACTAATCTACTTATTCCCTAGCACAAGACCACCAAAATATGCAAGGAATAAGGCAAGTTAGCATGATATTCTTCTTAGAAATTCAAAAGAGGACAGCACCTACCCTCATCTTATCCCCTTGTTCAAGTGAGGCAAAGAAAGTCATTCCTTTCCCCTCCTCATGTGGCCGAAAGTCTTGCTTGAATTAAGGGATTTGTGGAGCCAAGAATCAATGAATAAACAAAGGAAAAGTCTAGTGAATTTGACATTGTTTTATCAAAAGAGAAATTCTTTCATTCCTTTCCTTAAGGCCTTATGTGAGCCATTCTTTCATTTGCCCATCCCTTGCCGATTTGGTAAGTGTTCCTACTCTCTCTTTCTTCCTTCCTTTGCTAGTTCATTTCTTAGAGCTTCAAAGGTTCATTAATGGTGTAACAAGTTCTAACACCATTTCTATGTGATTTCCTAGTCAAATCTACTAAGTCTTGAAGCAAGAATCATCCCAGCAACCCCTTGCTATTTTCACCAAGCTTTAGTGCTCCAAGGGAGTACCTTGATTCAAAACAACACAAGGAACAACAAGATCAAGTTAAGGTATATTTTCATGTTGAAAAATCTTAGTAAAACACCTTAAGTCATTACTGAAAATTTAGAGCTTCTAAATCAATGTTCTCTTCATTATTTCATGAAGGAAAATTTGGATCTTCAACCATTCCAAGGTGTACCGAAAATACCTTGTTAAATACCTAAGGTAAACTCTTGTAAAACTACTACAAATCTTATTTATAAATCCTTGTTAGAAGTCTAACACATGGATCTCCTAAATCTATACATGGTGGCCGAAAGTTCTTCATCAAGAAACCATTGGAGGAGCTTGGAAATCAAGAAGAAATCAAGTACAAGAATTATCTTGATTTAAGGAGTAAGTTTCTATAATTAAGGTTTATTAAGTTTAAGTTTGATTTAACCTTCAAACTTTAGTATAAAAATTATGCACAACCCTTAGGAATATCAAGGCCGAAATACTATAGGTTATTATGTCAAGAAAATAAATTATAACATATCAGGTAAGGTTATTACCTTAAGGTATAAATTTGTGTCACAAAATAAATTATGATACATGTATGTTCAAGCCGAAACATCTAGGAGTTAAATGCTTTATTTTGAGTTTATAATCATTCTAAGTCATTAGCATAATTTTTAGAAGTGTTATATGGCTAATTATATACATTTATATATACATATTATAAAGTTTAAATCAAGTTTTAAAACTATATGGTAAATATATGTTACAACTGAGAATAAAATGTGTTAATTGGTGTTTTTTGAAGATATAAGTGTATTAGCTTATATTATAAATTTTGGGAATATTAAAAATAGCTACAAGTATTTAAATGGCTAGTTTATTAATATATGTGGCTAAAATGTAAATTTTGAAAAGTATAAGATATTATTTGTGATTGCCGAGAGTGAAGGGGGTTATTAGCATAATTATGGTATAATATAAGTTAGGATTTTATATTATGAATTTTGGTGAATTTAAACAAGTGTTTAAGTGTTAAAATAACATTTTATAAAGTTTAGGAGCTATTTTGTAATTTATGGAAAGTGTAGTGTAAACCGAATTATATATGATCTTCTGGGTATATTAAAGTATTAATTATGAAATTAAGTCTTGGTCAAGGTGTTGACCAAAAGTTTTGGGTTAAAATGATTTATGACATAAAATAATAAGTTTATAAAAGTTTTGGGCTGAATATGTAATTTATGAAAGTAATATGGAAAACCAAAATTTATTTGGGGTGAAAGTATAATTTATAAAGTATATGGGTCATTTCGGTTATTAAAGAAATTTAGATATTAAAACTATAGTTTATAAGTCAATATGTAACTTATATAAAGTTTTGGGGTTAAAATGTAAATATAGAAAGATATATGTTAAAACCAAAAGTTAATATGGAAGTTTAGTAAATTGTAAAGTTATATGGTTATTTGGTAATTTATGAAAGTTGTTGGGTACAAAATATAAATACCGAATTATAAGGTTTGTTTGTAATTAAATAAAGAAAGGAATTAAAACTAAGTAAAATAATGTATTATGGTATAATATGGAGTATAATGTAAAGTTTATAAAATAAAGGTGGTTATAATAAAAATAACCAAATTGCATAATATAAAGAATAAGTGGAAACGATTATGAGTATATAATTAAAGGAATAGAAATACACTACAAGGTAGAAATTCGTTATCACATGTGGTGATTACCACATAAATAATGAACTGTTAAACTACCTAGAACTACTGTTAAATAACGGGGGGAAATAAAGAACATACGGAGTTAGTATACTACGAATATTAGTTCTGTAGTGACAGTACTGTAATACTTAGAGAATAGTTGTATTGACGTTACCCGGTATTGCATGTAAATATAACAGCGTACGGGGAGAGACTACTAGAGCGTGAACTGTCAAGCTAGCAAGTTACCGGTGAACGGTATGTTAATTGTGTGGTCTGAATGTCCTACGGATTTTCCTGAGGTCCAGACATTGTGTGTTTAAATGCTAAGAGCGATATCTATGATTTATGCATATGATCTTGTATACTGCATTGCTCGACACTGTTGCATTTTATTTTACGCGAACGTCTTATGACTGGAAGCTTATACATTTAAACTGGAACAAGACTAGATGACCTTTAGGTATTACAAGAACCTAACTGTTGGTCAATTGTTATAGTCTTAACTCAAGGATTGGATATTGTATCATTGACTAAAGGGCTAACTTATAAAGAGAGGAAATCCAGACTGTTTTGACTTTCTGGTTGCGCATCGTGATCACTACGAGGGACTACTATCAAGAGTCACTCAAGGAAATCCATTATCCACATTCGATGATGGCGGAAGGCACTACCTTTGTGCACAGGTTTTTACCGGATCGGTCGCCTTTTAAGGCATTTAAATTATCCAGGACCATAAGGTCAGCTGGTAACGGTTCCTTTGGACCCAGGGGACTGCTGTCCATTAATAAGATAATAAGGGTTGTCTTAACATGACGCCTGGGGTGGAGAAGTTTGGAAGGTTTAAGTGATTGGTTAAGAGATAAGGGCCATGTGGCAAACTAACAAGTACAGTTGATTAATACGCGTGACTTATTTGGTTACAGTTATTGGTTACTGATTATTTGGTTATTGATTGTGTGGTGAACCATTACGTGTTTAATTATACATAACAGTTATTATTATTACTTTTGTAAAATGGCACATCATGTAATGAATCTAATATCAAGATGGCTAAACTACTTAAGGGGATCCAACTGATTTAAGACTACATTTAGCATACCAGCATATCGTTTGCTAAGCCCTTCAATGGGCAAAAACATTTCAGGTTACTGAAGAAGACACAAGCCGGAGTGCGGGGTACAGGGTAGCTGATGGGTTTTAATAAAGAACTCTTTTAGTTTTATTATGTACTGTATTCGGAGTTTGTTGTATTTCATTTAGTTGCTCAGTTTGGATTTGGTTTGTAATATTAAGAGTGCTCGGTATCTTGTTCATCACAGCGGTGAGGAGTTGAAGGTGATGGATGGAGTAAGGTTACCTTGATACTCACATGGGTGGGTAACGGCGTGTAACACCATAAGCTAGATAGTTTTATTTTCCGCTACGAATTATTATTTATTATGCTACGACTTGCAACATTATTACAGGTTTAGGATTAGGGGTGTTACATTGACTATGAAATTGTTGCCTATGGATAGGACTTATCTGGTCATGTTTGAGATTCTGTGTGGGTTCGTACTAGGTTACATCCCTTAGAAGTGGCAACGACCAAGACTTCGGATTAGTGCTCGAGGAAACCTCGGTCTCCAATTGTTGGGATTTCCTTGTTTCAAAACCTTTTTTTAAAGAGATTCATTTAAAGCCAATGATAGGATTAGGATAGAAAGAGAGAAAGAGTGGATGAGGCGAGCTTTTCTGCCAAACTAGTGCCCAGAAGAGGAATTAATGAATTCGAATTAGTATAGAATGAAAGATTGGGAAATGATGATGTTGAGGAAATGATTAAGACTGGGAGTTCGATTTTAAGAATTGAAGAACTCAAGGGTTTATGGAAAGTTAGAGGGGATTTGAATGTTTAAATACATGATTACCGTCTTCGAGTTGGAAAGGGGTTTTTTTTATTGGAACAGGGTCGTATCCTAGTTGGGCTGCCTACGTACTCAACTCTATGTTGAGACCAGACCTTACGTAGTTCACGGTTTAGGGTTTTGGAAGTTTTTTTAGATGCTTGAAGTTTCCAGAAGTTTCAGGTTTGAGGGGTTTGTCTGTGAGACGCTCTGGTCTACGAGACATTTGGGATGTTCGAGTGGGAGAATGAGATCTCGAAGTCTATGAGATGCTCAGGTCTGAGAGATGTTTGAAATCTTAAGATAGTGAAGAGGTTGAGATGTTCGAGTCTGTGAGGCGCTAGGGCCAATGAGACTTTAGAAGTTGAAGAGAAGTTGGGGTTGGAGAGATGATCTGAGTTAGAGATGATCTGAGTTTGGGATGATTTAGAGCTCGAATGATTATTTAAGTGTGAGAGGCAATTGAAGTTTGGATGATGATTTGAGTGCGTGAGGTTTTAAGATGTTTTGGGATTTGAAGTGAGATGCTGATAGAATGAGTTATTGTCAAAGTTGTCTCTGAAAATTTGTTCTATTTTAAAATGGACGGATGATCCCGAAGGATCACCCATGTACCCCCTCGAACATGACACATAATTAATGGTAAGTGCCGAGGCTCGAAAGATGGGGCAATGTATTTTTGTCAAAAACTAGGGTTAAAGACAAACACCATGGATGAGATGTTCTCAATCAAACTCTAATAACGTCTTTAACTGTTGAGTTTTAAAATGTCAAAAACCAAAAACATTGAAGTCGAATGATAGGGAGGTAGACAATTCTGAAACCCGGCTGCTACTAGGATGGCGCTTACATCCCTAGCACCCTGCCTTGTAAAAATCTAGGCTGCGATTAGGGGAGGTTAGTCACCCTAATGCCCCACCTAAAGAAATCCAAACTCCGACAAGGGATGTTACTGCCCTAGTGCCCCGCCTCGGATTTTTTTATTTTGGAAGAGAGAAAAGTGATGTCTATGGAGGGTGATTTTTCGGTATGAGGGGGGTCTATCTAAATATGGTATGATTGAGAAGCCTAGATCCTAGAAAATGCCATTCTGTGGAGGGTGAAAACCGTTATTCTGGCATCCCTCAAATACCTACTACATCGTCCGTCTTTCCCAGAAAGCATAAGGGGAATGCTAGTGAGCACTACACCCGCTCTCAATGGGCTCCACGCGGACTTATGCCTCTATAAGGCGGAATTGACTAGAGTCGCCACCTAGTTTGACCTAAGATACTAGGAAGGAAGGGAAGGAGGGTTCTAAGAACCATTGGTTGACTCTGAATGTTGCTTATGGATAGGGCTTATCTGGTCATTACAGAGATTCTATTGTGGGTTCGCACTGGGTTACACCCCTAAGAAGTGGTGACGACCACGACTTCGGATTGGTGCCCGAGGAAACCTCGGTCTCCAATTGTCGGGATTACCTTCTTTCAAAACCTTTTTAGAGAGATTCATTTAAACTCCAAGGATAGGATTAGGACAGGAGGAGAGAAAACGAGTGGATGAGGCGAGCTTTTCTGCCAAGCTAGCGCCAAGAAGAAGAATTGATGAATTCGAATGAGTGTAGAATGAAGGATTAGGAGTCTGATTTTGAGAGTTGGAGAAGTTGAGGATTTGTGGGAGTCAGAGGGGATTTGAATGTTTGACAGACATAAATATCGCCTTAGAGTTGGGGAAAGGGTTTTTTTTATTGGAATGGGGTCGCACCCTGTGTGGGCTGCCTACGTACTCAACTCCCTGTTGAGATCAGACCTTACGTAGTTCACTGTTTTGTGGGTTTTGGAAGTTTTAAATGTTTGTGGAATTTGAAGATATTTGAGGTGTTCATGTAATGAGAGGTGTGGGATATCAAGGTCTGTGAGACACTCGGGTCTGTAAGACATTTGAATCTGAAAATGGTGAAGGGATTGAGATGTTCAAGTCTGTGGGGCACTCGGGCCTATGAGACTATAGAAGTTTGGAAGAAGTTGGGATTCAAGAGATGTTTCGAGTTTGGAATGATTTGAGTTTGGAAGATGATTTGGGTATGTGTGAGGCAATTGGAATTTAGAGTGAGATGATGGTGGACTGAATTGTTTGGAGGAATAATTGTCAAAATCGTCCTTCTTAAAGTTTTTGAAACCGAAAAATCATTTTTTGTTGTAAAAGGGCGGATAATCCCGTGGATTACCCTATGTACTCCCTCGAACACGACACTTAATTAATGGTAAGTGCCGAGGCTCGAAAGATGGGGCAACGAATTTTTGTCGAAAATAGGATTCAGAGAGAAACACCATGAATGAGATGTTCTCGGTCAATCCCTAATAACGTCTCTAACTCCTGAGTTTTAAAACGTTAAAACCGAAAACATTGAAATCGAGTGGAAGGGAGTTAGACGATTCTGAAATCCCGGCTGCAACTAGGAAGGCAGTCACATCCCTAGCACCCTGCCTCGTAAAAATCTAGACTACAATTAGGGGATGTTTGTCACCCTAATGCCCCGCCTAAAGAAATCCAGACTGCGACAAGGGAGGTTACAACCCCAGTGCCCCGCCTCGGATTGTTTTGGAAAGGGAGACAAGTGATGTCTAACCAGGAAGGAAAGTGTTTTGAAAGTGTTAGACATTTCATGTTCCCCGAAAACGGTTTATTATATTTAGTTTAGAAACTGAATTGGAAAACTTTGAAGTTATTCAGAATTCTCGATGAAGAAACACTAATTTTGAGAAATGTTTTTAGGAGAAAACTTTCTGTATATGTGAGAATAACTTTCTGCATGTTGAGAAGAGTTTTCTGTGATGTGAGAAGAGTTTTTCCTTCAAAATTCCACAAAATGATTTCTTTTGAAAACTTGATGAAATTCGAATAAAGCGATTGTTTGAAATTTGAGAAGAGAGATTTTTGGAGTTTGGAGTTTGAATGGGATTTGCAAGTCGAGTTTGAATTGGATGAATTGAATCTGAATTTGAATTGAATAGGGCTAAATGAATTGGGTTTGAATTGAATTTGTTTTGAAAGAATTGGGTTTGAATTGGATTTGAGTTCGGTTTGGATCGGGGTCGAGTTTGAATTGGATCGAGGTTCAGGCTTGAATTAGATTGAAGTTCGGGTTGGGTCAAAGTTGGGAGTTGGTCAAAGTTGGACCGGATGGGCCTGATGGGCCGAGTGGGCTTCATGGGCGAGCGGGCTTGGCGGGCCGAGATGGGCTTTTCTATTTGGGTAAATTTGTGATTGGGCTGAAGTGGACTTCTTTATTATTGAATTGGGCTGAAATGGGTCTTATTGATCTTGGGTCAATTGTGGGAATTGTGCTTTTGATTTTTGGGTCTGATTTTAGGCTTGATTTTTGGGTCTCAACTTGGACAGATTTTTAGGCTGAAATTAGGCCTGATTTCGGGCCTCCAATTTGGGCCGATGGTTGGGCCTCTAAGTTAGGCCTGATTTTGAAGTAGAGTTTTTGGAATTTCAATTGATTTTGAATTTTAATCTTATGATAATGGATTGTTTGGAAAGTTTTTCTTTTACTAGGAGAGATATTGCCCACAAACAGGTACTACGACCCTCGGGTACTACGACCTTAATGTGAGTAACATCTGTGAATAATCCTAGGGCTTTTCTACTAAGACCCACAAAAAGATGTGGGCCTAAACTGAATTTACCGATCCATAAATGAAGTGGGTAGCCTAGGGGGCCTCTAGGATCACTTGTATTAGCCCGTAAGCCTACTAATGGGTCAAACCCGAAGTAAGTTTTAATTTGGGCCGAAAATGACGGTATCCAAAATAGCCCAATCCATCAGTTTTCCGAGCGGAAACTGTTAAACAAAAAGTAATGAGAAACAAATGTACAAAAGCAAGAAACTTATGCAAAAATATGTTCAACCGGTAGATTGGTAAAGCTAGATCAAATTTCTAAGATAAAACGTAAGCCAAACTTTCAAGCAATAAACAAGAGTCGAACGGAAGCGAAGTCACACTTAACACGTACACCTCTATCTTTTAATCGCATCTAGCAATACTATTAACAAAGATAACTTAAGACACATGCGATTTTTCCAAACACTAGGGACATAGCCAATAATTCCCAACGCTAATACAAAGTCCATAACTAAACAACTTATTGATAATTGATCAACCAGCAGCCATCCGAAGGAAATCAAACAATCAAATGGGTTTAAACAATTCTGATAAGCGCTAAATACCCGTGGCTTTAAGATTGAGCAGCTGAGCATAATTCAATGGATATCAAACAGATCGAGCAAAACACTCCAACACAATAGAGTAGGCAAAATCGCAGACTATTCGGGTGAGTCTAGGCACCGGCACGGAGATAACAGAAACCTCCTACGACAAAGGAAAACGTTCGGAGAATGAAGAGGGAACAGAGACGCCTGTTTCCTGCAAAACCAACAAGAGATCCAAAGCCAGGAGAAAGGATCAGAAGTACGGTCAGCTTCTGAGATTTAAGCGATGACCAAGACAGAAAAAACAAACAAAAGAAAACCAGACTTCCCTCATGTAGACTATGGTCATCAGCTGCCGATTTTCCAGAGACAAACATTGTTTACGGTAATGAATTATCTTCAACATAGAAATGGAGAGATTCTCCACTGGTAAAAGAGAAAACAAGCTAGGCCAATGCGATTCTTCTCATTTTGGAAGCAAGGTTTCGGTAGAACCGCATTTCTCCATAGCGACCATCGATTTGGTGTATTCGGTGGATGGAAGTCAAATCAAGAGGAGTGGAGGAAATTCGAGAGAGAAATGACAGATTTCGAAACGAAAGTGAAACGAGAAGGGGTATGGTGAGAGTTTCCAGCGAGGTGTGTTGTTAGTGGTTGATTTTGTGGGTTCAAGCAGAGGTGCTTGCGTTTCTGAGTGTATATTGCTGTTCTAGGTTTCCCAGTTTTACTGGGATGAGAATTAGGTCGGAGAAGGGACGGGTAGCCAATAAAGGACTTAGGGTTGGGAGAGAACATGAAATTTCCAGCGAAAGAGATGTGATCGAAGGAGGCCTGGGACGAGGAGTTGAGTTCGTCGATCAGGTTCTTGATTTCTGAAGACGGAAAGATGATCGAGAGAAGGGGATAGAAGCAGGAGGCGGCCACAGTTGCTTCGTTTTTGTTTAGGGTCTTCGATTTCTTTGCAGATTGAGGAAGAAAGGTGAGGGTGAAGAGAGATTGGGGATTTCTACGATGGAGATCGAGAATGGAAGAAGAAGGTCGTGACCGTGGTGGTTACTGTTCCCTTTATAATAGAAAACTTAGGGTTTTTGAAAAAAGTTAGCTGATTTCATCAATGGGCTTATTAGATTGGTTGTGGACTTTATTTGGATGTGGGTTAAAAAGAAGAAAATGGGCTTGGGTCTGAGTTTGACTGAATACTAGGCTAAGCCCAAGCTTGGTCCACTGAAAAATGAGAAAGGAAAAGGACCACCACAATAGAACTTCATACAAAATTGAGGGAGAGAAAATAAAAGCTATAACTCGACATGAATAAAATCATCAGAAACATATATGCAGGGTAAGACTAAAAGGGTAGTCAATAAAAATAAAATGTTTTACTTACAAAATAACAACATAAAAAAAGATAAAATAATATAAGTAAAATAAAGTAAAAGAAATGCCCACGACTAAGGAAATAAAAATGAAAATAACCAAATAGATAAATGAATAAAAGGGTAAGTCTAAAACAAATTATTGTTTGAAAATTTCTGGAAAATTTGTTTTTTTCTAAAATGCTTGAAAATTGATTTGAAATTTTGTCGCAAAACGATGGTTTCATTTTGACATGCACGTAAATACACTTTGAAAAAAGAAAGGCAAAACCCCTCTTACTCGAATTATTATCTCAGAATTCGCTTTATGGGGTGAGAATTTTTGGTGTCTACAGATGGCTCCCCTTGATTCAATTCTGCAAGCCCTTGTAGAATTGGATCAAGGTTGACGGGGCGCCAAAAATTCTCACTGCGGTTTATGATTTGTTCTTATGTGTGCAGGTGCACGGGGACTTATGACGGGCCTCAATTTGCGGTGATTGATGGTATGAGGACTAATGATGGGCCTCAACTAGATCTCGGTGTCTAGCTCTAGGGCTTATGACGGGCCTAGAATACGATCAAACAACCTATGCATGAGGACTAATGACGGGCCTCAACTAGATCTCGGTGTCTAGCTCTAGGACTTATGACGGGCCTAGAATGCATCTTCGAAATGTATGAGGACTAATGACGGGCCTCAACTAGATCTCGGTGTCTAGCTCTAGGACTAATGACGGGCCTAGAATACAATCGGTATAGGGGTTATGCATGAGGACTAATGACGGGCCTCAACTAGATCTCGGTGTCTAGCTCTAGGACTTATGACGGGCCTAGAATGCATCTTCGAAATGTATGAGGACTAATGACGGGCCTCAACTAGATCTCGGTGTCAAGCTCTAGGACTAATGACGGGCCTAGAATACAATCGGTATATGGGTTATGCATGAGGACTAATGACTGGCCTTAACTAGATCTCGGTGTCTAGCTCTAGGACTTATGACGGGCCTAGAATGCATCCTCGAAATGTATGAGGACTAATGACGGGCCTCAACTAGATCTCGGTGTCTAGCTCTAGGACTAATGACGGGCCTAGAATACAATCGGTATATGGTTATGCATGAGGACTAATGATGGGCCTCAACTAGACCTTGATGTCTAGCTCTAGGACTTATGATGAGCCTAGAATGCATTGAGAGTACGAGGACTATGACGGGCCTCAACTAGACCTCTTGACATCTAGCTATAGGACTTATGACGGGCCTATAATACTTGACCGAGTTGTACGAAACTCGTTGTTTTGAGTGGTTGATTTGGGATGACTTTGTTTGTGGATTGATTGGGATTGGACGTTTTGGTTGCTCTGTGAGGGATATGATAGTCCGATGTTTTTTTGATGTGGCCCTTGACTTTGTCAGTGTGGACTTTTGTTTTGGTTTTGTTTTTGGTGGTCTTGGCCCGATGTGCTCTATGGTTTCGGGATTTGGTATGACTTTTGGCTCCAGAGTTTGAGATGGCTCCGGTTTGATACGCAACTCCCTTGTGAGCAACGACTCTGGGATGGTTGATGGGTTTGGCTTCGATATGATATGCGGGCTCCGTAAGACCGGATGGCTCCATTGTGGTCGGGTGGCTCCGGAATGGCTCTGAGATGGCTCCGGTTTGATATGCGGCTCCCTTGTGAGCAACGACTCTGGGATGGTTGATGGGTAGGGATTCGAAATGATCCGAGGGCTCCGGTATGACAGGATGGCTCCATTGTGGTCGGGTGGCTCCGGTATGGCTCTGAGATGGCTCCGGTTTGATATGCGGCTCCCTTGTGAGCAACGACTCTAGGATGGTTGGTGGGTTTCGATTTGGGTTGAGATTTTTGGGATGGCTGGTGGATTTTGCTTTGCTTCGGGATTTTCTGGGTGGTGTGGGGACTCCAACAATGGATTTATCGTGGTTTGATGAGGTTTTTGATGGCTCCGGAAATGGAATGACTGTGATTTGAAGGGTTGTTGTGGAATTTGTAGTGGGTGAATGGTTTTACAAGGGTAGGTGAATGGCTAAACACGGTTTTATGGCTTTAGGGTAGTCCCCATCATGGTTCCAGGATCTTCAGGGATGGCTCCGGGATGACTTTGTGTCGGTTAAGCATGACGATGCATTAGCTGGAACGAGGGGGAAAGGGAGATTTCGTCTTTGAGGTGGTCGCACCCTGGGCGGGCTGCCTACGTACTCAATTCCATATTGAGATCAGACCATACGTAGTTCGAAATTCTGTAGGCAAGACCTTGGTAATGAGATAGATCTGATGTGGATTTGAGGTGGCTCCCGTATTGTTCTCGGACTATTAGGATGCCCCCTGTGTAGTTCCAAGGATGGTTTCAAAGTATGAGAATGGCTCCGTGTAGCTCTAGGGATAGTTTCAAAGTGTGGGGATGTCTCCCGCATGGCTCTAGCTTGGCTTGGGAGTGGTGTCGTTGAGACTCGAGTATGACATGGGATAACTCCAGGAAGATCTTTGTATGGCCCCGGATTGCCGCAGTTTCTGATTTCTTTTTATCAAAATTACGCATCAATAACTGCAACTGAAGTTGACTTTCAGCGAGACTAGGCAAAGTTCTTACCGGTCAGATGCTGATGATGTACTGGTTATGATGCATGCAGGTATTAAATGCTGGATACGATGCAAAATGCATATGCAATTTTGGAGAAAAGGTATGGCCCTATCTCTATTAATACGAGGTTTACGAATATAAAACATCTTCGGTTCGATCTTGAGTGATTGTTGAATTGGAATGTGTGAATCACTTTCCTCTCATGGAGGGATGCGGGTCAATCTCTCTTGAGTTTAGCTGTGTGTGCTAATGGTGTAATGATACTCTCAATGCTCGGAGTAGTATTTTCCTAAATATTTCTTTCGAGGTTCTGGACTTTCTGATCCTTACAAGTTCCTCACCTGCAGTGGGGTAAGCTGTTTATGATTTGGTGCTCAGACCGGAGATTCACTCGCACTCAGAAGACCTCGCGGGGTGAGGTCATACTCATTCGCTCATGGTCCCTTTGGTATGATGGGACATGTTGACAGCAAGCACGAAACTTATGATTCATGTTTTAGATCCGATACTTTCAGTTAACGCTCACCAACTAACGAGTCAGAGGTATTATTGGGTTGTAACGGGGCTGAAGGGTATGATGTATGTCACACGGGACTGTGGGATTTATTTGGGAGTTGTGGAGCTTTTGTGCAATAGAGGACGTGTTTCGCCTTTGCCATGGGTGGAATGACTTGACGGGTTTTAATAACCTTTTATTGGTTTCTACGGGACATCATTGGTCCTTCTGATTTAGATTTCTCCTCCTTGCCTCTTCTGGTGTTCGGTTTGAACTTTCTTCTCATTTTGTTTTTTTTTTAAACTGCATTTGGCTCATCAACTTTCTCAAGCGTTCTCTTCTTTGTATTTTGGCTTTCAGCTTTGGAGATGCATTGACTCGCTGATCTTCTTGAACATTTTTGGTGTTCTCTTTTTTTTTGTTTTTGATTTTGAAGTTGCATTGACTCACTGATTCTTCAAACATTTCATTTGTTGTGTTTTGTGAAAGATGGTGGGGAGAGACCATGGCTCCGGCTCTTTCGAGCTCCTCTATTGCAAAGGTAAGTATGTATATGTCGGGTGGCATGTTGTGGAGTTCGCAGAAAAAGGTTTATCATGAAAAGCTCAGCGGGGCTCACTAAGGGATTATGTTGAGGGCAGTTGAAGCTCTTTGGTTTTTGTGGAGATTTTATTCCTGAGTGCCTCGTCATTCTCATTAGTCAATGATTGTTTTCTTACTATTCTCGAATCTTTGCATGAATAACAGTTCATATCTTGTTTATCGACATTGATCTCGCTATGAATTGTGCCTCTCCATGTGTTGAAGGAATACACAAGTCGCTCATGGTTTTACCTCTATGGACTCGCTCTATCTGCCCTCATCGCTCGGTGGATTGTCCAATATCCTCATTCAGAATTCAAGGGAAAATACCGCTCTTCGCTACTCACGCATCTCATTGGTGTGATTTAATTAGACCCATGTGTTCATTGATGGGTCGAGAGTTTAGCGGTTCACGCGCTCTATTCAAACAATCAAACAAGATTTTCGCCAAAGACGTCGTTTCGATACGGGAGTATGCAAATACAACGATCTACCATGCAATGTGTTGTGATAATATGGAATTACTATGTATAGGATGCGTCAAATGCTGAAAATGATGAATGAAGATGGTTGACTTCAAGTTTTGACTGAATGTTTGTTTTTTTTTTCTTTTTGGATGCAATGCATGCGTGGTAAGGCTACACCTAGTCTCGCTTGAGTCGGATCTAGTTGATGATCCATGAAGCTCTTCCTTTCAATGTCGGCCTTGAAGAAGGTGTAGCTGTCGGGGTTGCTGTCGGGTTGGTGACTAGCTTCTGGATTTTAGGACTTTTTAGGGAGTGACAACTCCCGCATGGTGGCCCCATGATATGACACACTCTTTCCTTTTTCGTCACTGGCGTGCATGGTGATTTTGATTAGGAGAGGTTTGAACTTCCCGGTTTTCTTTCCTATCCCTCTGAGATTGGGCTTTGGCGGTATGGGTATTTGGGATGAAAGCTGGTGTATAGTGTGGTGACAATGAATCACGTTATTGTGCAGATTTTGAGGTGGACAAGACTCGTGAACGATTGATGGATTTGAAATGACTGGAAGTGCAAGTGACTTTTTTTGTCATGAATGCAATGCATGCGTTTTGCTTTGTGCTCGGTTGCATTTGTTGGTGTTGTTTATTTAGGGGATGCCTCCTGTAGATACCATGAATTTTCACCCCATAAAGCAAGGTTGATGAATGACATATAACTGTGAGAGGTCGCCCCCCTATTCGTTCTTTCCATTATACGTGCATGCCAAAAGAAACCAAGTTTGGAAAAACAATTTGAAAACACGTGTTTTCAAAGTGGTGGATTTTCCCAATATGAATTTTGACGCTCGATCATTCGCAAATAAAATAGGGGGTGGGGAACCCTATACACATTGATCTAAATAAACTCGAAGGGAATGTATAAACCTATACATGTAATCTATTTAGAAATGGACAAGCTAGAAAGGAATCATAGGGAAAACCTATACATCATAAATTCTAAAAAGTCATTAAAAGGGGGAATTTTGAGTTAAACTTCTTCAGAACTCTTCTGGTCCATCTTCATGCTTCTGGTTGATTGCTCGCTCATCTTCGGGCTCTTGGCCGGCTGCTCGCTCAAGTTCAGGCTGTTGCAGCGAAGTGGTACTGCTATCAAGCAAAACGAGCTGGTGTTCTTCTGATTCTTTACATTCTTGGACTCGACGTTTGTTTGGATGTGGGTGGTCTTCATGTGTTTCGATTTGTTTCACGGGCTTGTGTTCTTCTGATTTCCGACATTCCTGAACGCGAATGGTTGTTGATAGTCTTCATGTTGCTGGATTCGGACTGGTGCTCCTCTGATCTTTGGTTCGAATGGTTGGTGTTGGTCTTCACGTTGCTCGGCTAGCTCCGCGGGTTGGTGCATCTCTGGCTTTCGGCTGGATCCGCGTAGCCGGTCTTCATGCTGCTTCACTTGCTCCGACGATAAGAATGAGGGATATTTTTGAGAAAGGAAAGGTGAATGATCGAGCACGAAATCTCATGTAAAAATTCACCACTTTTGTGAAAACACGAAATGACTAGTACGCTCCACGGTAATGACCACTGCTCTTGAAGGTGGGCAGAACATCAAAAATAGCGGGTCACAACATGGGGACTAAATCATTTATTTTGAAATACGTTTGTGAAAATCAATTTTTGAAAACTGTTTTCGAAAACTATTTTGAAATGATGTTGAAAATTGTTGTTTGTAGAAAGTAGGTTTTTTTCCAAAATCTATATTTTTTTTTAAAAAAAAATTGTTTTGGAAATAACATTTCGGTAAAATAAAGTTTTTAAAGATGAGGTGACAGGTTTTAAAACCCCGAATGTTTATGAGTGAAATTTAGGCGAGGTTCTAAATTAAACGACCTCGTAAAAAGCTTTAAGGGACACACGAAAGAGAATTCCGAACAATTTAAAAACATATTAGTTTGAAAAAGTGGTTTGCACACATGTATAGCAAATAGTAAATCGTGGCTATATTTGATGTGGAGCTGTAAGTGTTAATGTTGGGATAATCACTTTCCAGGTCAATTATGTTTCCGTCTCATCCCCGGGGGAACCATCGTCCCTTCACTGTTCATCTCTCGGGCTTTTTCTCTGCTATGCCTTTGCGGGGCACGTTATCAAGAATGTCCGGAGTGCTTACGTTCGAAAGGTCAGGACACCCGAGATGATTAGAAAACATACGCCACGGCCAGTGATGATCTGACAACACGCTCACTTTTCGGGAAACTCGGGGAAGTACTGCATGGGAACGGGTCTCTCATCATCTGCACGGTCAGGTGTGTCTAGAGTCCAAATTATTCACTGACTACGTTGTGCCATGTATGGGTATCCGGTAAATACGGGATCCTCTATGGACGTGTAGCGTGACATCGGGCTTTAGAGACACCCGTGGTGCAGATGAACAATGGAGAACTGAGCCCATGCAATCTTCAGGGTAAGACAGAAGGACGGTCAGACAGGCGGCATACAAGGGGTGACTCCATAAACCCGTCTTAGACACCGGACCAGATAGCTGGACACTGAAGGCTCAGAGTTCACTATATGCTAGCTTCGACTCGAAAAGGTAAGTGTTGAAGGATCATGAGTTTTCAAGGTGTAGATACTACGATCATACCGCCTCGTGTGCATAGTCCTTACTACGAAGGGATCTGCTCATGGGGAATCAATTGTGGACCAATATATTTATCCCGACGCAAATTTCAAGGGTGACACAGAGGAATGCATGTCCTAAGCTACCCTATGCACCCACCACAGGACTATTCCTAACAGTTCAATATCACAACTAAAAGGCGGTAAATAGATGCGCAGCAAAGAGAGGGAAGAAGTAGACCCCTAATGGGCCCACCTACCTGAAGTTCCTGCAAGTTAGTCTAGCATAATCACGCAATTATGTAGCAAGCAAAGCGCAAATGGCAAGCAAAGTCAAGTATAAGCTACACACTCTCATCCTAACTATCCTCACCAATCACACTCTAAGTGTGAATAGAGTAACCCTAAAGGCTTGGAATGAATCTCTCGAAGGTTTTGAAAGAAGTGGGGAAATCCCGACAATTTTGAATGGAGTTCAGTCTTCCTTGAGTTTGAGAAAAACTTACTCAAGTTTTCCCCAGCAGAGTCGCCATTCTGTGGAGGGTGATTTTTCGGTATGAGGGGGGTCTATCTAAATATGGTATGATTGAGAAGCCTAGATCCTAGAAAATGCCATTCTGTGGAGGGGTGAAAACCCGTTATTCTGGCATCCCTCAAATACCTACTACATCGTCCGTCTTTCCCAGAAAGCATAAGGGGAATGCTAGTGAGCACTACACCCGCTCTCAATGGGCTCCACGCGGACTTATGCCTCTATAAGGCGGGATTGACTAGAGTCGCCACCTAGTTTGACCTAAGATACTAGGAAGGAAGGGAAGGAGGGTTCTAAGAACCATTGGTTGACTCTGAATGTTGCTTATGGATAGGGCTTATCTGGTCATTACAGAGATTCTATTGTGGGTTCGCACTGGGTTACACCCCTTAGAAGTGGTGACGACCACGACTTCGGATTGGTGCCCGAGGAAACCTCGGTCTCCAATTGTCGGGATTACCTTCTTTCAAAACCTTTTAGAGAGATTCATTTAAACTCCAAGGATAGGATTAGGACAGGAGGAGAGAAAACGAGTGGATGAGGCGAGCTTTTCTGCCAAGCTAGCGCCAAGAAGAAGAATTGATGAATTCGAATGAGTGTAGAAGAAGGATTAGGAGTCTAATTTTGAGAGGGGTTGGAGGAGTTGAGGATTTGTGGGAGTCAGAGGGGATTTGAGTTTGACAGACAAACTATCGCCTTAGAGTTGGGGAAGGGTTTTTTTTATTGGAATGGGGGGTCGCACCCTGTGTGGGCTACCTACGTACTCAACTCCCTGTTGAGATCAGACCTTACGCAGTTCACTGTTTTGAGGTTTTGGAAGTTTTAAATGTTGTGGAGTTTGAAGATATTTGAGGTGTTCATGTAATGAGAGGTGTGGGATATCAAGGTCTGTGAGGACACTCGGGTCTGTAAGACATTTGAATCTGAAAATGGTGAAGGGATTGAGATGTTCAAGTCTGTGGGGCACTCGGGCCTATGAGACTATAGAAGTTTGGAAGAAGTTGGGATTCAAGAGATGTTTCGAGTTGGAATGATTTGAGTTTGGAAGATGATTTGGGTATGTGTGAGGCAATTGGAATTTAGAGTGAGATGATGGTGGACTAAATGTTTGGAGGAATAATTGTCAAAATCGTCCTTCTTAAAGTTTTTGAAACCGAAAAATCATTTTTTGTTGTAAAAGGGCGGATAATCCCGTGGGATTACCCTATGTACTCCCTCGAACACGACACTTAACTAATGGTAAGTGCCGAGGCTCGAAAGATGGGGCAACGAATTTTGTCGAAAATAGGATTCAGAGAGAAACACCATGAATGAGATGTTCTCGGTCAAACCCTAATAACGTCTCTAACTCCTGAGTTTTAAAACGTTAAAACCGAAAACATTGAAATCGAGTGGAAGGGAGTTAGACGATTCTGAAATCCCGGCTGCAACTAGGAAGGCAGTAACATCCCTAGCACCCTGCCTCGTAAAAATCTAGACTACAATTAGGGGATGTTTGTCACCCTAATGCCCCGCCTAAAGAAATCCAGACTGCGACAAGGGAGGTTACAACCCCAGTGCCCGCCTCGGATTGTTTTGGAAAGGGAGACAAGTGATGTCTAACCAGGAAGGAAAGTGTTTTGAAAGTGTTAGACATTTCATGTTCCCCGAAAACGGTTTATTATATTTAGTTTAGAAACTGAATTGGAAAACTTGAAGTTGTTCGGAATTCTCGATGAAGAAACACTAATTTTGAGAAATGTTTTTAGGAGAAAACTTTCTGTATATGTGAGAAGAACTTTCTGCATGTTGAGAAGAGTTTTCTGTGATGTGAGAAGAGTTTTTCCTTCAAAATTCCACAAAATGATTTCTTTGAAAACTGATGAAATTTGAATAAAGCGATTGTTTGAAATTTGAGAAGAGAGATTTTTGGAGTTTGGAGTTTGAATGGGATTTGCAAGTCGAGTTTGAATTGGATGAATTGAATCTGAATTGAATTGAATAGGGCTAAATGAATTGGGTTTGAATTGAATTTGTTTTGAAAGAATTGGGTTTGAATTGGATTGGAGTTCGGTTTGGATCGGGGTCGAGTTTGAATTGGATCGAGGTTCAGGCTTGAATTAGATTGAAGTTCGGTTGGGTCAAAGTTGGGAGTTGGTCAAAGTTGGACCGGATGGGCCTGATGGGCTGAGTGGGCTTCATGGGCCGAGCGGGCTTGGCGGGCCGAGATGGGCTTTTCTATTTGGGTAAATTGTGATTGGGCTGAAGTGGACTTCTTTATTTTTGAATTGGGCTGAAATGGTCTTATTGATCTTGGGTCAATTGTGGGAATTGTGCTTTTGATTTTTGGGCTGATTTTAGGCCTGATTTTTGGGTCTCAACTTGGACAGATTTTAGGCTGAAATTAGGCCGATTTCGGGCCTCCAATTTGGGCCGATGGTGGGCCTCTAAGTTAGGCCTGATTTCGAAGTAGAGTTTTTTGGAATTTCAATTGATTGTGAATTTTAATCTTATGATAATGGATTGTTTGGAAAGTTTTTTTTTACTAGGAGAGATATTGCCCACAAACAGGTACTACGACCCTCGGGTACTACGACCTTAATGTGAGTAACATCTGTGAATAATCCTAGAGCTTTTCTACTAAGACCCACAAAAAGATGTGGGCCTAAACTGAATTTACCGATCCATAAATGAAGTGGGTAGCCTAGGGGGCCTCTAGGATCACTTGTATTAGCCCGTAAGCCTACTAATGGGTCAAACCCGACAGTAGTAAGTTTTAAGTTGGGCCGAAAATGACGGTATCCAAAATAGCCCAGCCATCGTTTTCCGAGCGGAAACTGTTAAACAAAAAGTTAATGAGAAACAAAATGTACAAAAGCAAGAATACTTATGCAAAAATATGTTCAACCGGTAGATTGGTAAAGCTAGATCAAATTTCTCAGATAAAACATAAGCCAAACTTTCAAGCAATAAACAAGAGTCGAACGGAAGCGAAGTCACACTTAACACGTACACCTCTATCTTTTAATCGCATCTAGCAATACTATTAACAAAGATAACTTAAGACACGTGCGATTTTTCCAAACACTAGGGACATAGCCAATAATTCCCAACGCTAATACAAAGTCCATAACTAAACAACTTATTGATAATTGATCAGCCAGCAGCCATCCGAAGGAAATGAAACAATCAAATGGGTTTAAACAATTCTGATAAGCGCTAAATACCCGTGGCTTTAAGATTGAGCAGCTGAGCATACTTCAATGGATATCAAACAGATCGAGCAAAACACTCCAACACAATCAGAGTAGGCAAAATCGCAGACTATTCAGGTGAGTCTAGGCACCGGCACGGAGATAACAGAAACCTCCTGCGACAAAGGAAAACGTTCGGAGAATGAAGAGGGAACAGAGACGCCTGTTTCCTGCAAAACCAATAAGAGATCCAAAGCCAGGAGAAAGGATCAGAAGTACGGTCAGCTTCTGAGATTTAAGCGATGACCAAGACAGAAAAAACAAACAAAAGAAAACCAGACTTCCCTCATGTAGACTATGGTCATCAGCTACCGATTTTCCAGAGACAAACATTGTTTACGGTAATGAATTATCTCCAACATAGAAATGGAGAGATTCTCCACTGGTAAAAGAGAAAACAAGCTAGGCCAGTGCGATTCTTCTCATTTTGGAAGCAAGGTTTCGGTAGAACCGCATTTCTCCATAGCGACCATCGATTTGGTGTATTCGGTGGATGGAAGTCAAATCAAGAGGAGTAGAGGAAATTCGAGAGAGAAATGTCAGATTTCGAAATGAAAGTGAAACGAGAAGGGGTATGGTGAGAGTTTCCAGCGAGGTGTGTTGTTAGTGGTTGATTTTGTGGGTTCAAGTAGAGGTGCTTGCGTTTCTGAGTGTATATTGCTGTTCTAGGTTTCCCAGTTTTACTGGGATGAGAATAAGGTCGGAGAAGGGACGGGTAGCCAATAAAGGACTTCGGGTTGGGAGAGAACATGAAATTTCCAGCGAAAGAGATGTGATCGAAGGAGGCCTGGGACGAGGAGTTGAGTTCGTCGATCAGGTTCTTGATTTCTGAAGACGGAAAGATGATCGAGAGAAGGGGATAGAAGAAGGAGGCGGCCACAGTTGCTTCGTTTTTGTTTAGGGTCTTCGATTTCTTTGCAGATTGAGGAAGAAAGGTGAGGGTGAAGCGAGATTGGGGATTTCTACGATGGAGATCGAGAATGGAAGAAGAAGGTCGTGACCGTGGTGGTTACTGTTCCCTTTATAATAGAAAACTTAGGGTTTTTGAAAAAAGTTAGCTGATTTCATCAATGGCCTTATTAGATTGGTTGTGGACTTTATTTGGATGTGGGTTAAAAAGAAGAAAATGGGCTTGGGCCTGAGTTTGACTGAATACTAGGCTAAGCCCAAGCTTGGTCCAGTGAAAAATGAGAAAGGAAAAGGACCACCACAATAGAACTTCATACAAAATTGAGGGAGAGAAAATAAAAGCTATAACTCGACATGAATAAAATCATCAGAAACATATATGCAGGGTAAGACTAAAAGGGTAGTCAATAAAAATAAAATGTTTTACTTACAAAATAACAACATAAAAAAAGATAAAATAATATAAGTAAAATAAAGTAAAAGAAATGCCCACGACTAAGGAAATAAAAATGAAAATAACCAAATAGATAAATGAATAAAAGGGTAAGTCTAAAACAAATTATCCGCCTCGGATTTTTTTATTTAGGAAGAGAGAAAAGTGATGTCTAACTAGAAAGAAAACATTTTTTGAAGGTGTTAGATGTTCTATGTCCCGCGAAAATGGTTTTATTTTTGAGTTTTGAAAACTGAGTTAAAAAATGTTTGAAGTTTGTTCGGAATTCTCGCCGAAGAAACACTGATCTTGGGAAATGTTTTTAGGAGAAAATTTTCTGGCATTGTTCGAACTTAAGTGTGAGGAAGGGAACCTTCCTCAATCTACGAGATTAGGGAAGTTTTAGTTTCTTTATTTTAAATGTTTGTGTTCAGTCTATCACGCTTCATGCTTATTTTTATATCTGTCCATGATTGTCCTGAATGAACTTCATGATTCTCGCATATTTTGAAAGGTCTTTTCTTGATTTTTATTTTCGAACAATGAGGACATTGCTCCTCTTAATTGTGAGGAAGTAGAGACCTTTCCCTGAAAATATGCCAGTTGCACTTAATGCCACACTTGCTTTTATTTGTCTTCTTGCATTGAGAGAATCGCTTCTCTGAGTGCTAATAAATACTGAACTCTTGGGTGAAAAATTTTTTGCACAAATTTTGAAGTTGAGCAAGGTGATCACCGCAAGAAACTTTTTGCTTTAGGTTGTTTGTATATTAAATTTTATTAAACTGAATCTATTTTCACAAAAAAAAATTGATGGATTAGTTGATTGTGGAAACAAAATTAGTTTAACTTGGGATTTTGGAAATGATATGAAAGTTTGGAATGAAAGGATAAGGCAAGGTACTCCGCTGATCAAAAATTTTCCTAACAAAAGCAGGCCTCGTCTATCAAGTTATTAAGTCCTAGGGGTGCCTTAACACCTATTTACCTAAGGTCTCGGGATCTGGGATAGTTGGCCCAACACCCTTACAGGGATAGAGAGAAAAGTCTAAGTCTGGGTTGTGGAATAACTCTGCAAATTCACAATTATTCGCTTGTTTTGTATATATTTCTTGAAGAAGAATGTTTTTGCATGGAAAAAAAGAGTTAATTGCAGTTTAATTTTTGTTTTTGATCATGAGTACGTGGTGTTGAAAGGTATCGCGGAATAAGGCGTTACTTCACACCCCTTGTCATCCAAAGGTTAAAGGAAAGAAATGGTGGAAGATCCCAAGATAATCTTTATTTAGATTTTGTAATCTAACTTACCCATGCTTTTAAAAAATCATTCCTTTTCACTGATTGCGAAAACCTACAACCGGGAGTAGAACTATTCTTTTGATTGTCACTTTGCTTACTTCCTGTTTGCATCTGTTTGATCCTAAGGTTCGATACTACGGCCTTAAAGGTAGATTTATTCTCTATTTGCTTGAGGACAAGCAAAAGCTAAGTGTGAGGAAGTTTGATAAGTGAGAAATACATCTATTCTTAGGGCTATAATTCTTCCTATTTTCATGACAATTCATGACATATTTCTCCCTTATTATATGTTTTTCCTTAGATTTATGTTTTGATATGAACTGATACATTTTATGTGTCAAATGCAGTAAAAAGTCTTGGAATCACATAGTTTACTTCATAAGCTTCGCAACGCAACAAACGGCGAGTAAAACGGAGCTCAAACGAAGAATCTAGAGCCAGTTGAAGTTGCAGGACAAGACGAGAGAAAAATACACATGTCCCGGTCAACAGACGCGGACGCAGGGTCGGACAAGTCACGTCCTGAAATACCTCGAACTTAAATATGGATTAAAATTAATCTAATACGTATTTAAGGGCCTAATGGTACCTAATTAATACTAGTAAGGAAAAATAAATTCAAAAGAAAAAATAAACGCTTAAAAAGCGGAAAACGCTAAATAAGCGTTAAATAACCATAGGAGGTATGAGACCTTGGTTAGAGTATTATATGGATTCTAATGGTTTAATAAGACCTAAATAATATATGGGAACAACTCCCGAAGAAAACGAATCCAAATAATGTATTAAAACACTAATAGAGCTTTAACGCACGTTTTTCGAGAAAACCCGAAAACGTGATTTTAAGTGGTCAAACGAACCTGTAAAAAGTATAAGTCATTAAGTAAATATTATTAAGCATTTACGAAAACTTAATAACCAATAAAAATAATTAAACGAGGGAATTCCGGAAAACGGGCCCGGTTAGTGAATAGTACCTAAACCGGGTAAAATAACGAGCGTTTCTGTAAAAGACGAAAAACACTCCAGCTAGCGTAACAGTAAGGGGGCCGGTTTTATCAGTCAAATAACTCCCTCACATATAAATGTAACTAGCTAATTAAATAAGAGAGCTAAAAGCAAAAAGCAATAAAGTAAAAAAAAACTACTTTATCCTCTCTCTCCTCACTCACTCATTTCCCTACTCTCTCACCTCCCTCCTTCTCCCCATCGTACTCTCCCTCTTCCTCCTCCCTTGGGCTGTGATTTTGGAGCTCCCCCAACAACAACAATGGCAACTCCCACTTCTCTCCCATGCTCTACCTCCATTTGAGCTCCAATCACAAAAATAATTACATATTTGTAATCCCCTCATCATCCTCTACATTTCTATCTTTTCGAAATCCTAAAATGAGCAACTTCATCTACATGGGTTTTCCCCATTTGAAGAGAAAAGCACACCATTATGGAGCTTGGAGTCTCCTCTTTCCAACAAGGTAAAAATCTCCATGAAAGACCTCACCTTTCTCCATCTCTTTGTATGGCCGATTTTGCCTCTCTCTCTTACCTTGTTTTTCTCTTGCTTTGGAGTATTGTTTCAACCCTCCAATGGTGGAGTAATCCCCTTCTTGATTCAAGGGTGAGAATCTCTCTCAAAGATCTCCAAAGGTAAAGCCCTAACTTGTGCTCTAAGCCTTTTATTTGTAATAGAATTCTTTAAGGGTTTAGAAGGATAATTAAAATGCATTTTTTGTGTTCTTGGGTGTTGGGATGGAGTTGGACAACTCCACTCCCATTTGACCGATTGGTACAAGCAAGAAAGGAAGAAGGAGGAAAAATGAGAAAGAAAGAAGGAAGTATAAGCTCAAGGTAAGAGCTCCTTCCTAATGTTAAATTCTATTGCATTAGAGTAATGGGAATGGGTAAAGTTTTTAAAGAACCCAAAACCTTGTACTAGTATTGAGGATTGTGAAGTTTGAGTATTTAAGAGCAAGTATTTGAATTGTAGGCTTGGAGCCAAATGATATGTGTATGTGTATTGGAATTGTGGATTGAGAAAGTATTGAGGATTTTATATTTGTATGTGTGCTGGTAGAACCCTTGTGGTTTGGCTAGTGTAGGATGAATTTGATGAGGAAATATGTGTGCGATCAGTAAGAAAAGTAGGTGAACTATGGCGAAATTTTAGTAGGAATATGTACATGTTGGATGACTTGGTGAATGGGAAAAACCAAGGGTGTATTGGAGTTAGTAGAGATGTTTAATAACTATGAGTAGTAGTTGTGGTAAGAGAATGAAAGAATGAAAAAAAAATCTGTAGCAAAGGGGTATTAAATGGCATTGTAGAACTAGGAAGAATTAGTGTGCAAGAGTTGGTAAGAGGAGAGTTGGACTTGGGTATAGGTAATGTAATGGCTTGGAAATGTATTTGGGATGCTAGTAATGGTATTGGTAGTAGAAGTATTGGATGTGAGGATTGAGTTTTAAAATCTGTAGCATAAGTGTAACAAAAACTGTTACAAGTGTTGGAAAAGAAGTGAGGGAATTGTGTAAGTTGTTGGATGGATCTAGTAATGGATTTGGTGGATGAATTAAGGTGATTTAGAGGGCTTAAATAGTACTAAAACATGTTAGGATGTATGTAGGAAGATTGGGGAAGCAATGGGTGAAATTGGGAAGGAAAAATAAGGCCTGTAGCACAATCTGCTACCGTCCGACCCAGAGCCTGGATTGGACAGTGGGTCGGACGGGGCTTAAGCAACGACAATAAACCTTTCTGGAACGGTCCGACCCAGGGCCCGTGAGTCGGACGTGGGTCGGACGGGCAGAATTTTCCTGTTGACGAAGTTACTGACTTCGTCCGACCCAGAGTCTGGGTCGGACAGTGGGTCGGACGGAGTCTAGACAACAGAACCGAAACTTACTGGAATGGTCCGACCCATAGGTTGGGTCGGACGGTGGGTCGGACGGCCCCAACTTATATAAAAAATAAAATATAATAAAATAAAATAAAAAAAAATAAAATAATAATAATAATAATAATAATAATAATAATAATAATAATAGTAACATAGTAATCATATGTATATATATATAGATATGTACATATATATGGGACTTTAGTAATACACCATTAATGTAACACTAATGGTAAAGAAATAGGTATGTGAATGGGAAACAAGTAAGAGGATTAGTTAAGGAAGTTGAAAGTATAAGAACATTAAGTAAACCCAAAGTAATGGGATAACGGGGTAAGTACGGGAGTAGAAGCTATGAATGTGTTGTAATGCTTAGAATTGATTGAACCATTTGGCATGTAGTCATTGGTTCGGGACTAGGACTCGAGGAACAAATAAGGAACTATGGAGCAAGGGAACACCGATAAAGTAAACCAACGGTGAACGGTATGATTTCTTCATGCCCTGTATCCTAATCTGGTTACCCCGATTTGTGTGCTTATTTGATCACCTAAATAAGATAAATGCATGAATCGGACTATATTGCACTTATCTGTGCTTGACTTATGTTGTTCTTGATATTTATTGTCTTGAACACTAGTTTGTATAATTCATGAAACATATGAATGATGATGAATTGTACTCGAATCTTGTATTGCACTTAAGTATCGTATTGTATTTCGTATAAATGAGTATTGAGCATTGTAATTGTGTATGTGGCTTGTACGAATGACTTCTGCTAATTCCTAACTACCTAACTCCTAACTTAAGTGAGTAAACTGGAATGAGTAGAAGTCCGATATAGCTTCGGCCACGCGTGAGGATGAGGAGACACAAGAGGTTGGATCCGATTCCTGGTTCTTAAACTGGTCCACGGCCCAAATCCCTTAAATGGGTAGCATCCTGGATTGGTGAACCAAGTAAATCCCGGTGGTGGGACCGAGTAGTCCCCGGGCCGGAGGTCCCGACGACTTAACATGAGTAAGAGTAAGTAAGTAAGTATGTATGAGTATGTATGCGAAGTACTGTGGAACGAGTAAAAGAGTAATCTCCACCCGATTAACCCGGGTGGACCAACATGAGCTTACAAGTATGGTGGATTGCGTATGTATTGCTTATGTAGTGTATATGTATTATGGGTTTCGAAAAGGTAAGAACGTATCTGATGGTTTGTGTAGTATACCATATATGTATTGATGAGTATGCATTGAAGTGTATGTATGTATTCATTGTGTAATGTATTGTAACATCGTGTATAAGAGCATGTATGCATGTATGTGTGAATGAAATCAATCGCATGTATTCGACCAAGTGGTCGGCGTACCCTCACTAGTACGCGGGGTATGCGGTTATCATGCTCAGCGAAAGCTGACCCCTTCGGGGGAACGTTTTTAGTGTGCAGGTACCCAAAGAGGATATGATCAAGGCGCGAGACCGGTGACTACGTTTGGGTAGTAGTGGTAGGATGTAGAGGTGTACTAAATGGCACACTCTTGTACTTAGGAAGTAAGTAGTTGTGAGGAATGGGTAGATGTAGACTCTCAATGAGTATGTATGGAATTGGAAGAGGTATTCTACTTGTATAAGGATCTTAGTAACTCGGTATGTTAACATGTATTGAACTCATGGAGCATTGTATTGAATGGGAAGTTGTAATACCTAATTGGTAATTGTAGTGAAGCTTGTATTTGTGTAGCACTCGGATATTCCGGTCCATCAGACCGATGCTGTATGTAGAAGTAGTAGCCTTGTTAGTCATGTGGGTGACTAACGGCATTGTATCATCCACTGTATGTAAGTAAGTATCCGCTGCGTGACTCGGAAGCACGAGGAGATTGGACGGTAATGATTGTATTAATGGCAGGGGTGTTACAAAAAGTGGTATCAGAGCGAAGTATCGCTCTGATGACTGGAAATACCGAGCTTAGGAAATACCGAGTTGGGAATTAGAAGCTTAGGGCTAAGGGCTGAGTGTTAGCATTAGAGATATGCTAGTTAGGAACTACCGGTGAGTACCGGATACCTACAATACCAGACCCGCCCTCCACATGCCCCATTGTATAACTTGGGAAAGGACGCCAGAGAGAAGAAAAGCCTTCTCATAATCGGGAAAAACCCGATCTGGCAGTTGTGAAGCAATCACACAGTAAACAAGAACCGACATATGGTAGATTCCAAGAATTGGGAGTCCCGGGGATGGATCCCGGTTGAACAACCATACCCGCACTTAATAGCGGTAGGATGAGCACTCCCATCACAAGGAGGCTGCAACTTACAACAGCATGGGACGACTTGCTAGCAGTCGCGAAATCTAGCTAACCAACCAACAACGGAAAGGAAGCACTAATCGCGCAACGGAATGAAAAGGGAGCAGTAACGGAACCCGAGACACAAGTCTGCGGGACAACAGTAATAGCCAAGCAGCACCACCAACGGAATGCTGGCGGACTAAGGGCATAGTCGGAAGCGGTTAATTCCAAAACTACGACGCCAAAAGGTTATAATACCTGGCCGACATAGCTTACACAGCTACAAGGATATCCACGGGATATGAACCGATAGGACTACAAGGGTAGTGCCTAAACAAGCTAAGACTCAATAACCACGGTAAACCAGTGGGAACGAGCAACAAGGGAAAACATAAAACTAAATAAATGGGGATTCCTAAGGATTGGAGAAGTACCTCGACCAAGACAACCATGTCAAGATCAATGAGAAGCCGCTTAAAAGGATCGAGTATCCCAATCATAAATCAATAAGATCAAGGGAAGAGTCAATAAGACTATCAAACACAAGCAGAAAGCATACCAAGATTGGTATAGGATTACCCAAAACCACCAGTACTACGCACTTGCCACGGCAAGTGCAGTAAGGACAGAGATACGTAAAGGAACTCTAACACGTCACAGGTACATAGTAATGTACCGTGACTACGATGAAGCAATTACTGGATCACAAATCCTGACACTGAAAGAATGGAACCTTGGGAAGGCCTAACGGCCCGACCACTGTATTTAGAGCATACTAGTCTGCGAGAAGCCAGACTTAGTCAAGACCTCAAGCATGGCTATGCCATGATAGAACATCTTTTAACACCGAACCATTATTTTTCAAACCGAGTTTTCTTTCAAAACCACAAACCTTCTTTTAAAACCTTGGATTTTAAAAACCGAACTAACATAATTACAGTGAGTATCATAGAATGATACAAGAGGAGTTGGAAATAGAATACTTCACCTAGGCGTGTGACAAACACTACGAGTGTACCCGTTATAGGATGGGACGACCGCACTCCGAAGGAGCTTGCGGGCCTGACATATAGTTAGGTAAGTGGTAACGTATCAACAAGGTACCCCACGTATGTATACATGTAGTGTGCGACACACGGGAAGTAGTCAACTCCGTTCTACGGACCATGAGTGAGTTCAAATCAGAACAGCTGGACACCTCAGACGACCAAGTATAAAGGAACTCAGAGAATTCATCTGAAAGTAAGGGATAAGAACTAGAAGTGCAAAGAGCACAAACTAGTAAGTATAGACATTGGATATGTCTCGAGGACATCAAACAAATACGTGATAGCTGGAAGGTATACCCAGCCTGAACATAGTAAGGCAGATGCCTAAGGTGAGCACCACAATGCCCAACAAACGGGACAGAGTCTCCCAAGAGCAATCACAAGATTACCATGAAGTATAATCCATCATTGAGGAGAATTTTAAACCTGGTCTAAACGCTAGGAGAAGGTATAAACAGTCTACCCAAGGACGGGAGACGTCATAACCCAAAGGGAATAACTCAAGTACAACGCCACAAGGCGGTATGGTAGCTACAACCTATGTTAAACGTTAGCCGGATGTAACGACATAACTAACAGCACTCAGGAGCAATCCTTGAGGGGTGTCTGAGATAACAACAATTGAACAAGCGTCATGATAAGAGCACATGAGCTAGAATGAATATTCGGTTAGGATACCGAAGGGCTTTCGCTTAACAGGAAATACCCTAAATTACCGGAAGGCCCGAATTTACACCAGATTGCCTAAAAGGGTCTCCTATGAATGGAAGCGTGATGTCATGACTTACCACGTGAAATACCCCGAACTTAAATATAGGGATTAAAATTAATCTCATATGTAATTAAGGGCCTAATGGTACCCAATTAATACTAGTAAGGAAAAAATAAATCCAAAAGAAATAAATAAACGCTTAAAAAGCGGAAAACGCTAAATAAGCGTTAAATAACCATAGGAGGTATGAGACCTCGGTTAGAGTATTATATGGATTCTGAAGGTTTAATAAGACCTAAATAATATACGGGAAAAACTCCCGAAGAAAACGGATCCAAATAATATATTAAAACGCTAATAGAGCT
This sequence comes from Limonium bicolor, assembly GCA_023374045.1. Lineage (NCBI taxonomy): Eukaryota > Viridiplantae > Streptophyta > Magnoliopsida > Caryophyllales > Plumbaginaceae > Limonium > Limonium bicolor. Next base: position 222,034,522 of record CM041778.1, read on the forward strand.
TTAACGCACGTTTTTCGAGAAAACCCGAAAACGTGACTTTAAGTGGTCAAACGGACCCGTAAAAATTATAAATCATTAAATAACAGTTATTAAGCATTTATGGAAGCTTAATAGTCAAAAAAATAAATAAACGAGAAAATTCCGGAAAACGGGTTCCGGTTAGTGGAAACTGTAAAAACGAGAAGTTGTGGGGTGTAAACTGTAATAAAGCAAAACTTATGTGTCCACTTTTGCAAATAAAAAGCAAAAATCTGTGAGTGTGTGGTGGGTAACCGATTTGCCCCCTCCCTCTCACTTTATTAATTCTCCTCTCATTTGCTAAAAGACAAACAAAATAAGTAAAAAAGGAAAAGTGAGTCCTCTCTCTCCTACTCCCCCTCTTTCTCACGTTTTCCCTCCTCTCTCTCATTTTCTTCTTCCTCCCCACAGCCATTAATGGCGATTTTGTAGAGCCCTCTCCAACTCTCTCTTCTCTCCTCATGTTGAAGGCTTTAAACTTCTCCAAATCTTATAAAATTACACCATTGAAATCCCCTTGCCAAGGAGAACACCTTCCTCCTTTCAAAAATCGAAAACCACTACTTTCATCTCCATGGGTATTCTCCATTTGAAGGTTTGAGACCACCATTGGAAGCACCTCCATCTCCTTATCATTTTGAAGTAAAAATAATCTTGAAACTCCATCTTTTTCCAGCCCCTACTTGCAAAACGAAAATTCCAAATGAGCCCTTGTTGGTGTCTTGTTGTTCCAGCCGATTTTGGTCTCTTCATTGGTGCTGGAATCTTGCTCTCTTGCTAGCCAAGTACTCCACTTAGTGGTTGAAGGTAATACTCTTTTAAACCTTAAACATGTATAAACCCTAGGCTAGTTTAAGGAGGAAATTCTAAGTTAGAATTTGTGTATTGATATGGGCTGTAGCATTGGAGTGTGAACTCCATTTGAGACGAGAACAAAACAAGGAAAGAAAGAAGAAAGAAAGAAAAGAAAGAAGAAAGGAAGGGAATGGAAAGGAAGAAGAGAAACTAGAATCACAAGGTAAATGCTCTTACCTTGAGTTGGTTTATGTATTGTAGTGTAACAGATTTTGTGTAGTAAAAATGAGTAATGTATGGTAATGAGTAATTGGTATGTTGTAGTATAATGAGGAGTAGAATGTAACAGTTTTGAGGCCTTTGAAAGAGGTTTAAAAGCTTGGGTAGAACATTGGGAAGTAATGTGTATGTGCAGGAAATTTATTGTGTTGTGATGGAGCTGAAATGTGAGCATGATGCCTTGAATAAACAGGTTGTATAAATGGGCATTTGTGAGCCGAACCATGTGTGGGCAATGTTAAAAATATAGGGGAACCTCTGCCCAAATTCGTATGGAAATTAGAGGACTTGGATGTATAAGGAGAGAGAACAACCTAGACAATAACTAGGGTGTTTTGGTAGTGTGAGTGATTAACCATGTTGTAACAGATTTTGAATGGAGCTAGATAATGGGGAGAACTTGAGTGGAAGGTAATGCAATTAGGGTGCTAGGAATGGTATGATAGAGGGAGTATTGAATGGTGGAAGTGGGAACCAAAATCTGTAGCAAAGAGGTATTAGATTGCATTGTGGAACTAGAAAATGGTGTGCAAGATTTGGTAAATGAATGTTGGACTTGGGTATAGATGGTACAATTGCTTGGAAATGAATTGGCATGGTAAGAGGAGGTATTTGGGATGCTAGGAGTGACATTGGTAGAGGAAGTATTGGATGGTAGAAGTGGTTTAAAAATCTGTAGCATTGAAGAAAGAAAATTGGTATAAGTGCTGGAATGAAATGAGGAAAAAATTGTGTAAGTTGATTTAGGATTGAGAAACGAATTTGATTGATGAACTAAGGTGAATTAGAGGATTTAATTAGTGTTTAAACATGTAAGAAACATGTGGAAATGAGTAGGAAAATATTGGGTGAGAATTGAGGTGAATTTGGAGTCCAAAGTAGATAATTAAAAGGGGTTCTGCAGCCGACCTACCAGGCGACCTACCCGAGACTGGGTCGGTCGGGCCGAATTCTGTAACCTGGGTACTCTCTGCAGCCGACCCACCCAGGCGACCTACCCAGAGTGGGTCGGTCGGCCTTTGTAAAAAAAAAAAAAATTAAAAAAATTAATATTTAATTAGATGAATATATATAAATACATATGTACATATATACATATATATATACATATATATACATATATACATATAATACATAATATACATACATAACATAATAATATATATACATACAATATATACATATTATACATATATATATATACATACATATATATATGCATGAGTAAGGCGTTAGTGCTAAAGTAATGAAGGTAAGAAAGTTAAGCCACACTTGAGTAAAACTAAAGTTAATGGATAACGGGGTTAATTACGGGAGTATTAGTTTTACATACCATAGTATCTTAATATTAATAGAACCACTTGAAATGTTGTCAGTGGTTCGAGAACAACCCGAGGAGTGTGAGGTGACATGGTAAAGTAAATTCCGGTAAAAAGTATGATTTCTTCATGCCCTGTATCCTAATCTGGTTACCCCGATTTGTGTGCTTATTTGATCACCTAATAAGATAAATGCACGAATCTGACTATATTGCACTTACCTGTGTTTGTTTACATTGTTCTTGACATTTGTCTTGAACAATAGGTTGTATAATTCATGAAACATATGAATGATGACGATGTGTATTGCATTTTGTAGTGTACTTGTATATTGCACTGTATTCTGTATGGAAGTGTATATGAGCTTTGTATTGTATTATTGTGGCTTGAATGAATGACTTCTGCTAATTCCTAACTACCTAACTCCTAACTTAAGTGAGTAAACCGGAATGAGTAGAAGTCCGATATAGCTTCGGCCACGCGTGAGGATGAGGAGACACAAGAGGTTGGATCCGATTCCTGGTTCTTAAGCTGGCCCACGGCCCAAATCCCTTAAGTGGGTAGCATCCTGGATTAGTGAACCAAGTAAATCCCGGTGGTGGGACCGAGTAGTTCCCCGGGCCGGAGGTCCCGACGACTTAACATGAGTAAGAGTAAGAGTAAGTAAGCATGGATCCGTAAGTAAGTATGAGTATGAGTATGTATGTGTATGAAGTCACGAGTAAAAGAGTAATCTCCACCCGATTAACCCGGGTGGACCAATGAAGCTAACAAGAATTGTATATTGTGTATGTAATGAGTATGTAATGAGTATGTGCATTCCGGAAGAAGGTAAGTATGTATTGGATGGTTTAATGTATTCCTTGTATGTAATGTAGTGTATGTATGTATGCCTTGCGTAAGTATTGTTGTACTGTGTATAAGAGCATGTATGCATGTATGTTTGAATGAAATCAACCGCATGTATTCGACCAAGTGGTCGGCGTACCCTCACTAGTACGCGGGGTATGCGGTTATCATGCTCGGCGAAAGCTGACCCCTTCGGGGGACATTTTTTTAGTGTGCAGGTACCCGAAGAGAATGTGGTCAAGGCACGAGACCGGCGACTACATTGGATAGTAGTAGTAGAATGTAGAGGTGTACTAACTAGCACACCCTTGCATTAGAAGGAAGTAGCGTGTGAGGAATGGGTAGTAAGTAGCCTCTTAGTGAGTATGTATGAACTTGGAAGGAGCATTGTAATTGCATTGGGAACCTAGTAAACTCGGTTATGTATTTTGTATTGTATGATTAATGAAGGAGTAAAGTATCGAATGGAACCTCGTAGTATTCGTTTGATAAACGGAGTATGTATCGTGGAAGTGTAGTACTCGGGATTCCGGTCCATCAGACCGATGCTGTATGTAGAAGTAGTAGCCTTGTTAGTCACGTGGGTGACTAACGGCATTGTATCACCCATTGTACGTAAGTATCCGCTGCGTGTATCTGACGTGTAAGGAGATTGGACAATAAGCATGTATTAATAGTAGGGGTGTTACACCACGGAGCCCAGCAATACCTCCAACCTATGGGGTATACATGGAGTGGAAACATGTATAAGCAGCTTGCAAGGAGCATAGCTCGCAGCAATAAGGCTCAGAAGCCGTAAACCAAATACGTTATAAACTTAAACGGTTGCAAAACCAGCACCAGTTGTTAGCAAGACTTGCGAGAGGTATTGCCTCATACGACAAGAAATCAGCAACTGGACCATCAATTCAAACCCAACTTTATGAGTGGCTTGAACTGATGGCTATCTCAATGTCACTATCACTAGAGCATCACCCTAGTATACAGTAGACAAACCCTTAATTTGCCTTCATGCCTTCTGTAGCAATGGTAGCACGGGGGCATAAGAATCATGATGATGCCAACATTGGCCTACTCCACACTTGGACACTACGAGAAACCCAAGGGAAGGTACCCCTCGTTAGCCAAAGACCACCAATGTGGTGAAGATGTGAACCCTTGGAAAGGCTTCCATCTATTATAACAGTAAAGCCTACGCTCATAAATATTGCCAAGGGGCGATGGAATAAGGAAATGAGATTTCCAAACCATTACGACTTAAGGAGTAAGCATACTCCATATGCACTCAAGCATGTGGTGAACCATTGTATAAACACCAACATGGTAAACCTCATCATGAGACCTATGAGTGGAGACAACCCCTCAACAAGAACCTTCACTTACCAGTGATAGAATACTCAACAGTTAGAGAACAGGACCAGAAACCCTCGAAGTTTCTTGGGATGTCCCGGTGATGTACATACAAGTGGAACTACACAGCTAAAGCCTATAACTAATGCTCAGCACTATGGAGACAGTAATTGCCAAAAACAATCAATGTGTGTGCACACTACACACCATGAATGACCAACGCTCAAGCGAGCTTGTAACCAGACAAACCACTTCATTTTTGGCCAACCAAGTTATTTGGCAAACTATATTATGAATGAGGAAGAAATGAGAGGTAAGCTAACCTACACATGAAACCTAAATTGAAATAAAACATCCCCACAAGGGGAAGATAATAGGATTGCGGTATACTACGACAACCGTCATACATATGAACTAGGAACCTCCTAGTGTATGTGCACCATAAGGAAATGGTGCCAATGATAATGGCAATAAGTAAAGAGGAACTACCACAGTAACAAAAACAGTAAAAACAATGTTGTACAATGAGTAAGAATACGGCGCGCAACAGGCGACCGCTATGAGGAAGTAACAAATAATAACACGGAGTATAAGCATGAGATGACAGGCAGAAATATTCCTTCCTATCACATAAGTGACTTACTGTCAAGCGTTCATGCCTCTGCACTCTGTATGACTGAGTGTTTTGGTATTGCACTTGTACAGCTAATGATCTAATGGGATGGCTGGAGATATGAAGAATGTAAGCAGTAGTAAATCTTTCTTTTCACCACAAACAAGGCATAAGCCAGTCAAGCATTCTTAGCAACAGACCGCACGAAGAGTGTAAAACACACTATCAATCACAAGATGTGAATTCCATTGGAATAAAAAGGTGAAAGGAGATGTAAGGAAGTCACTAGGACCGACGCATAGAAATGCAAGGTCATACAGGTAAAGAACACTTGTACTGAACCAGAAGAACTGGCATAATTCAGAAGCTATTGACAATAGAGGAAGCACTACAACTAAGTAGTGATGAACCTCGCCCGACAATAAGTCGGAGGAACTTAATGAATAATCGTGGAAGCACAAATAGCATGTGCAGTAGATTACCAGAGAGCTGGTTATAAATCTTAAACTCATTGAGTTCAAACACGGTAAATGAATACTGTAATTGTTTAGTAAACCTTATTCCCATAATAGACGGATAAGAAGGTGATGTATAACATATTAAGGATAACAAGAAGGGTGAATAACCCGAGTTATCAGGGTCGCGCAGCAGAAGCTAGTGGGCCCTAGCTAGGAGACAATATACCTAGCAAGTATAGCAGAATGGTTATTAATGCCTTGAAGCCGGTTAGGCTAGAACCGAATTAATTTTGAGTTAAATAAACTCATATAGGAATTCTTGGTGCAAAGACTAAACTATTGGTGTGGTTAAGACCCTTGGACCAAAGCATATTGTATAGTATACCGTAGTGAAGCTAAACGCTTCAGACTGCCCAAATTGATTAAACCAACGTTTAATAATAATAACATATGGTAGATTTCGTGGGCGTAATCCCTTTTAAGGGGGGTAGAGCGAAAACCGCTTAATATAAGTTTTGTGAATAAAACACATAAACCGTAATGTGCATAGCACAAATGAGAATCAAATTGATGATTGATACTATGTTAAATAAACATAAGTACTCATTCATATTGTAATTATGGTAACTAGGCATTAGACATGTAAATACCATAGGATGAATATACCCATCTTGTAACACCAGTGTAAGAGTATTGGTAAAGAGGAGTAATGAGTAGTGGACGGAGCTCCACAAGTATTGTAGCCTTTGAAGAAGTAGTACGAAACAATGGAGAGTAGTAGAGGAATGTAGCCCATGAGTAGTGTATTCGTATGTAAGTTGTGGGAAGTAAATTGTGGATGACTAAATTTTACAAGTATGGTAATCCCTAGTTAGAATAATTGAAATGATGGAGAGTAATGAATGGAAGTAGTGAAGGTTGATGAAATGAGCATTTAGGTATCGAACCACGGAGTAAAGCATATGGGAAGTAGAGTGAGGATGATTGATGGACTGATTCCATCCTTTGGAGATGTATGAATTCGTATCACAACAAGAAATGGTAAAGAGATAGAAAATGAAAACAATTAAATTATTTGTTTGTTTGAAACTGATGTGGGAAGTCGAACTTGATCATGATTAGATCAAGGGAAACCAAACACAAATTGGGGTGGAAAGATAGTTCAACACTAGTGCTGATCATCAGGGTCGAACGATTCTTGAAGCTCCCCTCAAGTGGTCACAAGAATCACGCATAGGATAGAAGTAATGAATATAACTTGGAACTTGGAGTTGGATGCTTTAGAAAGATTTCTAATTAGCTGTTGGGAAGGATTTTCCTTAGACTAAGAGTAAGGATTTGGCTAGAAGCTTATACCGGAGAAGATAGTAGTGTAGCAGGTTGTATTATTCCAAGGGCAGCGGGACATAGAGGAGTCCTGTGTCTAGATGACCTAAGTGCCTGTGGGATTATATGTGTATTGAATTGCCTTGGGAATAGCTTTGCATTGTATGTATGTATAAATTGGTAATGAGGAACCGGATGGTCGGTGGTAATGCGGATTGGAGTAATTATTGTGCATTAGTATGGTATGGTATGGTATAGTATGTAGGAACCTTAAGTAATGGATTTGGGATTGGTAAGGAGGAAGAATGTATGGCTTTGGCATTAAATAAGTATGGATGAGTAAGTATAGTAATCCTATGACCTCGAGCAACTTTGAGGACAAAGTTCTTAAGGGGGTAGATGAAATACCTCGAACTTAAATATAGGGATTAAAATTAATCTAATACGTATTTAAGGGCCTAATGGTACCTAATTAATATTAGTAAGGAAAAATAAATCCAAAAGAATAAATAAACACTTAAAAAGCGGAAAACGCTAAATAAGCGTTAAATAACCATAGGAGGCATGAGACCTCGGTTAGAGTATTATATGGATTCTAAAGGTTTAATAAGACCTAAATAATATATGGGAACAACTCCCGAAGAAAACGAATCCAAATAATGTATTAAAACGCTAATAGAGCTTTAACGCACATTTTTCGAGAAAACCCGAAAACGTGATTTTAAGTGGTCAAACGAACCCATAAAAAGTATAATTCATTAAGTAAATATTATTAAGCATTTACGAAAACTTAATAACCAATAAAAATAATTAAACGAGGGAATTCCGGAAAACGGGCCCAGTTAGTGAATAGTACCTAAACCGGATAAAATAACAAGCATTTCTGTAAAAGACGAAAAACGCTCCAGCTAGCGTAACAGTAAGGGGGCCGGTTTTATCAGTCAAATAACTCCCTCACATATAAATGTAACTAGCTAATTAAATAAGAGAGCTAAAAGCAAAAAGCAATAAAGTAAAAAAAACTACTTTATCCTCTCTCTCCTCACTCACTCATTTCCCTACTCTCTCACCTCCCTCCTTCTCCCCATCGTACTCTCCCTCTTCCTCCTCCCTTGGGCTGCGATTTTGGAGCTCCCCCAACAACAACAATGGCAACTCCCACTTCTCTCCCATGCTCTACCTCCATTTGAGCTCCAATCACAAAAATAATTACATATTTGTAATCCCCTCATCATCCTCTACATTTCTATCTTTTCGAAATCCGAAAATGAGAAACTTCATCTACATGGGTTTTCCCCATTTGAAGAGAAAAGCACACCATTATGGAGCTTGGAGTCTCCTCTTTCCAACAAGGTAAAAATCTCCATGAAGTACCTCACCTTTCTCCATCTCTTTGTATGGCTGATTTTGCCTCTCTCTCTTACCTTGTTTTTCTCTTGCTTTGGAGTATTGTTTCAACCCTCCAATGGTGGAGTAATCCCCTTCTTGATTCAAGGGTGAGAATCTCTCTCAAAGATCTCCAAAGGTAAAGCCCTAACTTGTGCTCTAAGCCTTTTATTTGTAATAGAATTCTTTAAGGGTTTAGAAGGATAATTAAAATGCATTTTTTGTGTTCTTGGGTGTTGGGATGGAGTTGGACAACTCCACTCCCATTTCACCGATTGGTACAAGCAAGAAAGGAAGAAGGAGGAAAAATGAGAAAGAAAGAAGGAAGTATAAGCTCAAGGTAAGAGCTCCTTCCTAATGTTAAATTCTATTGCATTAGAGTAATGGGAATGGGTAAAGTATTTAAAGAACCCAAAACCTTGTACTAGTATTGAGGATTGTGAAGTTTGAGTATTTAAGAGCAAGTATTTGAATTGTAGGCTTTGGAGCCAAATATGATGTGTATGTGTATTGGAATTGTGGATTGAGAAAGTATTGAGGATTTTATATTTGTATGTGTGCTGGTAGAACCCTTGTGGTTTGGCTAGTGTAGGGATGAATTTGATGAGGAAATATGTGTGTGGATCAGTAAGAAAAGTAGGTGAACTATGGCGAAATTTTAGTAGGAATATGTACATGTATGGATGACTTGGTGAATGGGAAAAACCAAGGGTGTATTGGAGTTAGTAGAGATGTTTAATAACTATGAGTAGTAGTTGTGGTAAGAGAATGAAAGAATGAAAAAAAAATCTGTAGCAAAGGGGTATTAAATGGCATTGTAGAACTAGGAAGAATTAGTGTGCAAGAGTTGGTAAGAGGAGAGTTGGACTTGGGTATAGGTAATGTAATGGCTTGGAAATGTATTTGGGATGCTAGTAATGGTATTGGTAGTAGAAGTATTGGATGTGAGGATTGAGTTTTAAAATCTGTAGCATAAGTGTAACAAAAACTTACAAGTGTTGGAAAAGAAGTGAGGGAATTGTTGTAAGTTGTTGGATGGATCTAGTAATGGATTTGGTGGATGAATTAAGGTGATTTAGAGGGCTTAAATAGTACTAAAACATGTTAGGATGTATGTAGGAAGATTGGGGAAGCAATGGGTGAAATTGGGAAGGAAAAATAAGGCTGTACCACATTGCTGCTACCGTCCGACCCAGATGGATCGGACAGTGGGTCGGACGGGGCTTAAGCAACGACAATAAACCTTTCTGGAACGGTCCGACCCAGGGCCCGTGAGTCGGAGGGGTCGGACGGGCAGAATTTTCCTGTGATGAGAAGTTACTGACTTCGTCCGACCCGAGTCTGGGTCGGAGAGTGGGTCGGACGGAGTCTAGACAACATAACCGAAACTTACTGGAATGGTCCGACCCATAGGTTGGGTCGGACGGTGGGTCGGACGGCCCCAACTTATAATAAATAATAATAATAATAATAATAATAATAATAATAATAATAATAATAATAATAATAATAGTAACATAGTAATCATATGTGTAAATATATATAGATATGTACATATATATGGGACTTAGTAATACACCATTAATGTAACACTAATGGTAAAAAATAGGTATGTTGAATGGGAAACAAGTAAGAGGTAGTTAAGGAAGTTGAAAGTATAAGAACTTAGTAAACCCAAAGTAATGGGAGGGTATACGGGGTAAGTACGGGAGTAGAAGCTATGAATGTGTTGTAATGCTTAGAATTGATTGAAACCATTTGGCATGTAGTCATTGGTTGGGATAGGATGAGGAACAAATAAGAGGAACTGGAGCAAGGGAACACCCGATAAAGTATAACCAACGGTGAACGGTATGATTTCTTCATGCCCTGTATCCTAATCTGGTTACCCCGATTTGTGCTTATTTGATCACCTAAATAAGATAAATGCATGAATCGGACTATATTGCACTTATCTGTGCTTGACTTATGTTGTTCTTGATATTTATTGTCTTGAACACTAGTTTGTATAATTCATGAAACATATGAATGATGATGAATGTACTCGAATCTTGTATTGCACTTAAGTATCGTATTGTATTTCGTATAAATGAGTATTGAGCATTGTAATTGTGTATGTGGCTTGTACGAATGACTTCTGCTAATTCCTAACTACCTAACTCCTAACTTAAGTGAGTAAACTGGAATGAGTAGAAGTCCGATATAGCTTCGGCCACGCGTGAGGATGAGGAGACACAAGAGGTTGGATCCGATTCCTGGTTCTTAAACTGGTCCACGGCCCAAATCCCTTAAATGGGTAGCATCCTGGATTGGTGAACCAAGTAAATCCCGGTGGTGGGACCGAGTAGTCCCTGGGCCGGAGGTCCAGACGACTTAACATGAGTAAGAGTAAGTAAGTAAGTAAGTATGTATGAGTATGTATGCGAAGTACTATGGAACGAGTAAAAGAGTAATCTCCACCCGATTAACCCGGGTGGACCAACATGAGCTAACAAGTATGGTGGATTGCGTATGTATTGCGTATGTAGTGTATATGTATTGTGTATTGTGGGTTTCGATAAGGTAAGAACGTATCTGATGGTTTGTGTAGTATACCATATATGTATTGATGAGTATGCATTGAAGTGTATGTATGTATTCATCGTGTAATGTATTGTAACATCGTGTATAAGAGCATGTATGCATGTATGTGTGAATGAAATCAATCGCATGTATTCGACCAAGTGGTTGGCGTACCCTCACTAGTACGCGGGGTATGCAGTTATCATGCTCAGCGAAAGCTGACCCCTTCGGGGGAACGTTTTTAGTGTGCAGGTACCCAAAGAGGATATGATCAAGGCGCGAGACCGGTGACTACGTTTGGGTAGTAGTGGTAGGATGTAGAGGTGTACTAAATGGCACACTCTTGTACTTAGGAAGTAAGTAGTTGTGAGGAATGGGTAGATGTAGACTCTCAATGAGTATGTATGGAATTGGAAGAGGTATTCTACTTGTATAAGGATCTTAGTAACTCGGTATGTTAACATGTATTGAACTCATGGAGCATTGTATTGAATGGGAAGTTGTAATACCTAATTGGTAATTGTAGTGAAGCTTGTATTTGTGTAGCACTCGGATATACCGGTCCATCAGACCGATGCTGTATGTAGAAGTAGTAGCCTTGTTAGTCACGTGGGTGACTAACGGCATTGTATCACCCACTGTATGTAAGTAAGTATCCGCTGCTGATTCGGAAGCACGAGGAGATTGGACGGTAATGATTGTATTAATGGCATGGGTGTTACACGTCCGGGTGAGGCTAGTCCGGACGCAAGTCCGGATGTGTGTAAACGAAGCCCAAATCCGAAATTCAACAGACGGTGAAGATGGTGCCTAAATTTGCTACCACACCGTCTCTACACCTACCTCCAGGTACCACACCTCCTCAATCTGCTATAAAAACCCACGTTCTCCTTCATTCTGAAGCATCCCTTCCTGAATCCAAAGTTCACGACCACGTTACTCCATTCTCCATTTTCTCCACAGCTCCAGCTCCATCACCAAACAGAGGCACAAAGAACTCCACATTCTTCTTCCTCTTCACAAATTCTATCTATATACACTATCTCTACTCCATATATTACGTTTTTCTTCAGTGATTTTGCCTTAGAACCGTTAATTTCCAAAAAAGCCAGACGAAGAAGATGACTGTAGAATTCTAAGACGCGTCTGGACTTGCGTCCGAGGCAGACACATCCAGACGTCTCATGTCCGGGTTTGTGTCCGGACCTCTAGACCCGGACGCGACCAAGTTTTCCCCATTTGTTCGGTTTTCTTCGTTTTATCTTATTATTGATGTTTGTTCTTATAATTATGTGTGATTAATAAACTTAGACTCCCGGGTTGGGAAGCGAGCCTATTTTATATAATTGTGTTATGTAGCTTTTCACTATAATTTTATGTAAGCAGTATTTTGATTCTTGTCCTTAATGCGCTTTAATCTTCTTGTACAATTATTAAAGTGATATTTGTAGTTCTTTGTTGAAATGTGGCACTGAGACAAGGTTCTAGACATAGGAAGTCAAAACGGGTTAACGACTAGAAGCGTGACTTGCCTATAGGTTAATCTGTCTCCAATAGGAATTGGTAATAAAGCGAGTAATTTATATGACTTTGTAACACCCCAACTAACAACAACAAACTTAACAACATACTGCAGCGGAAAGCTTAACTCATCACATTACTTAACTCCTTGGTGTTACACGCCGTTAACCACCCGCGTGGCTAACAAGGCTAATACATTTACATTGTACCGGCCTGATGGACTAGATTCCCGAGCCACTACACATTACTATCCCTTTCAATTAACAACGACCAACATACATACACTTTCCAACTGTACCGAGTATTTACAAACTAATGCCGATAACAATTTCGGTCTTACAACACTTACAATACATATATAAATTAATTGGCTATCCATGTATAAACAACTACCCCGTCCTACTCTCGAACAGCTTCCAGCTCTTTGTACCTGAAATAGAAAAGGAAAGAAAGGGTGGCCCCCAAGGGGCTCAGCACCTTTGCTGGTATGGTAATCCCACAGCCCGCATGCTACCGGGCCACCACTAGTAGAAAAAACATCTGGGGCATCTGTTGTTGTATGCTATAGGCATCTGTTGCAATAGATGCTATAGTTTCAGATGCTAGAGTTTGAAAGTTTTAGGCATCAGTTATAATAGATAGTCTAAAGTCATGCTAATGCATCTGTTATTCATATAACGATGTTATAGGTAGCTTAATAACTAATAGAATTAGGCATTATAGCATCTGCTTGGCGGAACAACAGATGTTTTAGATCAGTCTATAGCATCTGTTTTTTGAAACAATAGATGCTTAAAACCTGATGCCTTTACCAATTTTAGCTTCTGTTTGGTATACAACAGATGCCTTAAATGACAATTTTTTAAAGAAAACATAGTCGCTGTTATATGCCAAATACTCGGACATGCATAATTCTGTTTACCAAAGACGTATAATATTGCAACACAATTTATTTTCCAAAGACCTGTAATATTACACTTACAATATATTTTTCAAAGACCTGTAATGTTGCACACAATCAGGTGACTACAACTTTCAAGTCACGTCTCACATTAAAGTCACTACACATAAGATTATATGATTCTCAAACTCACCAGCAGGATATACAAATTCTAACCAAATGTGAATTCATCATTCATACAATATGATTCTCAAACTCACCCCTAGAATACACAAATTCTAACCACAACGTGAGTTCATCATTCATGCATTACGCATATATACTTTTTAAACATGGACCGTGAGCTTCACTACATCCCAAGCAACCTTAACAACCAAAGATAAATGCAATTGTTTCATTGTACATTGCATAATGCTGCACATGTTTATTTCTAACATTTTCCAAAGTTACATGATTGGCTGGCCAATTCTTCAACTGCATAATCAATCCCATCCGCAGTGTACTGAGTATTTTTAAAAGCCTGAAAAAAATAAAAAAACATGTTACATAGTAATTCAACAAACAACCAACAACTAAAGATTGAATATAAGACATTGACTGGTATCATCAGAAACTGATAAGCCACTTTGGATAGCTAATACATTGAGCTCGGGTACCTACATATTACATGAGCACAAGAACAACATGTCCTGATTTTCAACCATTCCACATTGATAACCTACAGAAAACAAGCGTAGAAAGAAAAGTGTACTCTATTGAAGATACATTTAGTTCCAACGAGAGGCTCATATCCTGATAATAAATCATCCAGGAGCAGCAAAAAGATGCCATCTTTGAAGCTGACAACCTTGCTTTCTTCTGCTCTGTTCAAACACAACAATGATGGGGCCTGCTTACATACAACAGTTTTAGAGTAATGGATTAATGCATATCCATGCATCTTAGATGATGGGCTCTAAAGAAACAACGATCTTAATCATATAGCTCAAGCAAATACCTTAAGGTTGATCCAGTGCAGATTTAACAAATGACATAAGATCATTCTCATTGGTGCTGCCTTGTGATTTTTCTGCTACTATGGAAAACCTGATTAAGACTTTTAAGTTACACAGGAAGCCACCAAGCACAAAAGGCTATACATCTCCTTAGTGGCTATACATTGAACGCAGCTGGGGTCGTTTGCTCGATATCTCCTTGGAGCATGTCTGCGACAATTTGCTCATGTCGCTTTTTACCGAATGTTTCATCGTCCTATCCCTATCCCTATTCCTAATCTTTCTCTTTTCTTGATATTGTCGTAGAATAGCAGTTGTTACTGGCATCGTCGTTCTGTGTATTATTGTTCATCTTTGCCTTGATTGTTTTAGGCCGTATTTCTTCGTTGTTCTAAAAACTGCTAACAACTAGAATTGGGATGTCGGGCGATTTAGGTGTGGATGGCCGTTCAAATGCGGTATGGTTTCCTCGTAGATGCTTCAATTAGTAAATGTAGATTAACAAAGCGTATTCAATTACCTTTAGAGAGAATTGAACCCAAAGGAAAATTAGAAGTCACTCACGACCGTTCGTCACAATTCACTTCAGGTCTTTTGATTTGCGATTGAATGTCCGCACATCTGGCTCCAATCCAAGGTTCTAACTAGTATGTACACTGAGAGAGATGTAATTTGAAGATTGAAGAGAAAGGAAATACCTTTGCAGTTGATTTGCCTCTTTTACGCTCGTTCTTCTTCTTCTTCTTTTTTTTTTTTTGAAACCCTCGTTCTTCTTCTTCAAGCGACTGTAGAAAGGATCGGAGAGAGCACTCAAGTATTTGCAGTTGTATAATTGGCGTGACATAGTGGGAAGAAGCTTATAAACTTTTTAAATCCGTCCTTTAAAAA
Source organism: Limonium bicolor (assembly GCA_023374045.1). NCBI lineage: Eukaryota > Viridiplantae > Streptophyta > Magnoliopsida > Caryophyllales > Plumbaginaceae > Limonium > Limonium bicolor. The sequence goes on from CM041778.1 coordinate 222,049,782, forward strand.
ACAGATGGCTAAAATTTATTTTTAATAAGCTTTAAAAATCTGTTTTTTAATATAACCGATGCACAAAAATAAGGTACCCTTTTAAAATCTGGCCTTTTTAGAAGAGATTCTTAAACTCATTAATAAACCTATTCCCGCAAGCAGGCTTATGTGCCCGCCAAACAATATATATTAACAACATCTGTTAATGTCCTGACAGATGCCAGTGAACATCTAAGCCATCTGTTATATATGAACAGATGTTTAAAGGGTGGTGTCCAAAATATTTTTTCTACTAGTGCACGCACAACTAATTGTCGTCTTAGCATGCGGATGATTGCATTTAAATCACGCATGTACACTAATAACACAAAACACATTGCAGCCCACAACAGTGGTCACCACAAACACAAACAACACATCTATACCTAATAAATCACTCTTTATGTTCTTGACCCTAGAGTGTTTCTCCTTTAATGGAGCTAATTCCTTAATAGACGACACATACCCACTAGTCGGGTTAATCCATAAACGTCTCCTTTACAAACTGGGATTCATATCCATGATCCACATATTTCACATTTAAACAACATATAACATCACATCGCAAATAACATTGCAGTGCATCAATAACACATAACATAACGGGTACGGATCTCTTTAGGAACCGCCCCAAACATAATTAGTTCACTGGAGAGCCTAGAGGATGCTGTCACTCTCATGCTAAGCTCGTTTACATAACTCATTACCGTCCTAATAGTCGGCGAGTAACTTAACTTAAGATGGATCGGATATAGTGACCCGAACACACCACACAAACACATATTTCCCCCTAGATCGATCATCAGTCAGAATAGGCAAGCTTTGGAATAAGCTAGTGGGAGATTGAAAGCCAATAAGGAAATCAACCATAACAGAGAGGAAGGTAAAGCAAGGATGGATACCCACTCCCAAACAACGCGCGACCAGAACGACCGGATTCCTCAATCCCCGGTTAGCACTGGTTAGAAGTCTCATTATTGGACTTAGTACATTAATTCACAAACAAGTGGTTAGGTCTATTTAGACACACACAAGGGTAGTGAACATACCACACACACAAACAACACATAACTAACTCACGCATAGCCGTGGTTAGAACGTTCCCATGGTTTGGGTCATTAAGTCCGAATACCGATCTCTTATGTGATCCTAGAGTCGGTTAGCTAAGGTTTAGCACATGTTGAGGTTAAACGGTATCATAACTAAACACGCCACATATATGAATTACTATAAACTCATTTCATGCTTATTCTTGCAAGGTGGAAAACACACAGAAAAACACATTGGCATACAAGCCGGTGTAATCCGGTAGGACACAGGTTGCAAGAAAACCATACCTGTCACCGGAGTCCACTCTATCATGTCCACTTATGTTCCTCGAACAGTTCTCGAACAACTAGTAACATTACAGTTACTTTTATTAACATCGGGGTAACATGATTGTTTAAAGTCTAAAGCTCATAACTTACCCCCCGTTAACTAGTTAAATAACTTAACATTTTTAACTTGTTTTACTTTCACATTTTATTACAACTTTTCACCCACCTAATTGTCATTATAACTCACCTAACATGTCCTTAACAACCTTATAACATCATTACCTATCAATCCCCATCATTACACATCATTTTCCAACCTTAAACAACATTTTTAGAGTGGTCCAGGACTTGGTCCTTACCTTAAGTCCCGGACCAACACTTAAGGAATCTCTCGGGTGTTTTTAATAGGGTGGTCCGGGACCTTGTACTCACCCCAAGTCCTGGACCAAGACAGTCTACTAATCCTCGGCCCTTTTTTTGTGTATGGTCCGGGACTTAACCCTGGAACCAAGTCCCGGACCGAAGCTACAGATTTCAATACTTGACATTTTCAAGCCTTGTTCCTCTTATTCTCTTCACCCATTATTTACCCAAACTTCATACATGAACTTAGGCATATTCTAATACCAAAATATCACTTTGAATCACCTTATACATTGTCCAACTTGTTACTCACTTTTCTTACAAAATCTCTTAACACTTGTAACATTTCCCATTTGGTTTTCTAAGTGGTGCTTCACCTATAATGACCACTATACCAAAATGTTTCCTCACCTTCACAACATCATCTCCCAAGCATCTTCTCTTACTAACCAAGTCTTCTTTCTCACACCTTCTTAAAATTCCTTTCTCAAATCCTTACCTAAACCTTAAACAAACTTCTCCAAGACTTTAGTACATCCTCAGAAACACTCATTGAATTTCTAGAACTTCCAAGGTATTACCTAAACCCTTTTAACACTCTAAAACACCTTAATACATGTTTTCTTCCCTAGTAAAACATTTATTCATTCCTAACACTTCCTAGTTCACTAAAGCTCATTTAAACACTTAAAACTTCTTATACATTATTTTTTTTCCAAATTTTGCCATGGGTTCTCCTAGCACTTCAACACACCAAAACACATAGGTTTCTCCATTAAACATTCAAGAACACCTAAACCCATCAAGAACCTTCTCACACACAAAGCTTCACCAAATTTACACTACATCACAATATAGTGCATAATTAAATTGCTTGGCACTTAGGCCCTTAAATGACATAAACCATAAACACTGAATTTCCACATGTATATATTGCCTTTGTGAAATACCCCAAACCTTGATATGTTTTTAAATGTTAAAACAAGGTATTTAAAGGCTAAAAAGTGTCTTAGAAACATCAGTGGATGATTTAAACCGTAGTAAAACACAATAAAGCACTAAGACACAGCTTGAGCAAAAACATGCTCTAAGCTTGGAGTGAACTTGGTTGGGACCCAAAGGACCTACCAAGACTTGGTGATATTCAATTATGATTTAATAAGGCTAGTTAAGTCCTTAGGAAACTTTGGTAGACAGTTAAACCAAACAAAACACAAGAAAATACCTTAAAGTCAATAAGATCAAAAATGTGCTCTAAGCTTGGGATAAATTTGTATAAGACCTAAAGGTCATACCTATACCTTATAAATATGTTAATGAGCATATTAAATCAATTACCAAAGAAAACCAAGCTTGAAAACAAGTTAAAACACAAAATGTGCTTTAAGGAGTCTCAAAGCACATTTTTGAAAAATTGTCTTGTAAATGAGTTTTGAATGGCTAAATGTCCATCATTACTCTTAAATTAACATGTGTACTACTTAGTATCACATTTGGAAGTCTAAATCAATGGGAAATCAAAAATTTCACAAGTATGTGCCTTGTTTTTGTGAATAGTAACTAAAATATGCTAGTTTATGACATAAGTCAATATAAGTAAGTTAATTGGTCAACAAAGACCAAAACACCCTTATTATTAAATGGGGGCCGGTTTTATCAAGGTGAGTCACCACCTTGTTAGTTAATAAGTAAATAAGTAATGGAAAAAGTAAGTAAATACACTATTTACTTTATAACATAAATATCTTAACAAGTGTACTCTCTCACCTATTCTCTTCTTCTCCTTTTTTCATTTCCCACGGTTAGCCATCTTCTTCCTCCTCTCTCCATCGGTTTGCTACAGCCATATACCATTCTCCATCTTGGAATGCTTGTAACTCATGACTCCATGCTCTAAATTCAATTTCAAGACCACCTTTGTCTTAGTTGAGTCAAGCTCTTCAATTCTATCTTTTCAAATCTTCAAAAGCCTCATTCCAGTGCCATGGAGATTCACCATTGATGGAGCTTGAGCTCACCTTTTCATGCCTTGTCATTCTCCCTTGCTTCAAGGTAAGGAAAGTCAAAGAAAATCAATGTTTCCTCTTATTTTAGTGTGTGGCCGAAAATCACCACTTATGGTGCCTTCAACTTGCCGTGTTCTAGCTTCATTCTAACCATTCAAGGGCTTGGTGGAGACCTCTCTTGTTACATATTCAAGTTCTCTTTCAAATCCAAAGGTAAACATCATTTTAGTGTATTAAAACACTTATGTTAAACTAGGGTTTGTATATGAGTTTAAGTGTGAATTCTTAAGCTCATTACCCTTATATGTATATTGAATAGAAAGTTGACAAGTGATCAAACTCCTTGCTGATTTTCGGTTCAAGGAAACAAGAAAGAAGTTTGAGAGGAAAAGAGGTAAACAAACTATCTCAATGTAGTTTAAATGCCTTAGGAAAAATGAGCTTGATTTGCTTAATAAAATACCTAAGGAGCCAATGGTGAATGACCTAGTAAAATGCTCTCAAGGAAACTATTAAAGGGCATATGTGTTGTTGTATGTAATTGCAGATTAAAGGCAATATATATGTGGGAAATTCAGTGTTTAAGTTTAATGTATTTAAGGGCCTATGAGCCATGTTATTTAAGGACCTAAGTGTCAAGCAATTTAAGTTTATGCACTATATTGTGATGTAGTGTGAATTTGGTGAAGTTTTGTGTGTGAGAAAGTTCTTGGTGGACTTAGGTGTTCTTGAATGAAATAAGGTAAAAACCTAAGTGTTTTGGATGTGAGAATATACAAGAGAAGCTATGGCAAATTTGGAAAATGTATAAGAAGTTTTAAGTGTTTTAAATGAGTTTTGGTGACTAGGAAGTGTTAAAATGAACAAGTGTTTCACTAGGGAAGAAGGCATGTATTAAGGTGTTTTGAGTGATACAAGGATTTAGGTATTATCTTGGAAGTTCTAGGAATTCAATGAGTGTTTTTGAGGATGTATTAAAGTCTTGGAGAAGTTTGTTTAAGGTTTAGGAATGTTGATATACAAGGAGGAAATGATGTTTAGGTAAGATGTGAAAAAGGAGATTTAGTTAGTAAGAATGATGTTTGAGAGATGATGTTATGATGGTGAGGAAATTCTTGGCATAGTGGTTATCATAGGTATGAAACACCACTTGGAGAAACTAAGGAGAAAACATTATAAGTGTTAGGAATTTTGGTAAGAAAAGAGTAAGTGTTTAAGGGTTATAAATGAGTTTTATGGATGTTTATGAAGGGTTAAATGTGCCAAATGATGTTAGAACACATTAGGAGGCTTGAGGAAAAGTTGGGAAGAAGTTTGACAAGTTTTGGACAAGTTCTGATGTTGTCTGACCTAGTGGTCCGACCCAGGGTGGGTCGGACAGCCCCTGTTAATTCACCCGTTGATGTTTCTGGAATGGTCCGACCCAGAGGTCTTGGGTCGGACATGGGTCGGACGGGTGGATTTGAAAGACGGAAAAAGTTCCTGGAACGGTCCGACCCAGTTTGTGGGTCGGACGGCCCAAAACATGTAAAAAAAACAAACAAAGTGTGGTTTAAGTAGTAAACCCTAGTGAGTTATAATGACAATTTAGTGGGGGGAAAGTTGTACTAAAATGTAAATGTAAAACAAGTTAAAGTGTGAAGTTATTTAACTAAGTTAACGGGGATAATTATGAGCATTAGACTTTAAACAATCATGTTACCCCAGTGTTAATAAAGTACATGTAATGTTACCAGTTGTTCGAGAATTGTTCGAGGAACATAAGTGGACATGATAGAGTGGACTCCGGTGACAGGTATGGTTTTCTTGTAACCTGTGTCCTACCGATTACACCGGCTTGTATGCCAACGTGTTTTTCTGTATGTTTGCCACGTTTGTAAGATAACATGTAATGAGTTTACAGTAATTCATATATGTGACGTTGTCTAGTTCCGATACCATTTAACCTCGGAAGTGTTAACCTTAGTTAACTGAGTCTAGGATCACAGGAGAGTTTCGGTATTTGGATTAAACGACCCGAACCATGGACGTTCTAACCACGGCTATGCGTGAGTTAATTGTGTGATATTTTGTGTGTGTATGTAAGGACCTCCCTCTATGTTTAACCCATTGTGATACTGTATGGGTGTGTGGATTGATAGACTCCATAGTGGGGCTCTAATTATTTAACTACAAGTAAATATGTACTAACGGGTGAGGAATCCGGTTAGGCCGGTCGCGCGTTGTTTGGGAGTGGGTATCCTTTTTAGCCTTTACCCTCCTCTCTGTTAAGGTTGTTTCCCTCACGGGTTATAATCTCCCATTAGCTTACTCCAAAGCTTAGCTATACTGACTTATGATCGGTTTAGGGGGAACATGTGTTTGTGTGGTGTGTTCGGGTCACTAAACCCGTACCATCTTAACTTAAGTTACTCGTCCGACTTTTAGGACAGTAATGAGTGTTGTATAACGAGTTTATCATGAGGATGACATCATTCTCTAGGCTCACCAGTGAATTAATTATGTTTGGGTCGGTTCCTAAGAGAACCGTTCCCGTTATGTTATGTATTGTTGTTATACTTCAATTCCCATTGCGATGTTGTTATGTGCACGTTGAAACGTGAAAAGTGTTGTTGTGTAGTGTATGTATATGTGGTGAAATGTGGAGTATGTGGTTCATGGATATGAACCCCAGTTTGTGATAAGAGACGTTTAAGGATAACCCGATTAATGGGTAAGTGTCGTCTATTAAGGAAGTAGCTCCATTAGAGGAGAAACACTCTAGGGTTAATGAACACAATGAGTGACTTATCAAGTAAGGATGTGTTATCTGTTTGTTGAGCCCATTGTGGGGAATGTTATGTGTTGTGTGTTTATAGTTTACATGCATGATTCAACTATAATCAACCGCATGCTAAGACGACAATTAGTTGTGCGTGGCGGTAGCATGTGGGCTGCGGGATTACCATACCAGCAAAGGTGCTGAGCCCCTGGGGGGCCACCCTTTCTCTTCTTTTTCCTATTTCAGGTACAAGGAGCTGGAAGCCGTTCGAGAGTAAGACGGGGTAGTCTTTGTACATGGGTAATCATTTAAGTTATATATGTACAGTAGGTGTTGTAAGACCGAAATTGTTATCGGCATTCGTTTGTGAATACTCGGTACAGTTGAAAGGTGTATGTTGTTTCTGTTGTTAATGGAAAGGGACAGTAATGTGTAGTCGCTCGGGAATCTAGTCCATCAGACCGGTACAATGTATATGTAATATCCTTGTTAGCCACGTGGGTGGTTAACGGCGTGTAACACCAACGAGTTAAGTAATGAGATGAAGCTTGTTTTCCGCTGTAGTTTGTTATTAAGTGCGTAAGTGTTGGATGGGGTGTTACAAAAAGTGGTATCAGAGCGAAGTATCGCTCTGATGACTGAATTACCGAGCCTAGGAAGTACCGAGTTAGGATTTTAGTACTTTGGATTAAGGGTTGAGTGATAGCGTGAGAGATACGCTAGTTAGGTATTACCAGTGTGTACTGGAAACCTACAATATCCTACCCGCCCTCCACAATCCCTGTTTTATAACTTGGGAAGCAACATCAGAGAGATGAAAATCCTCTCTTACTCGGGAATACCCGATCTGGCTGTTATTAAGTACCACTGTGAGTACGGAGAACCTGTCATACGGTAGATCCTGAAAACTGGGAATCCCGGAGACGGTTCCCATCTAAACAATGTTAACCGCATTTCATAGCGAAGAGTGAAGAATCTGTGTATAGAAGAATGGAATTTCCGGCAACCTGGGTCGACATGCTGAGCAGTCGAGAACAACCAGCTTGCAACGCACCGACCGTGCAACAGGCAAGAAGTGGATTAATGAAACCCGGGACGAGAGTCTACGGAACCACAATTGTTAAAAGATACACCAACGGTATACCAACCGACAATGGAACTACAACGTAGTGCCCAAACAAGAGACAAGTCTGAGTGACCACGACAAATGCGTGGAACGGGCTACGAAGAGGAAACAATACTAAGTAAAAAGGGGTCTCCAAGAATGGGAGACACCCCAGTTAATAATTATCATGTGAATACAGTGAGAAGTCGCCCAGGGGGTTAATTGTCAAGAATGTAGGATCAAGTGAGGGCCAACAAGGCCACTGATGACAGTGCGGGTAAGAACAATACCGCAACCGGTGTGTGTGATTAGCCGATAGCCAGTTAGCATGGCGCACTTGCTATAGCAAGTGCTGCTATAACAGGGCTGTTCGGGAAGTTTAACAAATACGAAGTACTTAGTAAAGTACCATGAAGTTAGGTGAGATCATCGTAACTGTGGAAGGGCTTAACAGCCAGAAGATGTTGTGCAACCTCTGTAATTGGAAGTACACCTGTCAGCAAGAAGCTAGACTTGGTTAAAGCAAGAAGATGTTGTGAAACCATGAAAATTTTCTTTCAAACTTAGATTTATTCAAACTCTTTTCTTTCAAAACCAAATTTTCTTTCGAACCCATACTCATTTTCTACCTTCTTTTGAAAAACCAAACCAGCGGACCTACACCGGCCTCAGTACCACACGGTAGGTAAGTTATACCCAGTTTACTAATGAATAACCAGAAAGGAAACCGGTAAACCTAAGGGTAACAACCCGAGGGAATGGATTGAGTTCATGGTAATACAAAAGTGGATAGACTTTCCCTTGATTAAGTTCGGGAAGCACAGAATGTATATTGTCACAAGACAATACAAGGGAGTTGACAACAGAATACTTCACCTAGGCGTGTGATGGACACTACGAGTGTACCAACTGTAATGTGGGACGACCACACTCCGTGAGGAGCTTGTGGGCCTGACAGACCTATTTATGGGTTAGTTGGGTAAGTAGCAATGTATCAGCATGGTACCCCACATATGTATACAAGTAGAGTCCGAAACACGGGAAGTAGTCGACTCCGTACTACGGTCAGCAGTATAAGTCAAACAAGAGCTAAGGATTACCATGAATGGTTGAAGTTAAGGAACTCAGTTAAGTTAACGAGACTAAAGGAATTAGTGAATTCCTTCCAAGGAAATGTTTAAGAGTCAGGAGGTGCGAAGTGCACTAACTGTAATGTAAAGACATCGTACATGTCTTAAGGATCCTCAGGGATAAACATGATAGCTGGAACGAAGACCCAGCCTGTGCATGACAAGGCAGATGCCTAATGTGGACACATTAGTGTGCAATGAACGGGATGAAACTCCCAGAATGAGTACCTACACTACCAGGAAATGTTGATCTTCACAGAAGAGGATAATAAGCCAGTTAAGAACGCAAACGGCGTGGCTAACTGAATGTACCAATAAGTGTGAACCAGATGTAAAGGCATAACTTAGTAACACCCAGGAGCAATCCTTGAAGGGTGTTCGCATCAACAATTGTTGCACAAAATGACATGACAGAAACACAAAGGTTGAAACTAACACCCAATTTAGACATAAGTTGTCAGGAGACAGATTGACAATCCTAAGGGGCATCCCATGAAAGGAAACGTGATGCAACGACCTTGTCATGGAGCCCAATAAAACCTCTAACTATGTAATGTTGTACAGAGAAATAAATGTGTGTGAACCGTCCACAATGGACAGAGCTCGAAGCAGTAAGGCACATAAGCCACGAATAAAATGTGTTATGTAAATTTGATTGATTGCAGAAGTTTATGTTGTATAAGCGAATAGAGTGGAAACGAACCACTGCATTAAGAGTGGGGATACCTCTCGATTATGAAACCGTGGGAGCGGTAGTTATGTGAATCAAGTTCAAGAAATATGTTAAGGATGGATGATATTATTATTGAGAGAGAGCAGTTAGTTTAGTAGCATGTGCGTATAAAGTGAAGCACCGAGCTGAATAATACCGGCTTGTGACTCGAATGATCAATGCTCAAGGAGCATTCAGTAGTCATCCAAATGAATGATGAACCGTAATACGAATGATGTAAGTATATGTGTGGAAGTTAATGAGACAGTAAATACCATGTAAGTTAATGTTATACAAGGAGCACGGTGCGCAGTAAGCGACCGCTGTATAAGTATTGTTAAACGATAATATGGCAACTAAGCACAGTTACGAGTTAAACCCAATAAAGATACAACAGTAAGTGATACTAAACAGACTGGGCAATAAGCCAGTGGTAGGTACTATGTGATAACGAACTCAGTGTGGATCCCATTGCTAATAAGAGATTTACTGTCAAGAGTTTACGCCTCTGCACTCTGTATGACTGAGTGTTTTGGTATTGCACTTGCGCAGTAATGATCGAGTGGGATAGCTAGGAATTGGAAACGTGTTAATTGTGGAGGAATAATGTTATAATGGCTGATGCATAGGAAATGCAAGGCCACACCAATGAAAGAATACATGTACAAAACCAAATGTGGAGGCATGATTATCAACAAGTGACTGTAGTAACACAAAATACTAGATATCGGTATGGAATATACCCCAAATGTTGGAAATAACCAAGAGAGCGCTACACATTAGGTAGCAGCTCAATCTCAACCGATAGTAAGTCGGAAGGGAACAAGTCAATCATTGTGAAACACGTAGCAGTTTACACAGTAAGTTATTAGAGAAGTGGATGGGAAGTTTTGTAACTCACCGAGTTCGCTAACGGTAAGAGATACCACGCGTCGGTTGAGAAACCATTGTTACCAAGATAAAGACGATAATTGGAGATGTACAATACAGTAAGAATAACAAATGGGGCAAATTAAGCTCTACAGTTATCAGAGTTTCGCAGCAGAAACTAGTGAGCCAGTGATTCAAGTGTTGAATGTGCATGGTGAACATGAGTCAATGGCTAATTATTAATGCCTAGAAGCCTCATAGGCCAGAACCAAAACCGGTTATGAGTTAAGCAAACTCCATGAGAATTCTTGGTTTAGGGACTAAACCGCCAATATGGTCAAGATCCTCTAACCAGAACACATTGTATAACAGACCGCGTGGAAGTTGAAACACTTCACGATGGTAGAATTTTTTTTTAAAACCAATGATTAAGTGATTGATTACGTGGGCGTAATCCCTTTTAAGGGGGGTAGAGCGCAAAACCACTTAGTGTGTATTACCGTACAAGAGTACGTGACTTATGTTGTGCATAGCACAAAATAATTGTTTTGATGATTGGTGTGTGTGTTACGTAAACATACGCATTCATTCATGGTTTAATTGTGGTAATTGCGCACAGAAGATGCGAATACCATTGTGATAAGTGTGTTTATTTGTTAACAGTTGTGTGTGATAGTACAAGTGTGGGGAGTAAAGAAACTCCCGGGGAACTAAAACCCCGATATTATATGTTCATATGACACTAAATGTGAAACTGTGTGTTGTATTTTGATAAAATATATGTGTATATATATACTATATAGTGATTCATGAAAAGGTATGAAACCGACATAACTAGATTAAAAGTGAATGGAAATAACTGATAGATGAAGTTCTATCTCTTGGAGATGTTATGATCATGATTAGAATGATTAAAAAGATAGAAAATTGGAAATGAGTGTATTACTTGATACTTGAAAATGAAGTGGGAAGTGGAACTTGATTTGCATGCGATCAAGGGAAGCCGAACACAAATTGGGGTGGAAGGATAGTTCGACACTGATGCTGATCACATTAGGGTTGAATGATTCTTGAAACTCCCCTTAAGTGGTCACAATTAACCACGCTAAGAAAAGAAGCGAAGAGCATAAGATGGACTTGGAGTTGTGTTGCGTTTTCAAAAAGGATTTTCAATTGGTATTTCAAAACAATCGATTAATATTTTGGATAAAGGATTCTCTTATACTTAACCTAGTAAAGAATATTTTTGTAGTACTTGCTCACGAGCTGAGGACGTATGAGCCTTTGTCTCCGGACCGGCGACATGAGAAGTACATATGTTAAAAAATTAAGTGATTGTTTTGATCTCCCAAAGGAACGGGGACCAGAAGGTGTCCATCGCGACCGGGTTCTGCGGGATCACAGTGTATATCAAAGATATTTTTGATTGTTATACATGCTATGACATGTTGTGTGGTATGTGTAATAAATATTATTTTGACCTTGAGTTCCAAAAGTGTATGTTATCAAGACCTATGAGTCTAAATGTTGATGTGTTACATAGACCTATGTGTCTAAAGGCTGTTATGTTATCAAGACCTATGTGTCTAAATGTTGTTATGGTACCCAGACCCAAAAGTTTAAGGGTTGTTATGTATGTGCAAATGTTGCTAAGATACCCGGACCATTGAGTCCGAGGTTATCATGTAAGTATGTTATGTTATGTTATGTTATGGTATGTTATGTTATGTTATGTTATGTTATGTTATGTTATGTTATGTTATGTTATGTTATGTTATGTTATGTTATGTATGGATGTGTATATGTACCCGGACCGTTAAGTCCGAGGTTGTGATGTAAAGTATGTTTGGTTATGGAAGTTTATTTCCAAGTGATCCCCGTGTTTTTAATCTAAATAATGTGTGGGAAGTGTGAACTTCGAGGACGAAGTTCTTTTAAGGGGGGTAGATTGAAATACCCCAAACCTTGATATGTTGTTTAAATGTTAAAACAAGGTATTTAAAGGCTAAAAAGTGCCTTAGAAACATCAGTGGACGATTTAAACCGTAGTAAAACACAATAAAGCACTAAGACACAGCTTGAGCAAAAACATGCTCTAAGCTTGGAGTGAACTTGGTTGGGACCCAAAGGACCTACCAAGACTTGGTGATATTCAATTATGATTTAATAAGGCTAATTAAGTCCTTAGGAAACTTTGGTAGACAGTTAAACCAAACAAAACACAAGAAAATACCTTAAAGTTAATAAGAGCAAAAATGTGCTCTAAGCTTGGGATAAATTTGTATAAGACCTAAAGGTCATACCTATACCTTATAAATATGTTAATGAGCATATTAAATCAATTACCAAAGAAAACCAAGCTTGAAAACAAGTTAAAACACAAAATGTGCTTTAAGGAGTCTTAAAGCACATTTTTGAAAAATTGTCTTGTAAATGAGTTTAGAATGGCTAAATGTCCATAATTACTCTTAAATTAACATGTGTACTACTTAGTATCACATTTGAAAGTCTAAATCAATGGGAAATCAAAAATTTCACAAGTATGTACCTTGTTTTTGTGAATAGTAACTAAAATATGCTAGTTTATGACATAAGTCAATATAAGTAAGTTAATTGGTCAACAAAGACCAAAACACCCTTATTATTAAATGGGGGCCAGTTTTATCAAGGTGAGTCACCACCTTGTTAGTTAATAAGTAAATAAGTAATGAAAAAAGCAAGTAAATGCACTATTTACTTTATAACATAAATATCTTAACAAGTGTACTCTCTCACCTCATTCTCTTCTTCCCTTTTCATTTCCCACGGTTAGCCATCTTCTTCCTCCTCTCTCCATCGGTTTGCTACAGCCATATACCATTCTCCATCTTGGAATGCTTGTAACTCATGACTCCATGCTCCAAATTCAATTTCAAGACCACCTTTGTCTTAGTTGAGTCAAGCTCTTCAATTTTATCTTTTCAAATCTTCAAAAGCCTTATTCCGGTGCCATGGAGATTCACCATTGATGGAGCTTGAGCTCACCTTTTCATGCCTTGTCATTCTCCCTTGCTTCAAGGTAAGGAAAGTCAAAGAAAATCAATGTTTCCTCTTGTTTTAGTGTGTGGCCGAAAATCACCACTTATGGTGCCTTCATCTTGCCTTGTTCTAGCTTCATTCTAACCATTCAAGGGCTTGGTGGAGACCTCTCTTGTTACATATTCAAGTTCTCTTTCAAATCCAAAGGTAAACATCATTTTAGTGTATTAAAACACTTATGTTAAACTAGGGTTTGTATATGAGTTTAAGTGTGAATTCTTAAGCTCATTACCCTTATATGTATATTGAATAGAAAGTTGACAAGTGATCAAACTCCTTGCTGATTTTCGGTTCAAGGAAACAAGAAAGAAGTTTGAGAGGAAAAGAGGTAAACAAACTATCTCAATGTAGTTTAAATGCCTTAGGAAAAATGAGCTTGATTTGCTTAATAAAATACCTAAGGAGCCATTGGTGAATAACCTAGTAAAATGCTCTCAAGGAAACTATTAAAGGGCATATGTGTTGTTGTATGTAATTGCAGGTTAAAGGCAATATATATGTGGGAAATTCAGTGTTTAAGTTTAATGTATTTAAGGGCCTATGAGCCATGTTATTTAAGGACCTAAGTGTCAAGCAATTTAAGTTTATGCACTATATTGTGATGTAGTGTAAATTTGGTGAAGTTTTGTGTGTGAGAAAGTTCTTGGTGGACTTAGGTGTTCTTGAATGAAATAAGGTAAAAACCTAAGTGTTTGGATGTGAGAATATACAAGATAAGCTATGACAAAATTTGGAAAATGTATAAGTGTGGAGGGTGATTTTTCGGTACGAGGGGGGGTATATCTGAATATGGTCTAACTAAGAAGTCTAGATCCTAGAAATTTGTCATTCTGTGGAGGGTGAAAACCCGTTATTCTGGCATCCCTCAAATACCTACTAAATCGTCCGTCTTTCCCAGAAAGCATAAAGGGGAGTGCAAACGCGCACTACACCCGCTCTCAATGGGCTCCACGCGGACTTATGCCCTAAGGGCGGAATTGACTAGAGTCGCCACCTAGTTTGACCTAATGATACTAGGAAGGAAAGGAAGGAGGGTTCTAAGAACCGTTAATTGACTCTGTTGATTTGTTGTCTATGGATAGGACTTATCTGATCATACCAGAGAATCTGTGTGGGTTCGCACTGGGTTCACCCCTTAGAGGTGGCAACGACCACGACTTCGGATTGGTGCCCGAGGAAACCTCGGTCTCCAATTGTCGGGATTACCTTCTTTCAAAACCTTATTAAGAGATTCATTTAAAAGCCAAGGATAGGATTAGGATGAGAAGGAGAGAGAGAGTGAGTGAGGCGAGCTATTCTGCCAAGCCAGCGCCTAGAAGAGGGAATTGAGGAATTCAGATGAGTATGAAATGAAGATTTGGGAAATGTCTGAGCTTGAGTGAATAGACAAGACTTGGAGTCTGATGGTTTGAAGTTTGTGGGAGCCGAAGAAGGTTTGAGCATTTTGAGAAGTACGAGAGCCACCTTAGAGGGGGAAAGTGGTTTTTTGTTTGGAATGGGGTCGCACCCTGGATGGGCTGCCTACGTACTCAACTCTCTGTTGAGATCAGACCTTACGTAGTTCACGAATGTTTGAGTTTTGGAAGTTTTGATATTTGTGGAGCTTGAGGATATTTGTAGTGTTTGAGATTTAGAAGGGTTCAAAGTTTCAAGAAGTTTCGGGTTTTGGGAGGTTAGAGTCTGTGAGGCGCCCAGGTCTGTGAGACATTGAGATCTCAGAATGATTGAGTCTGTGAGACGCTCGGGTCTGTGAGACATTCGAGTTCGTGAGATGTTCGAGTCTATGAGACGCTCGGGCATGTGAGACTTTGGAAGTTTGAATGAAGTTGGAATTTGTAAGAGGATTTGAGTTTAATGCGAGTTGGGGTTTGAATGATGATTTAGGTATGAAGTGATTTGGGGTTTTGAAGATGATTTAAGTATGTGAGGCAATTGGTATTTGAATAGAGATCCCGAGTTTTTTAAATTTGAGGTTTGAAAGCGATTGAGGAAAATCATTTCATTGTAAAAGGGCGGATAATCCCGAGGGATTGCCCTATGTACCCCCTCGAACACGACACTTAACTAATAATAAGTGCCGAGGCTCGAAAGATGGGGCAATGAATTTATGTCGAAAAGTAGGGTTCAGAGAGAAACACCATGAAGAAGATGTTCTCGGTCGAACCCTAATAATGTCTCTAACTCCCGAGTTTTAAAACGTTAAAAATCAAGACATTGAAATCGAGTGGAAGAGAGTTAGGCGATTCTAAAATCCCGGCTGCAACTAGGAAGGTCGTTACTTCCCTAGCACCCCGCCTTATAAAAATCTAGGCTGCAATTAGGGGAGGTTTGTCACCCTAATGCCCCGTCTAAAGAGATCCAGACTGCGACAAGGGAGGTTATGATCCCAGTGCCCCGCCTCGGATTTTTATTTTGGAAAGGGAGACAAGTAATGCCTAACCAGGAAGAAAACGTTTGAAGGGGTTGGACATTTCTTGTTCCCAGAAAACGTTTTATTTGGATTTGAAAACTAAGTTAGAATTTTTTTTTTAAAAGCTGTTCGGAATTCTCAATAAAGAAACACTGATTTTGAGAAATGTTTTAGGAGAAAACTTTCTGTATATGTGAGAAGAACTTTCTGCGTTTTGAGAAGAGTTTTCTGTGATGTGAGAAGTTTTTTTTAAAATTTCACAAAATAGTTTCTTTGAAATCTAAGAAATCTTGATGAAATTCGATTGAAATGAATGTTTGAAATTTGAAAAAAGAGATTTTTGGAGTTTGAATGGGATTTACATATTGAGTTTAGATTAGATGAATTGAATTGGATTGAATTAGACTGAATCAAAATGAATTGAAATGAGTTGGGTTGGAATTGGGTTGAATTGAATAGAGGTTGAATTGAAATTGATTGGGTTAAATCAAATTGAATTTGAATTTGGGCCGGGATTAGAAGACGAGCAGAGTCAAAGTTAGATTGGTCAAACTTGGGTCGAAGTCAACATTCAATCAGGGTCAAAGCAGGCTGGTCAAAGTTGGGTCAAAGTTTAGGTTGGTCAAAGTTCAGATTGGTCAAAGTTTGGGTATTGGTCAAAGCTTGGGTCATTGTCAAAGCTTGGGTTGGTCAAAGTTGGAGGTCAAGGTCAAAGTTTTGGGGTCAAGGTCAACAGTTAGGTCAAGGTAAGGTTGGACTTGGTCAAAGTTGAACCAAAATGGGCTTAGACCAAAGTGGACTTGGGTCAAATTAGGCTTGATGGGCTGAATTGGTTTTGGGCCGATTGTGGGCTTGTTGGGCCTTGTTCAGATTTGGAAAAATTGGACCTTTTTGAGTTGTTTTGAGCTTTTGATTTTTGGGTCTAATGGCTTTGGAAAAAAATTGGGAAGAAATGATGAATCAATTGGGATGAATTTTGGAAAGTGTTTTTATTAATAATGTTATTATAATAAGATGTGGTTTGGGTTTAGGGATTACCCAATTTATTAGGTGGGACCATGGCTCACCTAAATCTTAGGGTTCACCCTCTATCCTAGGGCTTGGTCCTAAAAGGATAATAGCTAGGGTTAGTGCGATTTAAATTAAGGGATAGGGCTATACAGTGAACAATACAAGTAGGCACGACAGTTTTAACAATGATCAACAAAGTGAAACAAAGCAATGAGAAAAGTGAAGTGTTTACATGAACATATTATAAAGTCTGATTTAAAACATACTGATCGAATGCAAAGATTATACAGATAGAGATGACATAGTACAAGAAGTATAATGACATGATAGAACAAATCAATGAACTGGAACATAAAACTGATGGAAAGTTGTGAAGGAAAACTTGACCACTAGCCAATACTAGGCTGAAGAAAAACCCAATATTTGAAAGCAGCTTGGCCCCAAATTCATCAACCTGGTCCAAAATTTTACCCCGACACAAGGTGTGCATTATCGGCTTCAGTCCCACCGAATTGAACATGTACCTCAGCCAATAGTCAAGCAGAGAGGAGCGTTCAAAGTTCAAGCTTATACAATAAAGCATTCTCGTACCAAAAAAAAGGAAAATGCAAGGCCGAAATTCCAAGGCAGACAAGAGTATCGAGAGTGCAGTGTATCCTTGTGGTAACGTCAGACAACAATTACATAAGGCAACCAAATTACAGTTCAGGGATGTATAAGAAATTTGATTCGGTACCGACAAGCCGAATAATCAAGTGTTATCAGCTGGTAATTAGGCAGCAGGAGGACTTTGGCCTAATCAAAGACGAATAAAAATATTAGAGTCCAACAATTCTGAACAAACCGAAAGGACAGGATACAGTGATAAACTGTTAGTCGAAAGCTCGCAAAAGGATGATGGAATTTCCCTGGAGTTATCAAATTTCGCAAGCCCAAAGTTGACAATAATCAGTCTACATACGCAAGCACATCCAGTTCACTCCCGAGATCCAACAGTTGCCCCGGGCCAGAGTTCATAGCGGGTACCTCAGCAAAGCACAAATTGATACGGCAAAGATATTTCCAGTACAAACATATACACAGAGATCAATAGGACTTTCAGTCTCGAATATTATGCCCCAGACACTTGGGTATGAATTCAAAAACAACATCCGCAGAAGCAAGCATCAGAGCTAGACTTGATTAATCAGTTCAAAGTGAGAGTTAACAAACTATAGCTTGAATAAACGACTGGAATGAAACAGAATAGGAACTCCATCTCGACGTCTCTTTCATAATCGACTTCAGAAGTACTACCATCAAACAAAAAAAGAAATGGAACTGAAGAGGAGAGGGTGTATTACCGATTCGATGTTCAGTAGAACCGAAGTGAAAAATAGAAGAAGATTTCCGACTACCGGGTGGCGAATGGTGAATAAAACAACCAAAACGGTGAACAGACGAAGATTTCCTGCAAGAAGTCACAGAACAAGAACAAACACAACGAACCCATTAATTTGCAAATGAAATCGAAAGGGAAAAGGAACTGAGGACCAAACCGAAGTCATGAACAAGTGTCGGGCGTAGTCAAGTGCAAAATCTGGATTTCCTTTCACAAGTGAAAGTAATTTGCCGGGGATGAGAATGGTAGTCTCTCGACGTCGCAGCCCTTTACGACCTTAGTCGGAATCGGGTGAAGAGAATGAAGAGAGTTGTAGTAGCACTCCCTATTCGCCAGTTGGGAAGCAGAATCACCGTGAGCATGAAGGGAAACACAGAGAGTTGATGCTCCTTGTTCGACGGTGACTGCGGGAGGAGACAAAATGTGACGATAATCCGGTGAGGTCGAGTGTACTTCTCGGCGGAAGAAGAAGCCCAGGTAGGTGGTGCTCAATGACGGGGAACGGCGAAATTCGATGAATAGAGGCAAGTTTCGGACAGAGGCATGATGGGTCTCGTGATGATTTTTGGAGCAAGCAAAACGAAAACCCGGATGTGGAATTTGCGAGTGGTGAATTTCAGTGAATTGTGGGGAATCAAAATTTGAACAGTAGAACAATCGGAGGAGGAAGAAATTCAGTAGTGCCCGTTCTTTTCTTGGTCTCGGGGTTTCAAATCAAGGAGGAAGACAGAGAGTAAAATCTTCTAGCAACAGAGGGAAAAATGGGTCTGCTCTCTGTCGGCTGGTCTTCTGGGGATCTGTCCCGGTAGGTTTGCTTCTTTGTTGTTTTATAAGTAGTGGCTAGGGTTTTTCAGACAAGGGCTAACTGGTTGATTTTTATTTGGACTAAAAAGAAATGGGCCGGTCAAGATGGGTCATACTCGGACATGTCACCAAAAAATAAAAACCGTCGCCCTTATCCAGGATCGAACTCGAGACTCTTGGGCAACTTTCCCTACTCCTTAACCGACTAAGATATGACAGATTCAGTAGGAAATAGCAATAACGAAAATTAAAGTACCGTCACAGGCTAAAACGAAAAATAACAACACCCCCCAACCCCTTTGCCAAGAATCGAACCTGGGACCATCAGGTTGCATGGTGAGCATTCTAACCAGTTACGCTAGATTGGAATTCAGTTATAAATGAAAGAAATAATAATAGAGCTTTAATCTCAAACCGGGTTAATGCTCTAAATGACGCATAAGGAGTATTTTAAACAGGGATTTACAAAGAAACAAAATGTTTGGTAGGAATATAATAAAATACATAAAACAAACTAAATACTATAATAATATGTACATAAAATCATGAAATAATACTAATAAAATGGTGATTAAAATACAAGCGAATGTGATAAAAATGGAAGTTGAAATGTATATGTACAAGTAGCGGTATATAAGATAGAATAAACAAATAACAAAATTGCAGGAACCCAAATAACATAGGCAAATAAATAAGTAAATAACGGAAGAGGAAGGGGGTTGCAAGACGGATGGAAGTTGGGAATTCATTTTCGAAGAATTGTGTTTTTTCTGAAATGTTTTGAAAAAGATTATAAAATGATGGTTTCGTCTTAGCACGCACGTTAATATGTTTTAAAAAAAGAAAGGCGACGACCCCTCTTATTATTTCGGAATTTGCTTTATGGAGTGAGAATTTTTGGTGTCTACAATAAGAAGTTTTAAGTGTTTTAAATGAGTTTTGGTGAACTAGGAAGTGTTAAAAATGAACAAGTGTTTCACTAGGGAAGAAAGCATGTATTAAGGTGATTTAGAGTGATACAAGGATTTAGGTATTATCTTGGAAGTTCTAGGAATTCAATGAGTGTTTTTGAGGATGTATTAAAGTCTTGGAGAAGTTTGTTTAAGGTTTAGGAATGTTGATATACAAGGAGGAAATGATGTTTATGTAAGATGTGAAAAAGGAGATTTAGTTAGTAAGAAATGATGTTTGAGAGATGATGTTATGATGGTGAGGAAACATTCTTGGCATAGTGGTTATCATAGGTATGAAACACCACTTGGAGAAACTAAGGAGAAAACATTATAAGTGTTAGGAATTTTGGTAAGAAAAGAGTAAGTGTTTAAGGAGTTATAAAATGAGTTTTATGGATGTTATATGAAGGGTTAAATGTGCCAAATGATGTTAGAACACATTAGGAGGCTTGAGGAAAAGTTGGGAAGAAGTTTGACAAGTTTTGGACAAGTTCTGATGTTGTCCGACCCAGTGGTCCGACCCAGGGTGGGTCGGACAGCCCCTGTTAATTCACCCATTGATGTTTCTGGAATGGTCCGACCTAGAGGTCTTGGGTCGGACATGGGTCGGACGGGAGGATTTGAAAGACGGAAAAAGTTCCTGGAACGGTCGGACCCAGTTTGTGGGTCGGACGGTGGGTTGGACGACCCAAACATGTAAAAAAAAAAACAAAGTAGCAAACCCTAGTGAGTTATAATGACAATTTAGTGGGGGGAAAGTTGTACTAAAATGTAAAAGTAAAACAAGTTAAAGTGTGAAGTTATTTAACTAAGTTAACGGGGATAAGTTATGAGCATTAGACTTTAAACAATCATGTTGCCGCAGTGTTAATAAAAGTACATGTAATGTTACCAGTTGTTCGAGAATTGTTCGAGGAACATAGGTGGACATGATAGAGTGGACTCCGGTGTCAGGTATGGTTTTCTTGCAACCAGTGTCCTACCGGATTACACCGGCTTGTATGCCAACGTGTTTTTCTGTATGTTTGCCACGTTGTAAGATAAACATGTAATGAGTTTACAGTAATTCATATATGTGACGTGTCTAGTTCCGATACCATTTTACCTCGGAAGTGTTAACCTTAGTTAACTGAGTCTAGGATCACAGGAGAGTTCGGTATTCGGATTAAACGACCCGGACCATGGGACGTTCTAACCACGGCTGAAATACCCCAAATAATAATTACTTTAATTAATAATGAATTAATTAAATAAAGGTAATTAATGAGAGGTTGAGGAATTGAATATCCTTAAATAATTAAAAATGAATAATATAATATTGGAATAAACCCTAAGAAGTCGTTAGGAAACATTAACGAAACCTAAAATGACATTGGGTGGTTTAGAAAAAGGAACATAAACGAAAATGTAATTAATCGTTTTTACATGAAAAACGTGCCACAAATATTTTAGGAGTGAAAACGAGGTCTTAGATACATTACGAGGTTATTTGGGTAATTTTAGAGGTATTGAAAAATTGGCTAAGAAAACGGAATAAAAGACATCGCGTTTTCGCCTAAAATAACGAAACACAAACTAATTAGAAATTAAATAATAATCAATAGAATTAATAAATAACAATAATAATTATTGTTTGGAAATATGAATTTAAATTTATAAAAAGGTTCGTTTCGGCAAACAGGACAACGTGTCGCGAACGACATGAAAAACGGGTATAAAACGAGTAAAAACGGCTTATATGTATCACGTTAAAAAAAACAGACATGGGCCGACCCGCCAAATGGACTGGGCCGGCCCAGCAGCCCTCTTCATTCTCAGTAATAGACCAGCCCAAATAAGAAAAAAAAAACTTCAACTAATACTATCAAGCCCACATCTCTATCCTTCTTTTCACTCACGTAAGTTGCAACCCTTACTGGAACTCAGAACGGCAATGCTCAAACCTAGCATAATCCCTAATTCTCTCGTTCTTCTCTCGCCGTCTCTCTTTCCTCTATACTCCCGCAACCATAACCAGTGAAGAATCATGTGCCTCTCTTCTCCTTCTTTCACCCAAAGCCAAGAACAACTCCTCCCTTCTACTGATTTGTTTCCCGGTAGACAAGGAGCATCCACCATCGTCCTTCTCTTCATATTCGAGTTGGACGCATACTGACGAACAAGGTGCAGTCTTCCACCTTCTTCATGGTCGAGTCCGAAAACAAGTGTTAGGGGCTAGAAATTCGAAGTGATATGCGGTGGTGTACTACGGTTTTGCTCAAGCCGAGAAATGAAGAGAGGCTCATCTTGGCCAGATCCAAAAACCACAACAAATTGAGGACATAGCCCTTGCCAAAGGGTGGCCGAAGTCAGAGTGAATCGGTTCTGGAAACGCAAAGGTGTACATGAGTCAAATTTACATATTATTTTTGTGTTTTGTCCGATTTTAGCTATGTTCAAACCGAAAACAAGAAACATAGATTGTCATCCTTTTTCTTCTCTGATTGTCGGCGCTTGAAGCCTGATTTCTCTCATGAAACATTGTATAGTTTCTGGCAAAAACTTGTGCGGTTGTGGTAGCCGATTTCTTGCGAAATTTTGTAAGAACCGTGAACAAAATTTTGTATTTGGACATTCGAATCCGATATCTAGTTTATGGTGAACAAAAAAAATTGTATTATGTTGTTCTGTGTTCAAAATCGAACTTAGGGTTTTCTGGGATTGTTGATTTTGATTATGTTGTGCGAGAGTTTTAGATTAAGGTGGTACCTAGGATTTGTGAAATGATGACCCTAAAAATCGATGTAAGGTTTAGAAAGAGCAAGGAGAAATTTTATGTGACAGATTGAAATATAGGAAATAGGAATCGAAGAAGTCATTTGGGGGTGAAATCGAAACTATGAGAAAATTGTGGGTGGAATTGTAATTATAATATCTTTAGGGCAAAACGTGAATCTGGAAATGTTGGGCAAAATTGGTAATTTGGAGAAAATTCTGGGAGATATGGCAATCTCTGGAAGTTCAAGGACCTAAGTGAAATTAGGTAGGTAAAAAAAAAATTAATTTGGGGATTGGTCAACAAGTCAAGAATTTGATTAAGGTTAGTAAAATTTGAATCGTGGCTGAGGTGCGGTCAAGTTAGGGATTAAAGTTAATGTGGAAATTCTGACTGACTCAAATTTAGCCTTTAAAATTGAAACCGATTTGGGGATTTCTGTAAGTTTGAGGAAGTTTAAGGCTAATTGTGAGATTAGTTTAATTGAAATCAACTTGGGACCAACTAGGGTTATTTAACCCTTAAGATATTTAATTGTCTATTTATTACCTTATGTAATGTGTTTATAATATGGGCTTGGAGACAATGAGAGGGTAAGAGAATTTTAATTAGGGTAAGCCCAAGTAAGGAGGAGACAAGAATCTAGACGTTGATCGGGTCAAACCCAAGTTGGAAGTGGATGTAATTGGAATGTTAAATTAGGTCAACTCTAAATGGTTAAGTAGTAGTAAATTGGCAAGTTATAAAGGAGATTAATGGAATTTTTTAAAGGATTATTGGATGGGTTAGAATGATTTAGAATTGTTCTATAAACTTGTTTAATTATTAATGGCATTAAGGTTGATATTAATCATATGAAAACTTATATATATATATATGTATATATAAATATTATGGGGTGTGTGTAGATAAAGGTTTATTGTTGGTAGTTTATGACATATTATAACTATAAGTTATAAATGGTATAAGAATATAAATGTCATAATATATGTTATATTACTATAATATAACATTATATGAATAATGTGGTGGTTTTGGTAAATAAAAGAAAATATAAGTATTGTTCGATAATATGAATATTTTGGAATGAGAATTTATAATATGGTTTATAATGTTATAAAGATTGTAACATTATACTATAAGAAATATTCATTAAGGATGGATGAATATATTATTAAAAATTACCATATAATAAATGGTCCCATAATACATATATATATATAACAAATATATGTTATGGAGTGAGAAATATAATATGGTTCAATAACCATATAATATAATAAATGAGATGATATAAGATAAGGAGAAAAGAATCATAAACATTAGTTAATTAAATTCTAATGTTATGTGTGGAATAAAAAGGAGTTATATAATTCAAAGTATTTTAAATGTGAAATATACCACATTTTACACTTGAATGAACTAACCTTAGATAAATAAATACTAAGGTAGGATGTATAATATATGATAGAGATTATACATGCAGTATAGTTTCAAAACTATATAATATATGAGTGTATTATAATACCCATGCGAATGAACGTTAAGTTTAAGTATATTAATATACTGTGACGTTTACGTGGAACTAATCTCGCATTAAACCGAAAACCCGAGAGACTTTATTAGTTAGCAACAGGGAATAAACCGGGATGGATTAGTAACGGTACGGGGTGCCGTAGTGTATTGTTAGTATGAGATGCAGATGCATAGTGTGATGCATATTATTAGATGGCTAGAGGCGTCTCAAGGATCACTAGAGGATTTAGCTGATTCATACTCCACGGTCTTATAATCCCGGTGCAAGGTATGTTATTTATGTGGCTTGATTGTCTCTGAGGATTTCCTCAGTTCAGACATTGGGTGAAAATCTGTGATAAGATTGAATGTCTGCTTGTGTGAATTAATATGCTTGAGTTGTGTATTAATGCTGCTTTATTATTACTGTTGTACGATAACAGTACCGTTCGTATATATGAACATAAAACGAACTAGCGGCAATGATGCTATCTTATATGTGTAACATAAGGAACGTAAGTAAAACGTTGTAGCATCAGGATAATAAGATATATATATACTGAGACTTATATGGAGCATTGGCCTCTTTAACGCCGCTCTCGTTTCTAACACTGGATCCCAAGTCGACATACTCAGGATTGGACTAACGACCTTAGTCTGTTGTGTTAGGAAAAATAATAAAACGATGTGATGGTATAGATAAGTTGATCAAGAGGATGTGGCTCTTGCTGTGAACTGTGATCCATTAACGATACTAGGATTCCGAGTGGTAACCGTAAGTATCAGGATAAATTTCCAACGAGCTACAGATTGTTTGTAGGTTGGAGACTCTACCGCTGGAGTGGCTACTGCCATGGGTGACCCGCCATAAGAGATGGGTAACTTAGAGACACGTCGTTCTAACGAGACGTTGTCATTAGACATGACCGAACAATTATGAACGACTATATTTACTCGTACATTAGGCGAACATTATTTGGGCTTGCATGCCAAAGACGAGAGTTTATACTCGCTTATAATTCTCGTTGTTTCGCCTTGTTGTTCATTGGTTGTGCTTTGTGGTTATGTGTGGTATGTTGGTGGATTTGTTTGAACGAGCCATTGTGCTCATATTGTGTGTTGTGAACTGGTTGTGTCGAGTCGCTGTGCTCATGTGTGGATTATGGTGGATTGTTTGGTCGGGTGAGTCGCTGAACTCAATTATGAATTATTAAGTGTTTGTTGGAATGGAGTCTCTGTACTCAATAAGCGTTGTAACGCTTTCAGTGGTTATTACGATGCGATGTGTGAAGCCGGGGGCTGTTTTGTTATTTGAGTTTACTGCAATATATATTGTTGCTTTACAGTTTTAACATTAAACTACTTGCATGAAAATGAACTGCATGCTCTCGACCAAAAACTGAGGGTCCGAGGGGGCATGACAGTCATGTAGTAACATACTCAGCAGGGGCTGATTCCATACCACAAACAACCATTTTTGCAGGTATGCAGCTTTCGGTGTCGGCAAAGAGAGGGACGCGCTGGGTAGTTTAATTACAGTTGTTCAAATATGCACTGTTGCATTTTGATACGAACTTAGAAACGTGTATAGGATTGGGATACTTAGAATGCTCACTGTGAATGTATTTTATATTGGTTTGGGAAGGTTAGATCTATCTCTTGTTGTCACTGTGGGAATTTGTTTCGTATTTAAGAATATATCAGTAAGCACGTTATTTCTCGTATGGGCGAGTAAGAACGGTGACACCAGTAGTTCAATTGTTGAGATTACCGCTGCGATTATAATGTTAAGTAAGATGATTAGGAGCCGATTAGAGTAGGGGTGTTACAAAAGTGGTATCAGAGCGGAGTACCGCTCTGATGACAAGAGATAGTAGGATTTATACAGTGAGCGTAGGTTTTGGGAATACGGGAAAACGTTGTGAGGATACGTGAGCTTGCGGGGTTGATGCAATGCTCAAGGCTTGCACACCATAGCCGCGGAGGCACTTCAATATTAAACAACCGAGACTATGGTATTGGACCGAGTAAAGGTATAACCCGTCCTCTTGATATATGTCAGGGAGAGGTCTGGGTAACAGTACTAAGGAAGGACACGGAGCAGCGGAAGGTGGTGAGGGCCCTGCAACCCCAAGTAACGCGAAGACTGTATGAAACGCTCGCACTTGATGGGGGGAACATCCCGGGAAATTTGCAATGGTACCCCACCCGCCGCAGCCCGTACCTTGAGTACTATCTAGTGAGACAATGAAATGAGAAACACCACGGAGATAACTCTCCTGATCGGAAAGACCCGATGTGGATGCTGAGAGAATTATGTTAAATGTAGAAAATAAGACTTTGTGTTTTGATGTAATGTTTAGGACCGGGGGTCCTGGTTGAAATACCCCAAACCTTGATATGTGGTTTAAATATTAAACTATGGTATGTAAAGGCTAAAAAGTGCCTTAGAAACATCGGTGAACAATTTAAACCATAGTAAAATGCAATAAAGCACTAAGATACAGTTTGAGCAAAAACATGCTCTAAGCTTGGAGTGAACTTGTTTAGGACCCAAAGAGCCTACCAAGACTTAATAATATTCAATTATGATTTAATAAGGCTAATTAAGTCCTTAGGAAACTTTGGTACACAGTTAAACCAAATAAAACACAAATAAATACCTTAAAGCCAATATTGGCGAAAATGTGCTCTAAGCTTGGGATAAGTTTGGTTAAGACCTAATAACCTTACCAAGACCTTATTTATATGTTAATGAACATATTAAATCAATTAATAAAGAAAACCAAGCTTCAAAACAAGTTAAAACACAAAATGTGCTTTAAGGTGGCTTAAAGCACATTTTTGAAAAATTGTCTTGTAAATGAGTTTTGAGTGGCTAAATGACCATCATTACTCTTTAATCAACATGTGTACTACTTAGTATCACATTAGGAAGTCTAATCAATGGGAAATCAAAATTTCACAATTATGTGCCTTAGTTTGTGAATAGTGCTCAATAGTGCTAGTTTAAGTCATAAGTCAACATAAGATGTTAAATGGTCAAACAAGGCCACATATATCTTTAATATAGAAGGGGTGACGGTTTTTGAAGTGTGAGTCATCACACTTGGCCAGCAAAGTCAATTAAAGAAGAAAGGATAAAGTAAAAAGACTATTTACTTTATAAACATAAATATCTCACACTTTTACCTCTCACCTCACTTTTCTTCATTTCCTTTCTTTCCCACCGTCTTCCTCATGGTTCTCCCAACTCCAAACCGTTCATGCTACAGCACATCTCTTCTCCAACTTCAATTGCTCACCAAATATTCAATATTGCTCCAAATAAAAAACTAAGCACATATTTGTCTTAGTTGAGTCAAGGCCTTTCATCCTCTCTTTTCAAAATTTCAAAAGCTCATGTTTGATGCCATGAAGAAACTCCATTGAAGGGGGAAAGTTCTGTTTGAAGAGCTCTTTTGCTTCTTCTCTCATTCAAGGTAAGGAAAATCAAAGAAAATCCAAGTTCCCATCATTTTCTTGTATAACCGAAAATTCACCTTACAATGGTGCCTTGTCTTGCTATTTTCTTAGCTTAATTCAATCTTCAAGGGACTAGGAGGAGTCCTATATTGCCACTTAACCAAGCTCTCTTTCAAATTCCAGAGGTAATCATCAAATTTAGTGTTTTAAGACACTTATGTAAACCTAGGGTTTAATTATGAGTTTGAGTATTAAACTTAATACTCATTACCCTTATATGTGTATTGGTTAGAAGGTTGACAAGTGATAAAAGCTCCTTGCCGATTTTCAATCAAGAAAAACAGTGAAAACAAGTGAGAAAGCTTGGAAAACAAAGAGGTAAATGACCTCTCTTAATGTGGTTTTTATGTACTAGGGAATTGAGCTATATTGCTTAATAAATAACCTAAAGAGCCAATGGGAAATGAGGTAGAAAACTATCCACAAGGTGGACTAAAAAGACATGGGAGCATTGTTGTGTGTATTCGCAGGTTGAAGGCATTTAAATGTGGAAATTCAGTGTTTATGGTTTATGCTATTTAAGGGCCTAAGTGCCAAGCAATTTAAGTTTATGCACTATATTGTGATGTAGTGTAGTTTAAAGGTTTAGTTATGTGTAAAGAACATCTCTTGTGAAGGTGAATGTGTTTGATGGTTAAAGGATGAAAAACCATATGTTTATGTATAAGAGTGTGTATTAAGAGATTGAATGTTCTTGATTGTCTAAAGGTGAAAAACAATGTGTTTTGGTGTAAGGTGATACAAGAGAAGCTATGGCGAAATTTAGTTGATAAAGAAAAGAGTTTAGTGTTGTAATGAGATTTTATGACCTAGAAGGTACTAGGAATTTTTAAGTGTTAAGATGGTGAAAGAAAGTGAATTAAGGTGTTCTTAGGTGTTAAGATGCCTTAGGCATAGTCTTGGAGATTTAGGGAACTAATGGATGATTTCTTGATACACCAAGGTGATGGTGGAGGTGTCGTAAAGTCTTGTGCAAAGTTTGGTGAACAATGAAAGTGTAACGCCTTATGAAGGTTTAATTATGAACTTGTGGGAAAGACTTGAGGAGTGTGTGTAAAGGGGATGAGTGTAGTGCAAATGATGTTTAAAAGGGTGGTTATAAGGTAGTGAGGGAGTACTTTGGTTAGGTGAAGTTTTAGGCAAGAATACAAGTTACAAGTGTAAGAAAAAAATGTTCTAAGTGTTAAGGACTTAGTAAAAGTTGAGTAAAAGTTTAAGGAATTTTTGGGATGTTTCGAGAGGGTTTAAGTGTGCCCAAATATGTTAAAACATGTGGGAGAACATGTGTAAAGCATAGGAAAAAATTGGGATGAATTTGGAGTTCAGAAAGAGGAGAAAAGCACATTAGAAAATTGGTTCTGCAGTGGACCGCCCCTACGGACCGCCCCTGTGGGGAGGTCCAGTGCAGAGAAGTGAAAAAAAAAAACGTGTAGCATCTGTTGTGGACCGCCCCTGGGACGCCCCAGAGGGGCGGTCCAGACCAGAGATGAAGAAAAAAATGTGTTTAAGGCTCCTAATGATGGAGGATTGAATGGTAATGGTTTTAGATGATGTTTAGGCCTTGTTTGGTGACATGTAAAGGTCATAAAGTGTGTAAACAAATGTTAGGTTGATGTGAGAGTTGTGAACTTAAGATCACAAGTGTAAAATTAAATATAACGGGATGACGGGGTAACTATGGGCGCATTAGACGTTAAACAAGCATGTTACTCCAATGTTAATGAAAGTAATTGTAATGTTATCAGTTGTTCGAGAATTGCGCGAGGAACATAAGTGGACATGATAAAGTGGACTCCGGTGACAGGTATGGTTTCTTGCAACCTGTGTCCTACCGGATTACACCGGCTTGTATGCCAATGTGTTTTTCTGTATGTTTGCCACGTTATAAGATTAAAATGTAATGAGTTTACAGTAATTCATTTATGTGGCGTGTTCAACTCCGATACCATCTAACCTCGGAAGTGTTAACCTTAGTTAACTGAGTCTAGGATCACATGGGAGTTCGGTATTCGGAGTAAACGACCCGGACCATGGGACGTTCTAACCACGGCTATGCGTGTGTTAATTGTGGATATGTGTATGTGAATGTAGGGATCCCTTGTGTGTTTAACCCAGTTGTAATACTGTATGGTGTGTAGTTATGATAGACTCCATAGTGGGGTTCTAACTAATATCTAAAGTAATTATGCACTAACAGTGGTGAGGAATCTGGTTTGGCCGGTCGCGCGTTGTTTGGGAGGGGTATCCTTCTTAGCCTTACCCTTTCTTTGTTATGGTTGTTTCCCTCACGGGTTATGATCTCCCACTAGCTATTCCAAAGCTTAGCTATTCTGACTTATGATCGGTTTAGGGGGAACATGTGTTTGTGTGATGTGTTGGGCCTCCAAACCCGAACCATCTTAACTTAAGTTACTCGTCCGACTATTAGGACGGTAATGAGTGTTGTTGTTATTGTATAACGAGCTTACCATGAGGGGACACCATTCTCTAGGCTCACCAGTGATTAACTATGTTGGGTCGGTTCCTAAGAGGACCGTTCCCGTTAAGTTATGTGATGTTATTGTAAGCAATTCCTATTGCGATGTTATCATGTGCACGTCGATACGTGAAAGTGTTGTTATGTTTGTTATGTGAGGATGATATATGTTGTAAGATATGGAGTGTGTGGATCATGGAAATGAATCCCAGTTTGTGATAAGAGGCGTTTAAGGATAAACCCGGTTTAAGGGCAAGTGTCGTCTATTAAGTAAGTAGCTCCATTAGAGGAGAAACATCTAGGGACAATGATTACCATGAGTGACTTATCAAGTAAGGATGTACTATCCGTTGACGAGCCATTGAGGTGATATGTTATGTGTGTGTTTTACAGTTGCATGCATGATTTAAATATAATCAACCGCATGCTAAGACGACAATTAGTTGTGCGTGGCCCGGTAGCATGTGGGCTGCGGGATTACCATACCAGCAAAGGTGCTGAGCCCCTTGGGGCCACCCTTTCTCTTCTTTTCCTATTTCAGGTACAGAGAGCTGGAAGCCGTTCGAGAGTAGGACGGGGTAGTCGTTGTACATGGGTAATCATTTAAGTGTATATATACAGTAGGTGTAGTAAGACCGAAATTGTTGTCGGCATCAGTTTATAAATACTCAGTATAGTTGAAAGGTGTATGCTGTTGTTGTTGTTAATGGAAAGGGATAGTAATGTGTAGTCGCTCGGGATTTAGCCCATCAGACTGGTGCAAGGTATATGTATTAGCCTTGTTGGCCACGTAGGTGGCTAACGGCGTGTAACACCAACGAGTTAAGTAATGTGATGAGGTTTGTTTTTTCCGCTGCAGTTTTATTGTAAGTGTGTTAATGTTGGATGGGTGTTACAAAAAGGTATCAGAGCGAAGTATCGCTCTGATGACTGAGTTACCGAGCTTAGGAAGTACCGAGTTAGGATTTTAGTACTTTGGGTTAAGGGTTGAGTGATAGCGTGAGAGATATGCTAGTTAGGAACTACCAGTGAATACTGGAAACCTACTACATCCTTCCCGCCCTCCACAATCCCTGTTTTATAACTGGGAAACAACGCCAGAGAGATGGAAGTCCTCTCTTACTCGGGAATACCCGATCTGGCTGTTATTAAATACCTTTAAAGGTACGGAAGACCTGTCCTACGGTAGATCCCGAAAACTGGGAATCCCGGAGACGGTTTCCATCTGAACATTGTTACCACATTTAATAGCGAAGAATGAAGAATTTTGTGTAAGAGAATAGAATTTCCGGCAACCTGTATCGACATGAAGCAGTCGAGAATAACCAGCTTGCAACGCACCGACATGCAACAGGCAAAAGTGGATTAATAAAACCCGAGATGAGTGTCTACGGCACCATAGTTGATAAATAATACACCAACGGTATACCAACCGACAAAGGAACTACAACGTAGTGCCCAAACAAGAGACAAGTCTCAGTAACCACGACAATGCGTGGAACGGGCTACGAAGAGGAAACAATAAAAAAAAAGGGGTCTTCCAGAATGGGAAACACCCTAGTTAATGATTATCATGTGAAGACAGTGAGAAGTCACCTAGAGGAGTTATTATCAAGACAGTAAGATCAGTGAGGGCCAACAAGGCCACTGATGACAGTGCGGGTAAAAACAACACCACAACCGGTATGTGTTGAACCGATAGCCAGTTAGCATGGCGCACTTGCCATAGCAAGTGCTGCTATAACAGGGCTGTTCGGGAAATTTATAACCACTACAAAGTACTTGGTAAAGTACCACGAAGTTAACTCTGATCATCATAACTGTGGAAGGGCTTAACAGCCTAACCTTTGTAATTGAAAGTACACCAGTCAGCAAGAAGCTAGACTTGGTTAAAAGAAGATGTTGTGAACCATGAAATTTTCTTTCAAACCCAGATTTATTCAAACTCTTTCCTTTCAAAACCAGATTTTCTTTCAAACCAATACTTCTTTCTAACCTTCTTCTAAACCAAACCAGTAAAACCAAGGGCAGTTGATAAGAATTCAACAATGGATAAACTTTCCCTCGATTAAGTTCGGGAAGCATGGAATGAATATTGTCACGGGACAATATAAGGGAGTTGACAACAGAATACTTCACCTAGGCGTGTGACGGACACTACGAGTGTACCAACTGAATTGTGGGACGACCGCACTCCGATAGGAGCTTGTGGGCCTGACAGACCTGCTTATGGGTTAGTTGGGTAAGTAGCAATGTATCAGTATGGTACCCCACATATGTATACAAGTAGAGTCCGGAACACGGGAAGTAGTCGACTCCGTACTACGGTCAGCAGTATAAGTCAAACAAGAACTAAGGATTGCCATGAATGGTTGAAGTAAAGGAACAAGTCAAGTTAACGAGACTAAGAGAATTAGTGAATTCCTTTCAAGGAAATGTTTAAGAGTTAGGGAATACGAAGTGCACTAACTGTTATGTAAAGACATAGCATATGTCTTAAGGATCCCAGGGATAAACATGTTAGCTGGAACGGTGACCCAGCCTGTCCATGGCTAAGCAGATGCCTAATGTGGACACATTAATGTGCAAAGAACGGGATGAAACTCCCAGAATGAGTACCTACACTACCAGGAAATGTTGATCTTCACAGAAGGAGATAATAACCAGTTAAGAACGCAAACGGCGTGGCTAACTGAATATACCAATAAGTGCGAACCAGATGTAATGGTATGACTTAGCAACACCCAGGAGCAATCCTTAAAGGGTGTTCGCATCAACAATTGTTGCACGAAATAACGTGACAGAAACACAAGGGTTGAAACTAACACCCAGTTTAGATATAAGTTGTCAGGAGACGGACTGACAGTCCTAAGGGGCATCCCATGAAAGGAAACGGAATGCAACGACCTTGTCATGGAGCTCAATATAACCAAACCATGTAATGTTGTACAGAGAAGTACATGTGTGTGGACAGCCTACAATGAGCGCAGCTCAAGGCAATAAGGTTTTAGGCCACAAATAAAATGTGTTATGTAAATTAGATTGATTGCAGAAGTTTATGTTATATAAGTGAATAGAGTGGAGAACGAACCACTGCATTAAGAGTGGGGATACCTCTCGATATTGTGACCGCAGGAGCGGTAGTTATGTGAATCAAGCTCAAGAAATATGTTAAGGATGGACAATATTATTATTTGAGAGCAGTTAGTTAGCAGTATGTGTGTATAAAGTGAAGCACCGAGCTGAATAATGCCGGCTTGTGACTCGAATGATCAATGCTCAAGGAGCATTCAGTAGTCATCCAAATGAGTGATGAACCATAATACGAATGATGTAAGAATATGTGTGGAAGTTAATGTGATAGTAAATACCATGTAAGTTAGTGTTATACAAGAAGCACGGTACGCAGCAAGCGACCGTTGTATAAGTGTTGTTAAATAATAATGTGGCAGATAAGACCAGTTATGAGTTAAACTCAGTGGAGATGCAAGGTAAGTGATGTTAAACAGACTGAGCAGTAAGCCAGTGGTAGGTACTATGTGATGAGGAACTCAGTGTGAATTCCATGGCGAATCGCATAAGAGATTTACTGTCAAGAGTTTACGCCTCTGCACTTTGTATGACTGAGTGTTTTGGTATTGCACTTGCGCAGTGATGATCGAGTGGGATAGCTAGGAATTGGAAACATGTTAATTGTAGAGGAATAATGTTATAATGGCCGATGCATAGGAAATGCAAGGCCGCACCAATAAAAGAGTACTTGTACAAAACCAAATGTGGAGACATGATTAATAATAAGTGACTACAGTAGCACTAACTGCCAATATCGGTATGGAATATACCCCAAATGTTGTAAATAGCTGAGAGAGCACTACACACTAGGTAGTAGCTCAATCTCAACCGATAGTAAGTCGGAAGGGAACAAGTCAATCATTGTGAAATACGTAACAGTATATACAGTCAATTATTATGGAAGTGGATAGAAAGTTTATAACTCACCGAATTCGCTCAAGGTAAGAGATACCACGCGTCGGTTGAGAAACCATTATTACCAAGATAAGGTGATATATGGGAGGTACAATACAGTAGAATAACAAATGGGGCAATTAAGCTCTACAGTCATTAGAGTTTCGCAGCAGAAACTAGTGAGCCAGTGATACATGTTGAATGTACATGGTGAACATGAGTGAATGGCTAATTATTAACGCCTAGAAGCCTAACAGGCCAGAATCGAAACCAACTAAGAGTTTAAACAAACTCCAATGAGAATTCTTGGTTTAGGAACTAAACCGCCAATATGGTTAAGATCCTCTAATCAGAATCCATTGTGTAATAGACCGCGTGGAAGTTAAAACACTTCACGACGGCAGAACATTTTAAGCCAATGTTTAGTGATTGATTACGTGGGCGTAATCCCTTTTAAGGGGGGTAGAGCGCAAAACCACTTAGTGTGTATTACGTACAAGTGTACGTGATTTATGTTGTGCATAGCACAAAATAATTTGTTTTGATGATTGGTGTGTGTTATGTAAACATACACATTCATTCAGGTTTAATTGTGGTAATTGCGCACAGAAGATGCGAATACCATTGTGATAAGTGTGTGTATTTGTTAACAATTGTGTGTGATAGTACAAGTGTGGGAGTAAGAAACTCCCGGGGAACAAAACCCCGACAGTGTATAAATGTGAAACGTGTGTTGTATTTTGATAAAATATATGTGTATATATATATTACATAGTGATTCATGAAAGGGTATGAACCGACATAGGACCTAGTGAGAATAAGATTCCCTAGGCAACAGGATTAAAGTGAATGGAGGTAACTGATAGACGGAGTTCTATCCTTTGGAGATGTTATGATCATGATTAGAATGATTAAAAGATAGAAAATTAGAAATGAGTGATTTAGTTGATGCTTGAAAATGAAGTGGGAAGTGGAACTTGATTTGCATGCGATCAAGGGAAGCCGAACACAAATTGGGGTGGAAGGATAGTTCAACACTGATGCTGATCACATCAGGGTTGGATGATTCTTGAAGCTCCCTATAAGTGGTCACAAATAACCACGCTAAGGAAAGAAGCAAAGAGCTTAAGTTTGACTTGGAGTTGTGTGTGTTTTCAAAAGGATTTTTAATTGGTACTCATAAAACGTCAATAGATACTTTACATAGTTAAAGTTCTCTTACTTAACCTCACAAGGAAATTTTAAACTTAAGTGATTGTTTTAATCTCCCAAAGGCACGGGGACGGAAGGTGTCCATCGCAACCGGGTTCTGCGGGATCACAGTGTATATCAAAGATATTTTTGATTGCTATACATGCTATGACATGTTGTGTGGTATGTGTAATAAATATTATTTTGACCTTGAGTTCCTAAAGTGTATGCTATTAAGACCTATGAGTCTAAATGTGTTGTGTTACATAGACCTATGTGTCTAAAGGCTGTTATGTTATCAAGACCTATGTGTCTAAATGTTGTTGTGTTACCCAAGACCAGAGAGTCTAAGGGTTGTTATGTATGTGTAAATGTTGTTAAGATACCCGGACCATTGAGTCCGAGGTTATCTTGTGAATATGTTATGTTATGTATGGATGTGAATGTGTTACCCGGACCATTAAGTCCGAGGTTGTGATGTAAAGTGTGTTTGGTTATGGAAGTTTTATTTCTATAAGTAATCCCCGTATTCTAATCCAAGATGTGTGGGAAATGTAAACTTCGAGGACGAAGTTCTTTTAAGGGGGGTAGATTGAAATACCCCAAACCTTGATATGTGGTTTAAATATTAAACTATGGTATGTAAAGGCTAAAAAGTGCCTTAGAAACATCGTGAACAATTTAAACCATAGTAAAATGCAATAAAGCACTAAGATACAGTTTGAGCAAAAACATGCTCTAAGCTTGGAGTGAACTTGGTTAGGACCCAAAGAGCCTACCAAGACTTAATAATATTCAATTATGATTTAATAAGGCTAATTAAGTCCTTAGGAAACTTTGGTAGACAGTTAAACCAAATAAAACACAAATAAATACCTTAAAGCCAATATTGGCGAAAATGTGCTCTAAGCTTGGGATAAGTTTGGTTAAGACCTAATAACCTTACCAAGACCTTATTTATGTTAATGAACATATTAAATCAATTACTAAAAAAACCAAGCTTCAAAACAAGTTAAAACACAAAATGTGCTTTAAGGAGGCTTAAAGCACATTTTTGAAAAATTGTCTTGTAAATGAGTTTTGAGTGGCTAAATGACCATCATTACTCTTTAATCAACATGTGTACTACTTAGTATCACATTAGGAAGTCTAAATCAATGGGAAATCAAAAATTTCACAATTATGTGCCTTAGTTTGTGAATAGTGCTCAAATAGTGCTAGTTTAAGTCATAAGTCAACATAAGATGTTAAATGGTCAAACAAGGCCATATATATCTTTAATATAGAAGGGGGGACGGTTTTTGAAGTGTGAGTCATCACACTTGGCCAGCAAAGTCAATTAAAGAAGAAAGGATAAAGTAAAAAGACTATTTACTTTATAAACATAAATATCTCACACTTTTACCTCTCACCTCACTTTCTTCATTTCCTTTCTTTCCCACCGTCTTCCTCATGGTTCTCCCAACTCCAAACCGTTCATGCTACAGCACATCTCTTCTCCAACTTCAATTGCTCACCAAATGTTCAATATTGCTCCAAATCAAAAACTAAGCACATATTTGTCTTAGTTGAGTCAAGGCCTTTCATCCTCTCTTTTCAAAATTTCAAAAGCTCATGTTTGATGCCATGAAGAAACTCCATTGAAGGGGGAAAGTTCTGTTTGAAGAGCTCTTTTGCTTCTTCTCTCATTCAAGGTAAGGAAAATCAAAGAAAATCCAAGTTCCCATCATTTTCTTGTATAACCGAAAATTCACCTTACAATGGTGCCTTGTCTTGCTATTTTCTTAGCTTAATTCAATCTTCAAGGGACTAGGAGGAGTCCTATCTTGCCACTTAACCAAGCTCTCTTTCAAATTCCAAAGGTAATCATCAAATTTAGTGTTTTAAGACACTTATGTAAACCTAGGGTTTAATTATGAGTTTGAGTATTAAACTTAATACTCATTACCCTTATATGTGTATTGGTTAGAAGGTTGACAAGTGATAAAAGCTCCTTGCCGATTTTCAATCAAGAAAAACAAGTGAAAACAAGTGAGAAAGCTTGGAAAACAAAGAGGTAAATGACCTCTCTTAATGTGGTTTTATGTACTAGGGAATTGAGCTATATTTGCTTAATAAATAACCTAAAGAGCCAATGGGAAATGAGCTAGAAAACTATCCACAAGGTGGACTAAAAAGACATGGGAGCATTGTTGTGTGTATTCGCAGGTTGAAGGCATTTAAATGTGGAAATTCAGTGTTTATGGTTTATGCTATTTAAGGGCCTAAGTGCCAAGCAATTTAAGTTTATGCACTATATTGTGATGTAGTGTAGTTTAAAGGTTTAGTTGTGTGTAAAGAACATCTCTTGTGAAGGTGAATGTGTTTGATGGTTAAAGGATGAAAAACCATATGTTTGTGTATAAGAGTGTGTATTAAGAGATTGAATGTTCTTGATTGTCTAAAGGTGAAAAACAATGTGTTTTGGTGTAAGGTGATACAAGAGAAGCTATGGCGAAATTTAGTTGATAAACAAAAGAGTTTATGTGTTGTAATGAGATTTTATGACCTAGAAGGTACTAGGAATTTTTAAGTGTTAAGATGGTGAAAGAAAGTGAATTAAGGTGTTCTTAGGTGTTAAGATGCCTTAGGCATAGTCTTGGAGATTTAGGGAACTAATGGATGATTTCTTGATACACCAAGGTGATGGTGGAGGTGTCGTAAAGTCTTGTGCAAAGTTTGGTGAACAATGAAAGTGTAACGCCTTGTGAAGGTTTAATTATGAACTTGTGGGAAAGACTTGAGGAGTGTGTGTAAAGGGGATGAGTGTAGTGCAAATGATGTTTAAAAGGGTGGTTATAAGGTAGTGAGGGAGTACTTTGGTTAGGTGAAGTTTTAGGCAAGAATACAAGTTACAAGTGTAAGAAAAAAATGTTCTAAGTGTTAAGGACTTAGTAAAAGTTGAGTAAAAGTTTAAGGAATTTTTGGGATGTTTCGAGAGGGTTTAAGTGTGCCCAAATAGTTAAAACATGTGTAAAGCATAGGAAAAAATTGGGATGAATTTGGAGTTCAGAAAGAGAGAAAAGCACATTAGAAAATTGGTTCTGCAGTGGACCGCCCCTACGGACCGCCCCTGTGGGGAGGTCCAGTGCAGAGAAGTAAAAAAAAACGTGTAGCATCTGTTGTGGACCGCCCCTGGGACCGCCCCAGAGGGGCGGTCCAGACCAGAGATGAAGAAAAAAATTGTTTAAGGCTCCTAATGATGGGGATTGAATGGTAATGGTTTTAGATGATGTTTAGGCCTTGTTTGGTGACATGTAAAGGTCTTAATGTGTGTAAACAAATGTTAGGTTTGATGTGAGAGCTGTGAACTTAAGATCACAAGTGTAAAATTTAATATAACGGGATGACGGGGTAACTATGGGCGCATTAGACGTTAAACAAGCATGTTACTCCAATGTTAATGAAAGTAATTGTAATGTTATAAGTTGTTCGAGAATTGCTCGAGGAACATAAGTGGACATGATAAAGTGGACTCCGGTGACAGGTTATTTTTCTTGCAACCTGTGTCCTACCGGATTACACCGGCTTGTATGCCAATGTGTTTTTCTGTATGTTTGCCACGTTGTAAGATTAAACATGTAATGAGTTTACAGT
Organism: Limonium bicolor; assembly: GCA_023374045.1. Classification (NCBI taxonomy): domain Eukaryota; kingdom Viridiplantae; phylum Streptophyta; class Magnoliopsida; order Caryophyllales; family Plumbaginaceae; genus Limonium; species Limonium bicolor. The sequence goes on from CM041778.1 coordinate 222,088,770, forward strand.
AATTCATTTATGTAGCGTGTTCAACTCCGATACCATCTAACCTCGGAAGTGTTAACCTTAGTTAACTGAGTCTAGGATCACATGGGAGTTCGGTATTCGGAGTAAACGACCCGAACCATGGGACGTTCTAACCACGGCTATGCGTGTGTTAATTGTGTGATATGTGTATGTGAATGTAGGGATCTCCCTTGTGTGTTTAACCCAGTTGTAATACTTTATGGTGTGTAGTTATGATAGACTCCATAGTGGGGTTCTAACTAATATCTAAAGTAATTATGCACTAACAGTGGTGAGGAATCCGGTTTGGCCGGTCGCGCGTTGTTTGGGAGAGGGTATCCTTCTTAGCCTTACCCTTCTCTTTGTTATGGTTGTTTCCCTCACGGGTTATGATCTCCCACTAGCTTATTCCAAAGCTTAGCTATTCTGACTTATGATCGGTTTAGGGGGAACATGTGTTTGTGTGATGTGTTCGGGCCTCCAAACCCGAACCATCTTAACTTAAGTTACTCGTCCGACTATTAGGACGGTAATGAGTGTTGTTGTTATTGTATAACGAGCTTACCATGAGGGTGACACCATTCTCTAGGCTCACCAGTGATTTAACTATGTTTGGGTCGGTTCCTAAGAGGACCGTTCCCGTTAAGTTATGTGATGTTATTGTAAGCAATTCCTATTGCGATGTTATCATGTGCACGTCGATACGTGAAAGTGTTGTTATGTTTTGTTATGTGAGGAATGATATATGTTGTAAGATATGGAGTGTGTGGATCATGGAAATGAATCCCAGTTTGTGATAAGAGGCGTTTAAGGATAACCCGATTTAAGGGCAAGTGTCGTCTATTAAGTAAGTAGCTCCATTAGAGGAGAAACACTCTAGGGACAATGATTACCATGAGTGACTTATCAAGTAAGGATGTATATCCGTTTGGAGCCATTGAGGTGATATGTTATGTGTTGTGTGTTTACAGTTGCATGCATGATTTAAATATAATCAACCGCATGCTAAGACGACAATTAGTTGTGCGTGGCCCGGTAGCATGTGGGCTGCGGGATTACCATACCAGCAAAGGTGCTGAGCCCCTTGGGGGCCACCCTTTCTCTTCTTTTCCTATTTCAGGTACAGAGAGCTAGAAGCCGTTCGAGAGTAGGACGGGGTAGTCGTTGTACATGGGTAATCATTTAAGTGTATATATACAGTAGGTGTAGTAAGACCGAAATTGTTGTCGGCATCAGTTTATAAATACTCAGTATAGTTGAAAGGTGTATGCTGTTGTTGTTGTTAATGGAAAGGGATAGTAATGTGTAGTCGCTCGGGATTTAGCCCATCAGACTGGTGCAAGGTATATGTATTAGCCTTGTTGGCCACGTGGGTGGCTAACGGCGTGTAACACCAACGAGTTAAGTAATGTGATGAGGTTTGTTTTTCCGCTGCAGTTTGTTGTAAGTGTGTTAATGTTGGATGGGGTGTTACACTGGTAATGACGTAATGTCTACCATACGAGGATGAGATAAATAATAGACCGAGTTTGAGGAGAAACTCCCTATAGGACTAATGGGGCTAGCTTGCTATAAGCAAGGCAACCCTGTCTTACATCCAGGAAGCACCGATGGTGCGCTTGGGGGGAAAAGAGGTAGAAACGGCGAGTAATGATTAGTTATGATATATGTAACGGACGGAATGGATGACCTTATAGAAGTCTCACCTGAAGCGAGTAACTCTAAAACCATGCAACACTGAAGGTTCAAGATGGCCCGACGTGCATGAGGAAAGATCATGAGAATTGTAGAAACAAGAACTCGCTAAGATGCTGTCATGCAACGCCTCGAGAGGGGAGTAAGACCTTACTACCATGGTAAACTTGTGGGAACGAGTGCGGAGTGAGACTGTATTAATTTGAATAAGGACTTTTGACTTGAACAGGAACCCGATTAGGGAATAGCACTGCACTGACACACCGTACCAGTGGCTCAGTCTGCGTGGTGCACTTGCCACTGCAAGTGCCACATTAACCAAAGCATTAAAATTCAACCTGCCTTGCGCACTTGCTTCAGCAAGTGCAGCGACGGTAAACTAACCCTAAGGGACGTAGTGGTCCAGGCGGTTACCAATAAACACTAAATCTTATGTGAGTTTGTAATGCAATAAAGCAGGACACAACCTTTTTAAGGGCAGGGGTACGAAACCCTTGGGTTTGAGGTCGATAAAACCTCGGGAAGACCTAGCCGGTCTGACCATTAAACTTGAAAATAATACACCATCTAGTAGAATATTAAAAGGGGAGTACATGAGAATAACAATAATTAATGCCTACAAGCCTAACCCCAGTGCCGGTATGGACATTAAACGTCAATCATTACTGGTGGGGAGTGACGTGTCTTCAGGACCAGCATAACCATATTTAGAGAGTGCACGACACTCGTGGTTAAACCACTACCATTGAACATTGCCAGAGGACAAGAAGTGAGCTATACGAGTTGGGACAAAAAAAATATAATTATTAGGCAGATGTGAACGTGCAATAAAAGGGGCCGATGTAATGCCCGCACCACACACACCGGAGGTGTTGTAGATCCATTATGCTGCTAGACTCCCGTATGGAGGGCAGTGGATATAAACTAAAAGTGAAAATTGCCTGCTGACGGAAGATACCGTTACCTCAAAGAGGATGGAGGAAATATGAGTTGAATAAGAGTAAGGACTACACAATAAGAGGAATGATCAGCGGAAACCACTAAGTTGTGGGTATCCAATTGTAACCTCAGGAGAAAGTATTAAACCAACTAGAATATAATTAAATAACAAGACTAACAATTTAACTATAGAATAAGTATTGAGTCTGAATATTGAAATACCCCAAAATTTAAAACAGTGATTAATTAAGCTAATTAAGATTTTAGAAGCTTAATTATGCTAAAATAATCATGAGGGGACAAATCCCAAAGAAAACGGATTCTTAAAACGGATTAAAAACACAAATGAACCTTAAAGGCGTTTTTGAGGAAACGGGAAAAACGTGACTTTAAGCGGGTTAAATAGACCCGTAATAATTTTAGTCAATCAAATAGTCATTAGCAAATTTTAATGAAGGTCTAGGACCAATAAAATTAATTTAACGAGAAAAGTCGGAAAATGGGCTCGGTTAGTAAAACTGTAAAAAAAAATAAAGGTTGTGGGGTAAAAGTATAAATAAGTAAGTTAGTGCGTCCACTTGCAAATAAAAAAACTAAAACACACTTGTGTGTGAGTGTGTTAGTCGTCCAGCATACCCATCCCCCTCTCTTTTAATTCTCCTAATTAGCTAAAGGACAAAAAGAATAAAGGAAGAAAGTACTAAAGTAAAAAAAGAAGTTCTCTCTCCTAGCACCTCCTCTCTCTCACGATTATTTTTCCCCTCACTGCCTTCTTCTCCTCCTGGTTTAACAATGGCGATTTCTTTCTCCTCCTCCAGGCCCTCTGTTCTTCTCCATTTTTGAGTGCCCAAATCAACTCCAAACTCAACAAAAATTACAACACTGCACTCCTCTCTTTAAGAGCTTTCTTTTCCACCCTTTAAAAATCGGAAAGCTCACAACTTCTCACCATGGCTGTAGCACATTTTGGAGCTTGAAGACCCTCATTGCGACCCCCTTCATCTCCTCTTGGTTCTAAGCCGGTTTTGGTGCCTCATTTTGGAGCTGGAAACCCCCTCTCTTTGCTGTTCAAAAGCCTCTCTAAGAGCTTAAGGTAATACCCTCTTGCAAACCCTAAATTTGTTTTAAGTGAAAGATTAGTTAAGGTAAGATTCTTATAAGTTGTATGGTGTGGGGGATTGGCTGTAGCTTGCCGGTTTGGTGGGGGAAGGATAGAGCAAGAATTCAAGAAACAAGGAAGAAGGAGAGAGAAGGAAGAGAAGGAAAAGCTAGGAAAAACACAAGGTAAAGACATACACCTTGAGCTAGTTTTGGTTATGGGTTGTAACAGTTTTTAACGATTAAAAAGGAGGAATTTGAAAGATTTGGATAATGGGGAAGAGTTTTAGGCTGTTTTGGAGTTGTTTGATTAGTGTTTAAGGACTTGGAACCCAAGGAGAAACAATGGGTGTTGTGTAGGAAAATACATGTGAATTTAATTAACTTGTGTGCTGTTAGAATCCTTGAGGGATTTGGTTAGTTATGGTGATTAGAACTGAAAAATTATGTTGTGGGAATGTCTAGAAATGTAGGGAAGCTATGGCGAATTTTCTGTAGCAATGTGGAGGACTTAGTTGCTTGAATGGGTAAAAACAGTTTTTGAAGACTAGTTGTGTTCTAGGTGGAGTTTTGATAGTTAATGACATAGGAAATCAATCGGGGAAGGATGTTTATGTGGGGAGGTTGTAGAAGGGTAATAATGTTTATGGTAAAGGTAGAATGACAATAGAAATGAAGCTAGGAGTTAAGAAACAACAAGGAGCAAAAACTGCACTTAGTGCCTTAGGAAATTTAAGTGAAATTATGTAAGTTGGCTAGATTTTAATAGGTGATTTAACCAAATGATTTAGGTTGGTTTAGAGTTTTAAATGATGCTAGAAATGTTTAGACACTTAGGAAAAGATTAGGGAAGAAATGGGTGAAAGGGTAAGCTTAAAACAAAAACTGAAGTGTGCAATCTGTTAAAACCGTAGCAGGGTCCGGAAGTTAGGTCCAGGACCAAGTCCCGGACCACCCACTGAAATCTGGTTGAGACTTTCTTACTGCATGGGTCCGGGACTTAGCTTGTGCATAAGGACCCGGACCACCCACCTAAAACACACCGAGAGTTTGCCTCACCATGGTCCGGGACTTAGTCCCATGGCAAGGACCCGGACCACCCCCTTGATTTATGCCGAGAGTTTCAACCATCACTGGTCCGGGTCTTAGGTCCCTGCTAAGGTCCCGGACCATATATGAAAATGCACCGAGAGTTTGATTCAAGCCTGGTCCGGGACTAAAGTCCCTTACCAAGTCCCGGACCAATCTAAAAGTAGCTATAAACTTATAAAACTTGCATTATAAGGTGGGGATTGGTTTGGTAATGGATTTCTAAAATGATTAGGAGTTAATTAATAGTGTTTAAAGGTAATTAAGGGCTTGAACAAGCTTGAGGAAGATGTAAGTTAAACAACTTAAGTGTGAAAGTTATTGTGCCTTGACTTAGATAATACAAGTCGGTAACCGTAAGAGATGAAGTAAACTAGGTTAAGTAAGATCATTAACCGTACGACTTCATGATATGTTATAGGGGCCGAATAGTCGAATCAAAGGGGAAACGAGAGTCCGAGATCGACGGTGCACGGTATGATTTCCTCATGCGCTGTGTCCTAACGGGGTTACCCCGGCTTGTTTTGTGTGTTTATTTGCCACCGCCTAAACAAGATAAAAGCATGTAACTGGTTTATTGTCACCTTCTTGAGTTGGGAATGCATGGTTTCGTGTTGGATGGCATTTGAACCTGAAGTTGTATAATTCATGAAATGTGTGAATGGTGAGGAAGTGGAATGCTGATTAACCCACTGACTAGAAGTTATTACTAACCCGGGATTTGGGTTAGGGGATTGTGAGTCATGCATGCAAGGATGAGGAAACAGCAGAGCGTTTGTTTCTAAGTCCATGGTCGAACTCCCTTGTTACCGGGCCGTGTGCCACATAGTGGTGCCCTGAGGGGCCGTGTGCCACATAGTGGTGCCCGACTGGAGTGAGACCGGCAGAGCTTATCCGTCTAAAGAGATAAGCTGGGGATTGTTGGGTTAGAAAGAGTTAACCCGGATGAGTGGCTAACAAAGTGATTAAGGCGAGTGTTGAGAGCGTAACTCAAGACCTCGGTAGACTTGAATTACCTCTGGAGGTATGATTTGCACCTTGTCTGTGTGTGTGCTGCCGTGTGATATATATTGCGTGATGTGCATGTTGTTAAATGTGTATAAGTTGTTTGTAAAAGCATGTATGCCTATAAATAAATTAACCGCATGCTGGCGACCAAGTAGTTGGCGTACCCCCGCTAGTACAGGGGTATGCGGAAGTCATATTCAGCTTTCGCTGAGCCCCTTGGGGCAATGTTTTTATTTGCAGGGACTCGAGACTGTTGATAGGCCGGAGATGACCGGGATGTTCTTCCTGTAGAATGATTATTTTGGTTGGTGTACCGAGTGGTACACGGTTAGGTTGTGGCCGGTGTACCATGGGGTACACCTTTTGGATTTGAAAGATGTAAACAATTGTGATACGGTTAGAGGTATACCGTTAATATTTTGTAGACCTGGAAGGTTGTAAATTATGAGCTAACGATTAGACTCGGTAATCACTTTTGGATTTTATTTGGGGAGCAAGGATGTATGTACTGTTAAGACTTGTCTAAGGATTGTTGGAGGTTATTATTGTTAACTCGGTGTTTATTGCTATCAGACCGCACTGTTGTTGTTTGTTGAGGCCTAGTTAGTCGTACGGGCGGCTAACGGCGTGTATCACCCGCTACTTAGGTTGTGTATTCCGCTGCGATTAGCCTAGAGACCGCGACGAATATGAATATATAGATTAGCGGTAGGGGTGTTACAAAAAGTGGTATCAGAGCGAAGTGTCGCTCTGATAGCCGAGTGTCACCGAGTATAGTGATTACTGAGTTAGGATCGCCAACCGTTTTACAACGGGGAAATTAGGAACCCAACCTTGATTGACCGTAATGACTATGGATACCCCTTAACGCCCGAAAGGACGATACAACTGCTTAAATTCCAGACCTATTGGTCACACTACCTAATGTGAAATGTTACTTGTTCAGATGTCAGGACGAGGTCGAGGCCGACCCCGTGGCGAGGCTTCTAATGAGCCGGGCGCACAGACGATAGCTGAAATCGTCGCCGCCAGTGTAGCACAGATGCTACCTCAAGTCATAACCGCGGTACAACAAACCCAACAAACTCCACAAAATCAACAACAACAGCCCGACCCACCACAGCCCCGAGAGGTAAATTGGGTGAAGGCTGTCGCAGATCTCCGACCTCCTTACTTCCGAGGCGAGAGCGACCTCGCTAAGCTTGAGGCTTATATCTCCAAGATGGAGACGGCCTTCGAGACCCTTGAGGCTCCTGCTGGAGTGAGGGTAAGGATAGCTGCGTATTACCTAAAGGACGCGGCCATGGATTGGTGGAAGCTTGTGAAGGACGAATTCCTCACCGACCCCACCTTTGATTGGGATGCCTATGCTGCTTTACTCCGAGACAAGTACTATCCGGAGCATGTAAAGACCAAGAAGAGGCTAGAGCTCGACGCCTTGAGAATGACGGATAAGATGACCGTCGACGACTACTATGCTAAGTTCACCTCCATTTTACGATTGTTGCCCGACCTTGGGTACACACGGCAAGTATTGGTCGACCGCTTCTACGACGGGTTGAGCCATCGCCTCTGGTACGACATGGGGTATACGCGGTTTACCACTCTTCAGGTAAACGACAGTTATACCCTTAATGCTATCATCGTATAAATTGATACCATAACCCACAAGTGTGACTTATGGCTGCAGACGTTGTAAAGTGAGTGGTTAAACTGGTGTAAAATTAAAAGAAAAGAAATTAAAAACTCAAAATAAATGTCGGGCTGCAAACAAATCCCGGTCGTGGTAGTATAGTGAAATGTAAGCGACCGGATGTCGAACCGTGGGACTAATATACATATTATAGTACCTAAGCGTGTCACAAGAGGGGGGATTAATTGACTTGTAAAATAAATAAAAAGGAAACGATAAAATAAACTAAGTTAACAGATAAATAAAACGGGACTCTGGGTCAGGTTAATATGATCTGATTAATTATGCTATCTCTACTGGTTTAATTATAATTGTTTGGCAAAATTCCTCTTATTATCTTAAGGACTAAATCATAGACTCATAAGAACTCGTTACCAGAAAATGCTTGGTCTAATCAAGGTTCAAGTATATCACATGTAACAGACGGTTTAGATATCAGGAATTATATTGCATCTGAAAATACTAACTTATTAAATCATAATAAGCTTTCTCCAAATTTACGGCTTAATTAACCTATCTATTTATCACCGGTCTAATCAAAATAGACTTAGCAGGCAATTTAATAAACTCATGACATTTATTAAAAAGGCGAGAGATAAGCTTTAATCGTAACAAACTGTATTTAAATAAAACCAGTAAACATATTGCACAATTAATACAAACACATAATAACCATTCCCAGAGTATAAATATTCTAGCCTAACATATTAAATAGATAAACAGAGACAAGAGTAATAGAAATCATCCGTAATCACTCCAGCTCGCTCTGCTATTTTGTATACGTAGGACTAGAGGTGGATGTGGTGGAATGTGAAATAAATAAAATGGAGAAGGCGGGAGAAAAGAAATGAGATGGCGTGAGGTTTGTGGTGAAGTGGATGTTGGGTCGTGGATGGATTGATGGATGCAGGATGTGTGTGGATGTATGGTGGAGGACGTGTGTTTATATAGGGAAAGGAAGAAACAGCAGAGAAGATAGACAGACGCGTGAGGTTTTGAGGAACGGATTGAGGCGGTGGAAAAGAGCTGGCAGATTGATTGATTGCTTCATTGATTGCAGGGGACAGAGTTGAGGAAAATAAGGTGTCGACGGGCGAAGTAGATGGATATGGCAGAAACAAGTCGACGGGCGAAGTCGACGCGAAGAAGAAAACTGGCGCGACTGACTAACTGCTGCTGTCCGCTTCCATGTCCGCCTGATAACAGGCGGTTGCAAATGCTGGTGTCCGCCAATATAGAGGCGGTAGCCTCTCTACCTTGTCCGCCTCGAATGAGGCGGTAGCCTCTTGTCTCACCTCTCTACCTTGTCCGCCTGTAGTCAGGCGGTTGCATATATCTCTTCGTCCGCCTGCTTAGGGGCGGTTGCTCACACTCACGTCCGCCTGCTTTCAAGCGGTTGAAGCTGTCTCATGTCCGCCTGCTTAGGGGCGGTTACACCTTGTCTCTTGTCCGCCTGTTTTCACGACGTACAGGCTTATTTCTTCTACGAATTTTGACCGGCTCTAGATTCTTCGTTTGGACTCCGTTTTCTGAGCCGTTTGCGTCTATGTGTTCGTCTCTTCGTCTACTTTACTTCCAGCTTGGTTTTCCTCATGTTAAACCAATAAATTTGTGAGATAATAATAAAACATAAACTAGAGGAAAACTAACCGAAGTGGAGAAATGAGCAAGAAAAGTGCTAATATAATATATGAAATACACCTATAAATCATGCTCATTTGGACACTTATCAATGGCACCTAAATACTACAGGAGTGTTACCATGCTGCCTCCCGAGTGGAGATCACTCACACTTGACTTTTGCTTGTCCTCAAGCAAATAAGGAATTAATTATCTCTAAGCCAAATAATAAAACAAGATTAAATAAGTGTAGAAGGGAATTTAGACAAAGTGACAATCGAAAGAATAATTCTGCTCTTAGAAGTAGGTTTTTATAAACAGTGAAGAAGAATAATTTAATAAAAGCATAGAAAAACTAGACTGTAGAAAACAAGTTAGATTAACCTGGGATTTCCAACCAATTTCATTCACTAACCTGGGATGACAAGGGGTGTGAAGTAATGCCTTATTCCGCAATACCTTTCAACACCACGTACTCATGTTCATAAATATAAATTGCAATTTATTTATAATTTTTTTTTTGAATGTGCAAATTGTATATACAAAGCACATATTATTTTTATATATTTTTTGAATTGCATTATTTTTCTGTACCCCAGACTTTTCTCTCTATCCTTGTAGCGGTGTTGGGTCTTCTATCCCAGGTCACGAGACCTTAGGTAGATAGGTGTTAAAGCACCCCAAAGAACTTAATAACCAGATAGACGAGGCCTGTTTTTGGTTAGAAAAATTCATAAACAGCGGAGTACCTTGTCTTTATCCTTTTCTTTCCTTGACTTTCCACATATTTCCATAATCCCAAGCTAAACTAAATTGATTTTTACAACTAGCAGATCTATCATTTTTCGAGTAAAAATAGAGTATTTTGAAGGAAAATAATTTTATACAAACTCCTTGAAATAAAACTACCTTTCAGTTGTCACTTGACATAATTTCAGATACTTCTACAATTATTTATCTCATTTTTGCAATTTTTTTTTAAATTTAGGCAGTTTAGAGCAGCAAAAAGTGAGTGTGGCATTATCGAACAACTGTCATATTTTCAGGGAAAGGTCTCTCCTTCCTCACACTTAAGAGGAGCAATGTCCTCATTGTTCAGAATTAAATCAAGAAAAGGACCTTTCAAAATATGACAGATTCATAAAGGATTAAACGCATGTAGGTTGAACATTAATAAAATAAAAGAAGAACTGAAACTCCCCTTATATCGTAGATTGAGGAAGGTATCCTTCCTCACACTTAGAGCTTTGGCAGGGGTGAGATGTTCCTCACACTTGAGTTTGCACAAGTGTTCAACCGAAGATATTGAAATTCCAAAGCAACAGAGGTTGCTTTCCAAAGGTGAGTTCAGCTATATTTTGGATATAGAATTTATTCTGAAAAGAAAATCATATATAGCCAGCAGAACTCCAATTGAACCAAAAGAAAATTATTAAAATGAAAAACATAAATAAAATTCATAAAATAAAAACATAAAGTAAACCACACTGTTACCTTCCTGAATATATCAAATGTTAGCACAAGGTTTAAACAGTAATAGTCTACAAAAAGTCAGAGAAATATAAAATGAAATTAAAATAACAAGAAAATAAAATAAAATAAAATCACTGTGGTGGTGGTGGAGGCTGTGCAGGTCCCTGGCCTGACTGAGCGAGGAGACGCTCTAGGAGCTGAGCGGTCTGCGCATTCTGCTGCGCTGTCTGTGCATGCATCTCATCACTCCGGTCCAAGCGCCGCATCACCCTCTGCTCAAAGCTCTCAAACCTCTGATGGAAGGTCTGAAACTGAGCCTGTAGATCTGTCGAGTAAGGTACAGGAGCAGGGGTCTGCATCATGTCAGTAGTCGGCCTATAAGGCTCCACTCCCTGTGCAGTGTCAGCGGACGGTGGGTCAGGATCAGCTGATGTGTAGCTCCTGTAGAGGTCCCCGCTGCTGTAGATGATGCAGTGGAAGACCGAGCAGCGGCACTCCTAACCCAAGTACCGTCATCGGAGCGCATAAAGCCCCAGCTCCGCACAGTCAGCAGTGACACTGAGCGCTTCGCTGGACGAAGATCTAAAGTCTCCCTGAACTGTGCTGGGAATGGGACAGAACCGATAAGTGGAGACTGAGGAAGAAGGGAAAAATGGGAGTGATCTTCTTCTTCTTCGTCCTCATGTAGGAGACCACCTTATAGAGCTGGCTGTACATGACGTGGCTAAAGGAGATGCGCTGAGCGGGAGGAAATGGTCCTAGGAAGTAGTCAAGTAAGGCACAATCCTCTTCAGAAGCATCATGCGCCCCAGATGGGCGAATCTGATGACTGAGGATCTCCAGGAGAAGCCTCTGAGTCAGCGTGGGGAAGCTAGCGAACGGGAGGACATCCTTCTCCTCCTCCCCTCTACGTCGGGTCCTCCGACCTACAACCTGAAGCCACCTGGACTTCGACCTCTGCAGGTACTCCTCTGTGAATCCTCGGATATCACCCGGACCATCCGGGATGTGCAGGAGAGAAGTGAAAGTCGAGGGTGTGATCTCCATGGGGTGACTGCGTATATACGAAGTAATGCTCGTATCGCCTGCCCGGGCATTAGCATAAAACTCTCGAGCTAAGTCCGGAGCAAAGACTCCCTCTCTTAACTTTAGGACCTCTGAAAGTCCTAGCCTGGCAAATATAGTATCCACCCCTGCAGCCGCTAGCACTGCCGGCTCAATTTTCCTCTCTATGATAAAGTCCTTGCCCTGATCGAACCAGGCACGAGCCTCTACTGAGACAAAACCATCGTCCTGAAGACGAGGTGCAGAAGAAGATGATGCTCCAGGGCAGTCGCCACCACGATTACGAGGCATACTAATAAGATATTATTAAAAATTAAAAGCAAACAAACATTAACAGCATAACAATAAAATATTAAATATCAAACAGAGTAATAATAACATGAGAATCAATAGAAATCAACAGCATAAAAATTAGTAAACAAAAACAGCATAAAAAGTAAAATAGAAAATAACAACAAAAACGTAAATAAACAACATAGAAATTAATATCAAAATAGAACATTAATATTTAACATAAACAACTCCGTAAATTAATAAAAATAGAAAACAAGTTGAACAAAGAATGAAACAAAAACAGAATAATTATACAACATAAATTCTGTCGAAAATTCGACAGAGTCTCCCCTAAAATTCTTCGTTTCTCCACAATTAATTCAGTCAGTTTCAAGGTTTTAGTACCGTCACCTATCAAATCTATAAATAATAACCTATAATCATAATCTATATTTTCGTTTAATAAACAAGGCTAAATAAAATTGAGTAATGCTAGTTCTAACAACAAATTTTCGTAATTAGCACACAACAATTTTTGAATTCAACAAAAACACCCAAACTAAGTGTAATATGTAAAGATTTAACCTTGTACGTGTATGTAGATTATAACAATTATAGGACAAATTCGAGACAAATTAGCAATTAAAATTCGAAAATTTCGAATTTTGGGAAACTAGGGATTCGAAACTTCTGGTCCTAATTTCTCCTAATGTAGTTCACCATTTACAAATTTGAAGCTATAGAAACGTAAGGAATTGAAAAACGAGGCGTTTGGTACTAACCTTGTAAAATTTGATGAAGAAATGAGGAAGTTGTGTGAATCTGAAGAGGAGGGTGATTCGCGGCTCTCGTTCTTCTCTATCGGGTTCGCTCGAGTTCGAACTGGAATTGGGGAAGAACGGTGAGTGAAACGCTGAGTTTTGACACATTTTTTTTTCCATTCTGAAGCACGACCGCGAGGCGGTCGCGTGTGTGGAGTCCGCGCGTTAGGAGGCGGTAATGAGTGGGGCGACCGCGAGGTGGTCTTGCGTGTGGCGTCCGCGAGATAAGTGGCGGTCAAGAGTGAGTCGACCGCGAGCAAACGGGGCGGTTGTCCCAGCGGACAACCCCTGTTTCGTTTTTTTTTTCGATTTAACTTGTAACATACGAGCTAGAAATAAACAGATAAACATTAGTACACATAAAATAATAATTAGTAGTTAGATTACATAAATTATAAGTTAGCGGGTTAATTACATAAAATTAAATGTTAGAGACAATGGAAATTAAATGTTAGAGACAATGGAAATAAAATGTTAGAGACAATGGAAATTAAAATGTTAGAAGTTAGAATTAGATGTTTAAAGTTAGATGTCCGAAGTTAGATGGCCAAAGTCAGGTGTCCAATTGTCCAAATGTCCAATTTAATATTAACAGATTATTAATATTAACAAAATATAGAAAATAATTAATATTAACAATAAACGAAAATAATATAGACAAAATATTAACAGAAAAAAATCATATGAAGCAATCAATGAAGCAATCAATGCTCTTCTTCATCTGCAATCAAATTCGTACGGATCCAAACCTCTATATAAACCCACCACCTTAACTGCATAATAACACACACGCTCGACGGGAGTCTGAAGAATTCGCTCACCACACTCATCCATTCCCTTCCACTTATATTTCCTCCCGTATCACCACATCATTCCACACTCACGCAGTAACAAAAGAAATAGAAGAGCAGCAGTGAGAGCGAGAACAGACCAGTTCTTCCTCTGAATTAATGTCAAAATCTATCTGTGTAATCTTCTTATCTCCGTTAATGTCTGAGTAATTTTCTTTTGTATCCTAGGATGGGGGTTTGATTTCTAATATTACGTAATTAATATTTATCACCTGTTTCTCTCATTTAACTTGTTTTAATTCCTTTCAACTAATATTGCTAAATGCTTTGCGCGACAAACGACTGCATTTATTTGGTAATTATCAACATATGATTTTGAGATAGTCTAGGTACCACAAAGGAATTAATCTTGATATTTACACTCCGGACTGAGCAGGAAAATATTAAGGCTTTTATTAAGAGTTCGTAACTGACAATTATTAACTCTATTAGGCAATAAATAATTGAAACATGGTTATAAATATGTTTAAGTAATTTAGGAAATTCCCCCGCTATCCTAGGATACATTTTTCCATTCACATCACTTAATTCACCTTTTAACTGTTTTTATTATTTCTGTATTAATTTAACAACAAATCAAGCTTGCCTCCGGCTAAACCCCTTTTTACAGTTTTTAAGTAACTACCAAGACTAGGGTAAATTGAACAATCTCCCTGTGGATACGACACTCGTTATACTACTACGACCGGGAATTGTTTGCAGCCCGACGTTTATAATTTGAGTTTTTAATTTCTTTCTTTTATGTAAATTACACCTGTTCTAAACCACTCAGAAATAACACTCTGCAAATTGGCGCCGTTGCCGGGGAGATTGATTCTATCAATTTCCCTAGTTTCCGGTAGTTCACCTGTTTTATTATAATAAACTGTCAATATTATCTTGTTAATAATCTAACCTTGGACATCGGACTTCTGACCTGACTTGGACATTTGACTTCGGACTTTGGACATCTAACTCCTAACATCTTAATATTATTGTCATTTCATTCCATTGTCATTTCGTTCCATTGTCATTTCGTTCCATTGTCCTTAACATTCCATTGTCCCTAACTACTAACTTAAAATTTCCTGTCATTTCGTTCCATTGTCCTTTCTTTCCATTGTCCTTAACATTTCATTTCCATTGTCCTTAACATTTCCTTCCATTGTCATTTCAATTTTCTGTCATTTCTTTCCATTGTCTCTAACTACTAACTTATAATTTCCAGTATACTAACTCCTAACGTTTATCAGCCTAACCAATATTTCTGTCTTTCTTATTTTATTTACTAACTAATTTTGCAGTTTCTGACAAACCACAAGTTATCTTCTGTGCATGCCAAATACTCGAACCCGAGGCTCTCCACCTATCAGTCCGAGCCCCGAACCCGAGCGTACTTTATTTCAAGCACAAAGAAACCTGAGAAACCAAGCCATGGCCAATAACGAAGTTATAAATGAAATGGACCATGCAATTCAACCAGAACACCGTGCCCTATCTGATTACCACCAACCTAACACCGAAGGAAGAGCATCAGCTATAGTTCTCCCCGAACTAACACCAGAAGAAGCCGGACGTTGGGTTTTCAAAACCCACTACATCACCGCCGTCCGGGATCTAGGCAAGTTTAGTGGAGCAAACCCAGATGAAGCCCCAAATCATCTGAGTCTCTTCCTAGACTTCTGCAATTCCTTTGGTCAGACCGGCAACGTCAAGGAAAGAATCCGACTACAACTTTTTCCTCACTCATTATCGGATTCAGCAAACCGGTGGTACCGAAGCCTTCCCTCCCGATCAATCACCACATGGCTTCAAATGGCCCAAAAATTCCTTGCCAAATACTACCCAACCAGTAGAACAAGGCAATTGATCGGTGAGATCAACACTTTCTGTCAGGAGCCGGGAGAAACGTTATACGACGCGTGGGACAGATTCAAAGATATGCTAATGAAGTGTTCCCACCATGGTCTTGACGATCAATCCCTCTGCCTGTCATTCTTCAACGGACTGGATGATGGGAACCGACTACTCGTCAATTCCTCTGCAGGAGGAAGTTTCATGATGAAATCCCCTAAAGAAGGAATGGACCTTCTCGAAACTATGACGAGCAATACAAGACAGTGGACGCGATCCAAAGGACGAACGCCACGAGCAGCAGGCCTACTCCATGTTGAGCCTACAGATCATTTATCAGCTCAGATCTCGTCCCTTGCAAAGATGGTGGAAAAGCTAACAACATCACAGAACGAAATTGTAAAAACAATAGCTTCTCCACCTACAAGTTCACCACCAGCTCCACCTACAGAAGGATGTGTCATATGCGCCGGTCCTCACGAAACCCATCAGTGCGAAGGCAAAGGCCAGTACGAGGAAGTACAATTCATAGGAAACCGCCCGGGTAATTCCTACAACAATAACATCAACAACAACTATCCATGGAGAAATCACCCGAATTTCTCATGGAAAAATAATGATCAGAACCAAGGAGGGCAGAAAACAATTCCAATGCCTATCAGGGGAACCGACCCCAACCAAACTCTAATATGGGTTACAGAGCACTAGGTGCCCCTCCAGGTTTCCAACAACAACAACAACACAAAACCATCTTCATCCTCTTCTGATCCAAATGCAGAACTCAAAGAGATGATGAAGGGATTCATGTCCATAACTCAGAACCAGCTCTCTGCACAAGAAGCCTTCAACCAAAAAATTGAAGGTAAATTCAATCAGCTTGCAGAACATCTTGCTCGAAGACCGCCAGGGGCTCTCCCCAGCCAAAATGAACCAAATCCAAGAGAGCAAGCCAAGTGCATCTATGTGAAGGAGCACGATGCAGAAAAGACAAAGGAGGCTAAAACAGCTGAAGTTCCTGAACTACACCCTGCCCTCCAAGAATGGGTTGTAGCGATCGAAACTTCCAAAAGGAATGTAGCTGAACTTGAAAGCACCACCAAAGTTTATAATAATCGTATTCAATCTGAGAATACCTACCTTGAGCACTTGGTGGCTGGTTATAAAAACAAAAAGCTCGATTTCGTAGAAGACGAAGAAGAGGTTAAGGCGATAACCTTGAGAAGCGGTAAGAAAACCGATGAGATTCACATCCCGCAACAATCAGAAGAATCCAAAGAGGATAGTGAAGAAAAAGCTGAGGCCCCAGCAGAAAAGACATCTCCTAGCGTCCTCACTATTCCACCAGCTTCAGAACCTCCTTCACAAGAACCGCCTATACCATTTCCTCGCCGACTCCAGAAGCAGAAATTGGATAATGAATATGGTAAGTTTCTAGCAATGCTGAAGCAACTAAACGTCAATATACAGTTCGTAGACCTCATTGCCAAATGCCAAACTACGCCAAATTCCTCAAACCTCAATCCAACAAAACTAAATTGGCCGAAGTCGGTACGGTACCTCTCAATGTAGCTTGCTTAGCTACTCTACAAAAACAATACCGTCAAAATGCAATGATCCGGGCAGCTTCACCATTCCAGTCACAATTGGTAGCACCTCATTTCCATACTCCTATGCGATCTGGGTGCCTCCATTAATTTGATGCCCCTCTCCACTTTCAAAAAGCTGGGAATTGGAGAGATGAAAAAGACTAAGATGACCCTGCAACTGGCAGATGGTTCGGTAACATACCCAAGCGGAGTGGTGGAGGATGTTATCATTAAAGTGGAGCACTTATACTTCCCATGCGATTTTGTCATTCTAGACATCGAAGAGAACTCCACTACACCTCTCATCCTTGGACGACCATTCCTTGCCACAGCCGATGTGCACATTTGGGTAGCCCAGGGGAAATCACCCTTCAAGCTTACAATGAAAAGCTGGAGTTTGCATCAGGAAGATCTCCAGATAGCAAATCCAAAGATCTCAAGTTCATTAGGGATACTCAATCATCATCATCCCCACTTCTGTTTATTACCCTTCCAGACGGCATGTCTATCACAGAGATACCACCACCAATCCCGGACGAAGAGCGGGATAAGAAAAGAAAACATGCATCCAGGTGGACTCTCAAAAAAACCATCGAGTCATGCTTTGGATCTACTCCTCATAACCACCCCCCATGATCGATCTAACGAAAAGCGTCTAGCAAAGACGTTAAAGAAGGGCAGCTTTCCGGGAGGCAACCCGGACGAACTTATCTTTATATGCTTTTATGCTGTTTTAATTTTCAGGTTCCCTTCAAATTTATTTTGCTAACTTTTAACCCCGTTTATAGTATGGTTGCTTCTAGTGTTTTATGCAGGTGCAATTTCATGTCTACACCGCAACCAAGCTACGCTACTTGAGGCTGAAGCTCAAGTGTGGGGAAGTCCAAAACACGCTAGCAAAAATAAATCAGGGGAGTACTAGTTTCTTTAATTATGCTTTTATTTAAATAAAATATGCAGAGGAGCGTTTATATGCTTAAATGAATATTTGTGACCAATGTGTTGTCTGTATTTTATCTACTTACCGAAAAGGCCTTCTGAGGCTTTCCCTTGTTTTTCTGGTGAACAATGAGGACATTGTTCAAATTAAGTGTGGGGGAGTGTGCCCTTTTCGGTGACATTTTATGCTTAAATGCTTAATCTCTCTGCTTATCTTGCGTTTGTTCAAATTCAATATCGTGGACCCTTTTATGTGGGTTGTTCTCTTTAGGAATAAATATTGTTATGAATTGTGGGATAAATGGTACAAAAATTTTAAAATTTTGATTATTTGAGGAGCATTTTTATGCGGTGTGACCAAATGATCTGAAATGGTTGGATTTTTATTACTCAGGGGTTCTTTCTGTCTTCTTTCTTAGGGATTGCTAAGGGGTGCTTCTCTGTCAAAAAGGAAAAAAAAAAATAATAAAATAAATAAGGGACTTGTGAGACACCATTGGTAACCAACAAGAGAGTTGAGTGTTCTTAAATACAAAGGCTTGATGCCTACATATTATCTTCTCATCTCTTATGCAAAAGTGAAACAAATGCATAAATCTATTTTTCCTTTGTTTTCTCCTCAATGCCCATTCTTGAGAGAAGTTGGCCATGGTAAAAGTTCTCAAAGTCACCTTAAATCAAGAAGCATTGAAGTACTCCGGATCATACCCCGAAACTCTAATTTTTATTTTTGCCCTGAGTACACCTATGCCACCAGTAGGTGATGGATCACACTCCTCTAAAAAGTTTAAGATCATGTACTATTGACTTCTTTATCCTACCCTTAATATATATTTGTTAATATTGAGCATTCCCTACTTGCTTGGGTACATGGTTTTGCTTGAGGACAAGCAAAAAGATAAGTGTGGGGGTGTGATAAGTGTCCAAATGAGCATGATTTAGGTGTATTTCATATAATATTAGCACTTTTCTTGCTCATTTCTCCACTTCGGTTAGTTTTCCTCTAGTTTATGTTTTATTGTTTATCTCACAAATTATTGGTTTAACATGAGGAAAACCAAGCTGGGAGTGAAGTAGTAAGAGACGAACACATAGACGCAAACGGCTCAGAAAACGGAGCCCAAACGAAGAATCTAGAGCCGGTCGAAGTTGGAAGGAATAAGTCACGAGAAGACGTCGAGATAACAGGCGGACACCACACAGGCTACCGCCTAGCGGACGAGGCATAGGCTACCGCCTCTTAACTCGCGGTCGACACAGAGGCTACCGCCTCTTAACTCGCGGACAACACTGAGGCTACCGCCTCGCGGACAAACAGAGGTTACCGCCACATTGGGCGGTACCAACAGGCGGACACCAACAGGACCGTGACTAATTATCAGTCGCGACTATCTTCTTCGCGCTGTCGTCGTCTGCAACTCGCCCGAGTCGCCCGCAACTTATCCATCTACTCCGCACGCATATTCAGTCTGTCCCCTGCGCAATCAATGAAGCAATCAATGCTCTCTTCATCTGCAATCAAATTCGTACGGATCCAAACCTCTATATAAACCCACCACCTTAACTGCATAATAACACACACGCTCGACGGGAGTCTGAAGAATTCGCTCACCACACTCATCCATTCCTTCCACTTATATTTCCTCCCGTATCACCCATCATTCCACACTCACGCAGTAACAAAAGAAATAGAAGAGCAGCAGTGAGAGCGAGAACAGACCAGTTCTTCCTCTGAATTAATGTCAAAATCTATCTGTGTAATTCTTATCTCCGTTAATGTCTGAGTAATTTTCTTTGTATCCTAGGAGGGGGTTTGATTTCTAATATTACGTAATTAATATTATCACTGTTTCTCTCATTTAACTTGTTTTAATTCCTTTCAACTAATATTGCTAAATGCTTTGCGCGACAAACGACTGCATTTATTTGGTAATTATCAACATATGATTTTGAGATAGTCTAGGTACCACAAAGGAATTAATCTTGATATTTACACTCCGGACTGAGCAGGAAAATATTAAGGCTTTTATTAAGAGTTCGTAACTGACAATTATTAACTCTAATAGGCAATAAATAATTGAAACATGGTTATAAATATGTTTAAGTAATTTAGGAAATTCCCCATTTTGCAGACGTTATATTCTGAGTGGTTTAAGTGGTGTAATTAAAATTAAGAAAAGAAATTAAAACCCAAAATAAACGTCGGGCTGCAAACAAATCCCGGTCGCAGTAGTATAGAAATGTAAGCGACCGGATATCGAACCACGGGACTAATGTACATATTATAGTACCTAAGCGTGTCACAGGAGGGGGGATTAATTGACTTGTTAAATATAAATAAAAACAGTTAATAAAATTAACTAAGTAAATAAACTAAACGGGACTCTGGTTCAGATTAATATTATCTGCTCCTTCATGCTATTCCTACTGGTTTAATTATAATTGTTCGGCAAAATTCCTTAAATTATCCTAAGGACTAAGTCATAGCCTCATAAGAACTCGTTTACCAGAAATGCTCGGTCTAATCAAGGTTCGAGCACTCTTATGTAAACGGACATTAAATTCCAGGAAATATAATTGCATCTGAAATACTAACTCATTAAATCATAATAGAGCTTTCTCCAGATTTACGGCTTAATCAACCTATCTATTTATCACCTGATCAAAATAGACTTAGCAAGCTTAATAAACTCATGATATTTATTAAAAAGGCGAGAGATGAGCTTTAAGCGTAACAAACTTCATTAAATTAAAACCTGTAAAAACATTGCATAATTAATACAGATACATAATAATTATTCCCAAAGCGTACGTAAACTAGCCTAACATATTAAATAGATAGACAGAGACAAGAATAATAGAAATCATCCGTAATCACTCCGGCTCACTCTGCTATTTTGTATACGTAGGCTAGAGGTGGATTTAGGGAATGTAAAAAAATAAAATGGAGAAGGCGGAAGGAGAGAAATGAGATGGTGTGTGAATTGGAACTCCAGAGGAACCACGGAAGGAGCCTCCGGAAGGACACTCAGTAAGGACGAACGAGGCTGGTATTTATAGAGGAAGAAGAAGCACACAGCTTCATTGATTGAGGTCGATGATTGCAGCTCCCCATTGATTGCAGCTATTGATTGCGCAGGGGACAAAGCTGAAACGCGGGCGTGATTTCTGGTAGGCGCCGTCTCAAGTTGTGGAGCGAGTCGGCTAGAAGATAACCCGTTAATTTTTTGGACACTTAGACGTGTCGCCACTTATCTAGCGGTCTTCTGTCTCTTGTCCGCCTCGCGGTTGCATTAGAGTTGTCCGCCACTTAAGTGGCGGCACTCTCTATGTTGTCCGCCTCGCGGTCGCCTCTATCTTGTCCGCCTGTTATGAGGCGGTCTCCTCTGTCTCAACCGCCTCGCGGTTGCCTCTCTGTCGTCGCGAGATAAGAGGATGTAAGTATATATTATACATATATATAATACGAGTATCTCCAATTTGAATCGGCTCCAGATTTTTCGTTATAAGCCCGTTTTACTCGCCGTTTGTTGCGTTGGGAAGCTTGTGAAGTAAACTACTTGATTCCAACACTTTTTCCTACATTTAATACATAAAATATATCAATTCATATTAAAACATAAATCTAGGAAAATCATAAGATAAGTGAGAAATATACTTAAAATACTACAAATTGTAAGGTAATTAAACCCTTAAAAGTCTATATATTTCGCACTTATCAATCACCGTCCAATTAAGGGACGAGGAGATTACGCAAAAGCGCAAGGTGAATGACAAGGCAGCTGGCCACGATGATCAGGGCCAAGGAAAGGGCTGGAAAAAGAGGAAAGGGAACTACCCCCAGCAGTCGCAGAAGGGAGCCGGCGCTCCCGGAGAGAATAGTACCCATGCCGAGAAGGGCAAGGCGCCTGAGCTACCTCAACTTACTTACACTGCACCGGTGGCTGCAAAACCGCTGAGGTCTCACCCGCCTAAGGGTAAGAAACCGATCTAGACCTATGCTTATGAACCAGCTATGGCTACTGAACACTTGACTCTCGAATTATAGGTCTGGTTATGGTACGGGTAAGGGTGACTCAGGAGACCCTGGCACGAACCGCCAAGGGAATGTGATAAGGTGCTACTACTGCAGGAAGCTGGGACACAAAAGGTTCGAGTGTGATAAGTAAATATATAGACTTTTAAGGGTTTAATTACCTTATAATTTGCAGTATTTAAGTAATATTTCTCACTTATCTTACATTTTTCCTAGATTTATGTTTGGTATGAACTGATGTATTATATGTGTTGAATGTAGGAAAAAGCTATATAAATGGATAGATAATCTCATGAGCTTTCTAACGCAACAAACGGGAGTTAAACGGACTTATAACGAAGAATCTGGACCAACTTGAACATCGCGTGAAAAATAGAGAACATGCTTATGTCCGCATGAAGAGTCGGGCGGACACGAAGGCGGACAATAGAGGCGCGTCCGCTTGATTCGGGCGGTCACAAAGGCGGAAAAGACAAGAGAGGTCCGCATGATCCCGCGGACAACAAGGGGACTGAGAGGCGGACGGCAAGAACACAAGTGTGTCCCCCCATCCTACGCGGACAGCTAGGCGGACATGTCTAAAAATTGCGCCAAAACAGTTTTTTTCTCCGTTTTTCCTTCTTCGTTCGCGGCGCCGCAGTCGAACTGCTCCTTCACTAATTGCAAACGGCGCCTACCTTAATTCACTCACGCGTTGACGCCGGCTCTGTCTGCAATCAATTGCTTCTAGTTTTGCGGCTCTGTCTACAATCAATTGCTGCTATTTTTGCGGATCTGCTCACAACTCCACCGCCATCTTGCTCCAGAGCTTCAGTCAGTCAGCACCGTTTCACCAAACTCACCTATCTTATTCCATTCAGACTTCTCCACCTTTCCTAAATAAGCTACGTTCCCTCAGTATTTATCATCATTCTTCAAATCCAAAGCTCACCACGTACGTTCTCCACTTCCATACTACCATACGACCAATCCATTCCTCTTCTCCCCGTGTTCTCCTTTTATTTGTTTTTTCCACCACACAACATCACTGCATAATTAGTAGTATTATTACGGACGACGTGGATAGAGGCGGAGCTAGGATTTAGAGTCAACTTGCTAGCCAGAGTTTTCTCTACCCTTTCTCTTATTTTGTTAAAACGTTGTTTATATATAGTTATGTTTAATTAATAAACTTAAGCCCTCCCAGGTTTGGGATGCGAGCCTATTTTATATAATTATGTTATGTTAAGCTTTCCACTATGATTTTATCTAAAGTAATAGTTTAGCTCTTGTCCTTCATGTGCTTTAATTCTCTAGCTAATTATTAAAGCAATATTTGTAGTTTTGTAATCAACATGCGAGAGCTGAGATAGATAACAAGACGTGGGAAGATAAACCTGATTAACAGCTCGAAGCCTGATCCGGCCTATAGGTTAATTAGTCTCAAATAGAAGCTGTTCTTTATGCGATTGGTTGTGTCCGGATTAGAGCATTAGTCTGCTGCTAGTTCTAGCAACTGGTTAGGGTTCGTTAGATTTAGTCGTCAACGAATTATTTATAGTTTCCGAGTTTATTACTTAAAGTGGTAAAGTTTATATTAATATGATTGGATAAAATAGGTGAGCAAAACAACCCGGGGTGCTTTCTCAAAAACAAAAAGGTTTATAACTTCTATTTTTATTCTGTTTTAATTGTTTTTATTATTGTTTTGTTTAAATTAAGTTTTCAATTATTTCCTCTCCTTAAAATGATAAAATATTTTTACTAGAATTCTCAATAACTTTAATCCACTATCAGTTATCCACAGTGAGGTCCCCAAGAGTACGACAACCCCACGAATCCACTATCCCGCAAAACGATTAGGTACACTGCCTAAGTTGTAGAAGTTGTAACACACTTTTACTCCAACAAGTTTTTGGCGCCATTGCCGGGGACCTCCGGCACGGTTAATTGATGGTGTTTAATTTTATTGAAATTTCTATTTTTTAATTTTTAATTTATTTTATTTTCGCTTTATTTTATCTTATTTTATTTTACTTACAAAAAAAAATAAAAAAATATTTCTTGTATTTCTGTTTTAGTTCTTATTTGATCTTCTATTTTAGTTAATTTTGTTTTTATGTTTCTTTTCTATTTTTTGTTCTATTCTACTCGGGATTTTTTTATTTTTATAGGTTAATTACTGATAATGGAGAGCGGCTATGACGAGGTGAGAAGATTGTTGATCAATTTAGAATGGACGCGAATGCAAGAGGAAATATCCTCATATTGAAGGTTGGTCAAGGATTATCAACCACCTCAACAATCAAATCGAGAGCCGTATTGGTGGGAAATCAACCAGGCTAATACACAGTATAACGAAGCTCAGTTGGGGTATTACTACTACAATCAGAACAAGCAACAATCTACACAGAGGCCAGACGAATTCCTCCCAAATATGGATGAGCCGCTAGAAGAAATTCCAGTGGTGACCCCAAGGAGTGAAGATCGACTCGAGCCAGATAATCTTGAAGCTACAAGTTCTGATGAGGAGATAAAGAAACTTCTCAGGACATTTTTCTCCGACGCCGAGTTAGAACAATTGTCTGAGAATTACAATCTTCCTCCATCTCCATCCCCAACACAGGAGGAGCAATTAAAATTTGAAGATATTGTGTCTGAGCCAGTCAACTAGCTGGAAGAGCGCTATCCTGTTAAGCCTCACCAACCGGAAGAAGAAATTTACATCGTCGAATCTGAGGAAGGAACACCACTACCACCGGTCTCTCATCAACTTCCGTCCTGCCTCCATAAGCCTCAACAGCAAGAGGAGGATGTTTACATCCTCCAATTTGAGGAAGAAAAGTCATCACCACCTGGTCTCTTGTTACAACTACGTTACCGGCAGTACCTCCTCAAACATCAGGTTTTGTGGAGTATTCATTTTCCTATTTTATTTACCGAAGTAACGTTTTGTTTTGATCCAGGTGGTTTGCTTTTTATTATTACTAACTTCGTTTTCCTGGCGAAGGTGTTGTCTACTTTTATTTTTGATCCAGGATAACGAAGCAGGAGTCTAGCCAAAGACTAAAACTACGGGCAGCTTACTGGGAGGCAACCCAGTTGTTAAACTTTATTATCCTATTATTATTATCATTATTTTCATTTTGTGCCCCACATTATTTCTATATTATGTTTTTTTTTTCAAAAAAAAAATTTAACAAAAATTTTCAATTAATAGGGGAGCATATGGTTTTATTTTATTTTTATTTATGATTTTATTTTAATCTTAATTTTAACAGAATGAAGTGGAAATGGTGTCTATGCTTTCATGCAACGCTTTTTAGCGTTTATTTTTGGGTAGTGTGTACAGGTGAAATTCTTATCATGGTATCTGAAGAACTCCAAGGCTGGACACTTGCTTGAACGCAAGTGTGAGGAACGCTACTACCCCCATTGTTCGCACTTAAGTGTGAGGAAGGACACCTTCCTCAATCTACGATATCAGGGGAGTTTCAGTTTCTTTATTTTAAATGTTTGTGTCCAGTCTCTCACGCTTAATGATTATTATTATATCAGTCCATGATTGTCCTGAATGAAATTCTTCATGAGTCTGGAATATTTTGAAAGGTCTTTTCTTGTTTATTTTATGAACAATGAGGACATTGCTCCTCTTAAGTGTGAGGAAGTTTAGACCTTTCCCTGAAAATATGCCAGTTGTACCTAATGCCACACTTGATTTTTATTGTTCTCTAATTATGATAGTAAGCTTCTCTAAAGGCCAATACATGTTGAATTTTCGGGCTAAAATTTTTGTGGCAGTTTTTGAAATCAAGCCTGATGACAACCTCAAGAATCGTACTGCTTGACGTTGTTTGTATGTATCAAATTCTTTCTTCAAAATTAAATCTATTTTCACTGAAA
Organism: Limonium bicolor; assembly: GCA_023374045.1. Classification (NCBI taxonomy): domain Eukaryota; kingdom Viridiplantae; phylum Streptophyta; class Magnoliopsida; order Caryophyllales; family Plumbaginaceae; genus Limonium; species Limonium bicolor. The sequence goes on from CM041778.1 coordinate 222,114,668, forward strand.
TCTGGTGGATAAGCTGATTTTGGAAATTGAACTACCTTAGCTCGGCAATCATGGAACTAAGTGAAAGTTTGGTATGAAAAGGATAAGGCAAGGTACTCCTCTGATCATATAATGAAGTTTTCTGAACCAAAACAGGCCTCTTCATTTGGTTATTAAGTCCTTGGGGTGCCTCATCCATCACCCCTAAGGTCTTGTGATCTGGGATAGAAGGCCCAAAGCCGCTACATGGGTGAAGAGAAAAGTCTGGGGGATGAAACAAATTGTGAGAAGAAAAAAAAAGAAAAAAAAAATGAACATACAAAACTCTTAATATTTGTCGCAATTTTTCATATTTTGATCATGAGTGCGTGGTGTTGAAAGGTATTGCGGAATAAGGCATTACTTCACACCCCTTGTCATCCAAAGGTTAGAGAAAAGAAATTGGTGGAAGGTTCCGAGCTAATCTATGTTCAATTTTAACAATCTAACTTATCCATGCTCTTATTAAAAATTTTCTGTTTCACTGTTTACAAAAACCTACATCTAAGAGCAGGATTATTCTTTTGATTGCCATTTAGCTTGATTTCCTTCCACGGTTATTGAAACCCGGAGTTTGATACTGTGACCTTAGAGAAAGTTTGTTCTTTATTTGCTTGAGGAAAAGCAAAAGATAAGTGTAAGGAAGTTTGATAAGTGCGAAATATATAGACTTTTAAGGGTTTAATTACCTTATAATTTGTAGTATTTTAAGTAATATTTCTCACTTATCTTACATTTTTCCTAGATTTATGTTTTGGTATGAACTGATGTATTATATGTGTTGAATGTAGGAAAAAGCTATATAAATGGATAGATAATCTCATGAGCTTTCTAACGCAACAAACGGCGAGTTAAACGGACTTATAACGAAGAATCTGGACCAGCTTGAACATCGCGTGAAAAATAGAGAACATGCTTATGTCCGCATGAAGAGTCGGGCGGACACGAAGGCGGACAATAGAGGCGCGTCCGCTTGATTTCGGGCGGTCACAAAGGCGGACAAGACAAGAGAGGTCCGCATGATTCCGCGCGGACAACAAGGCGGACTGAGAGGCGGACGGTAAGAACACAAGTGTGTCCGCCCCATCCTACGCGGACAGCTAGGCAGACATGTCTAAAAATTGCGCCAAAACAGTTTTCTTCTCCGTTTTTCCTTCTTCGTTCGTGGCGCCGCAGTCGAACTGCTCCTTCATTAATTGCAGACGGTGCCTACCTTAATTCACTCACGCGTGACGCCGGCTCTGTCTGCAATCAATTGCTGCTATTTTTGCGGCTCTGTCTGCAATCAATTGCTGCTATTTTTGCGGATCTGCTCACCAACTCCACCGCCATCTTGCTCCAGAGCTTCAGTCAGTCAGCACCGTCTTCACCAAACTCACACCTATCTTATTCCATTCACACTTCTCCACCTTTCCTATAAATAAGCTACGTTCCTTCAGTATTTATCATCCCTTCTTCAAATCCAAAGCTTACCACGTACGTTCTCCACTTCCATACTACCATACGACCACATCCATTCCTCTTCTCCCCGTTTTCTCCATTTTTATTTGTTTTTCAACCACACCACATCACTGCCATTAATTAGTATTATTATTACGGATGACGTGGATACAGAGGCGGAGCTAGGATTCAGAGTCAACTTGCTAGCTGGAGTTTCTCCTACTCTCCTTTCTCTTATTTTGTTAAAACGTTGTTTATATATAGTTATGTTTAATTAATAAACTTAAGCCCTCCCAGGTTTGGGATGCGAGCCTATTTTATATAATTATGTTATGTTAAGCTTTCCACTATGATTTTATCTAAAGTAATAGTTTAACTCTTGTCCTTCATGTGCTTTAATTCTCTAGCTAATTATTAAAGCAATATTTGTAGTTTTGTAATCAACATGCGAGAGCTGAGATAGATAACAAGACGTGGGAAGATAAACCTGATTAACAGCTCGAAGCCTGATCCGGCCTATAGGTTAATTAGTCTCAAATAGAAGTTGTTCTTTATGCGATTGGTTGTGTCCGGATTAGAGCATTAGTCTGCTGCTAGTTCTAGCAACTAGTTAGGGTTCGTTAGATTTAGTCGTCAACGAATTATTTATAGTTTCTGAGTTTATTACTTAAAGTGGTAAAGTTTATATTAATATGATTGGATAAAATAGGTGAGCAAAACAACCCGGGGTGCTTTCTCAAAAACAAAAAGGTTTATAACTTCTATTTTTATTCTGTTTTAATTGTTTTTATTACTGTTTTGTTTAAATTAAGTTTTCAATTATTTCCTCTCCTTAAAATGATAAAATATACTTACTAGAATTCTCAGTAACTTTAATCCACTATCAGTTATCCACAGTGAGGTCCCCAAGAGTACGACAACCCCACGAATCCACTATCCCGCAAAACGATTAGGTACACTGCCTAAGTTGTAGAAGTTGTAACACACTTTTACTCTAACAGAGTGCCCCTCCAAACCCAAAGGCAACTACCAGAGCAACTACCAAGGCAACTACCGCAACAATTACCAAGGCTTTAAGCAGAGGGAAGGCAAGGAGGTTGCATCTGGCGATGAACCGGCCCAGCAGACCTCACTGGGACAGGGGTCCCGAGGTCCTCAGCAGAAGGGCACACCCCAGAGGCAGCCGGCCTTGCACATCATTGATAGAGACCGGCACGAAGCCCGGCTTAGGTACTTACGAACACCTTTGATCCTTGAGAGCATATTTACATGTTGAATTGCTTGCATGAGTGAATACTTGAATGATCTAGAAACTGTTATACGAATTGAGCATGAACCGAACTAGTTTAAAACTGGAATTCACATTAGATTAACTTACCACCTTAGGAACTTTCAATATCTGTTACCCAATCCCTTCAAACCCACTTCCTGAAGGAGCCGACCTCACCACTCACCACATCACCAACGAACAGTGTCAGGTTATCCGACCAGGTATGATCTTAATAAAAGGATACCTGACACCCGAAGCGCAAATGTCCATCATTCGACGATGCAACGAACTAGGAGCGGGTCCAGGGGGATTTTACACACCCGAATTCCCCGGTGGAGCGAAGATGAAACTTAAGATGATGTGCTTGGGAAAGGACTGGAACCCTTATACCAAGACATACCAGAGGACACGAGCCGAAGACGGAGCCACACCACCAGCAATACCCGACGATTTCCAAGCGGTTAACGCACAAGTTGTAGAGATCGCGCAGCAACTAGAGGCTAACCCAATTCCTACACTTGAAGTAGACCTTTGTATTATTAACTTCTACGAAGAAGGTGGACGACTTGGTTTACACCAAGATAAGGACGAGACAGTGGAATCTCTCGAATTGGGAGTGCCCGTAGTGTCTTGGTCCATTGGTGACGATGCCGAATTTTTGTTTAGTGAGCAGAAGCGTGTGGACCTCGCAGAGAGACTGGTACTCAGGTCAGGAGATGTCTTAATAATGGGAGGTGAGTCGAGAATGCTGTATCACGGTATCAAGAAGATAAAGGTGAATACGGCACCATCGACAGTGGTCAATGCCACACACCTGAAGCCCGGACGCCTGAACCTCACCTTTAGGAAGTATTGAGCTTGTAACACCATGTAATGTGATAGTAATGTGTATTAGACACACAATGTATGATGGTTGTTTATCAATAAAGCGGTATTAGTTGTCAAATTCTTTTTCCCACTTGCGTTATACCTTCAACTCATACAGCTTATGAATCAATAGGTTGTGGACTCGGTATGGAAGGTTCCCTCAGTATTCTCACCGAGACACAGGCCGGCAAAAGCGGCACCATAATCACGGGTTCCTTTCCGGTGAATGGCATTGATGCCACTATACTATTCGACACTGGCGCCTCACATACCTTCATCTCGCCACCATTCGTGAAGAGGTTGGGGCTCGATGCTGATGAGTTGCCAGACTTTATGGTCACTCTCCCGTCGAAGGAGCGAGTTAAGTGTACGAAATACTACCGAGCTGCCACTATCCAAATTAAGGGCGAGGCGTTTCCCATTTCCTTTATCGAGTTCAGTGGTTTGGGATTCGACCTAATCATTGGGATGAACTGGTTAGAGCGGCATAAGGGGCGAATCCTCTGCGCCGAGCACAGATTGCTGCTCAGAAGCCCATCTGGGGTTACCGTATCATACCGCCAGAGGCCGAGAGAGCCTTCGACCAAAGTAATCTCCGCCATGTCCATGTACCGTGAGCTCAGAAAGAGGCACGAGGTATTCCTTTGCTATGTGCAAGACCTTCAGCGAGATCCAGAGTTCGACCCCGACATACCGGTAGTGTCGGAGTTCCCGGACGTGTTTCCGAAGGAACTTCCCGGCATGCCACCTCAGAGGACAGTTGAGTTTGAGATAGAGCTTGCACCAGGCACGGGTCCGATTGCTAGGGCGCCGTACCGTTTAGCACCGGCAGAGATGGCCGAATTGAAAGTACAGTTGAAGGATTTACTTGACAAGGGGTTCATACGCCCGAGCGTATCACCCTGGGGAGCACCGGTCCTCTTCGTGAAGAAGAAGGACGGTAGTCTCCGCCTTTGTATTGATTACCGTGAGCTTAATGCCGTCACGGTGAAGAAAAATACCCATTGCCACGCATCGACGACCTGTTCGATCAGTTGAAGGGAGCTTCAGTCTTCTCCAAGATAGACCTCCGATCAGGGTATCATCAGATTGCCATCAGAGATTCCGATATTGAGAAGACAGCGTTCCGTACGAGATATGGCCACTTTGAGTTTACAGTGATGCCATTCGGACTGTCGAATGCGCCAGCTAAATTTATGGATTTGATGAATCGGTTGTTCAGTGATCAGTTAGACACATCAGTGGTGGTCTTCATCGATGACATTCTCATCTATTCGAAGTCGAGAGCCGAGCATGAGAGTCATTTGAGGCGTGTACTTGAGACATTACGTGAGAATCAGCTATACGCGAAGTTCTCCAAATGCGAGTTCTGGCTTGACCAGGTCTCTTTCCTTGGTCACGTGATCTCGAGCGCTGGTATCTCCGTTGATCCAGCTAAGATTGAAGCAGTCCGTTCATGGCCTAGACCTAAGAATGTTTCCGACATTCGGAGCTTTCTTGGTCTAGCCGGTTACTACCGGAGGTTTGTTAGAGATTTCTCGAAAGTTGCGAAGCCCATGACGGCACTGATGAAGAAAGATGCACCGTTTGTGTGGACAGACGAGTGCGAGATAGCCTTCCAGAGCTTGAAAGACTCATTGACCTCAGCACCCATTCTCACACTTCCAGAGGGTACAGAGGGATTTGAAGTTTACTGCGACGCATCGGGCAAGGGCATGGGATGCGTACTCATGCAGCATGGCAGGGTAGTAGCATACGCCTCCCGCCAGCTGAAAAAGCATGAGGAGAATTACCCGACGCATGATTTAGAGTTAGGAGCCATTGTCTTCGCCTTGAAGATATGGCGACACTATCTCTATGGGGTAAGCATCACCATTTATTCTGACCATAAGAGTTTGCAATACGTGTTCACCCAAAAAGAGTTGAATTTGAGACAGAGAAGGTGGATGGAGTTCTTATCAGATTACGACATCAACCTTCAGTATAAAGAGGGGAAGGCGAATGTTGTAGCCGACGCCCTGAGTCGCCGAGCACACTCACTCCATTCGCTGCTCGCTTCTTCCAGCTTGGTTGATGAGGTGCGAGAGGCTCAGTTGTGCGACCCCTACATGAAAGAGATCAGACAGAAAATTTCAGAGGGCACATTTGAGAAGCGGAAGTACGACTTCAAGCTTCATGAAGATGGTTTGATCCGACTGAATGGCAGATTATGCGTCCCCCGAAGCAATGCGGAGCTGAGGGATCGCATCCTGCGTGAGTCACACTGTTCCACACTGAATGTCCATCCGGGAGCCTCTAAAATGTACAAGGACATGAAGAGGTACTTCTAGTGGTCGGGGGTGAAGTCCGATGTGACTGAATATGTCTTAAGGTGTCTCACATGCCAGAAGGTAAAATTCGAGCACCGTACACCGGGAGGAATGGTACAGTCTATGCCTATTCCAGAGTGGAAATTCCATGACATCTCCATGGATTTTGTTGTTGGACTCCCACCTGCTAGGGGAGGACTCAACATGATTTGGGTCATCGTCGATCGCCTCACCAAGGTTGCCCGATTCATACCGATGAGGGACACTTGGAAGGTGGCGAAGCTCGCTGAGCTATTTGACCGGGAGATTATCCGACACCACGGAGTCCCCAAGACCATTGTATCTGACCGCGACACCAGATTTCTTTCGAGATACTGGAGAGCTACACGGGAAGCGTTGGGCACCGAGTTGAAGCTTAGCACCGCCTTCCATCCACAGACCGACGGTCAGACAGAAAGAACCATCCAGACACTTGAGGACATGCTTCGGGCATGTGCCTTAGAATTTCAGGGGAGCTGGATTGATAAGCTACATCTTATCGAATTTTCTTATAATAACAGTTATCATGCTTCGATTAAGATGTCGCCTTTCCAAGCTTTATATGGTAGACCCTGCCGTACCCCGCTGTGTTGGGATGAGTCGAGCGAAGCGGTCATCATAGGACCGGAATACTTAGAACAAGTGCAAGCTGAAGTTCAGCAGATTCGAGCGAATATGAAGGCAGCCCAGGACAGACAGAAGTCTTATGTGATGTGAGACGACGCGACCTTGAGTTCGCCGTGGGCGACCAAGTGTTTCTGCGCGTTTCCCCTATGAAGGGTGTCTTTCGATTTGGCCAGAAGGGCAAGCTGAGCCCGAAGTTTGTGGGGCCATATGAGATTATTGAGAGAGTTGGATCCGTGGCATACCGATTAGCGTTACCTGAGGAGTTGGGACGTGTTCACGATGTGTTTCATGTCTCTCAACTCAAGAAATATATATCTGATCCTTCTCATGTGTTGGAGCCCGAGCATTTATCCCTTGAGCCGACGATGCGATATGTCGAGACTCCTCTACGAATTCTTGATACTAAGACTAGAGACACTCGCAACAAATCAGTGCGAATGGTCAAAGTCTTGTGGGCAAACCACGATGTCGAGGAAGCGACTTGGGAGCTTGAGGACGCCATGAAGGCGAAGTACCCACAGCTATTTGTAGACTAGATGGTCTAGCGTTAGAGGGTACGGGTTGTACCCCTTTTAAGGGGGTAGGACCGTTTTGTTTTGGCATTGCTTCGGGGTAAGCATTGCATTGTATGTAAGTTGTATTACATTTTGGTTGGACTTTTTGGATGATGATTGTAATTGTGGAAGTGATTTGTGTTGATGTGAATGAAGTCGGGGTATCTTGGAATCGTATTGAGATTGGTGCTTAAATTGTATTGAGCTGGATTGAGATGGTATGGTTTGAATTGTGTTGAAGATGTATTGTGTTTGGGGTGAATACCCTTGTGTGACAGAATTTTAATTCTGTAAGATGTTGTGTGTATGGTCTTTGAAATTGAGAGTCAATTGAACAAAGAAAACTAGTTCACCGACTCGAACAACTTTGTGGACAAAGTTCCTTAAGGGGGGTAGATTGAAATACCCCAAAATTTAAAACAGTGATTAATTAAGCTAATTAAGATTTTAGAAGCTTAATTATGCTAAAATAATCATGAGGGGACAAATCCCGAAGAAAACGGATTCTTAAAACGGATTAAAAACACAAATGAACCTTAAAGCGCGTTTTTCGAGGAAACCGGGAAAAACGTGACTTTAAGCGGGTTAAATAGACCCGTAATAATTTTAGTCAATCAAATAGTCATTAGCAAATTTTAATGAAGGTCTAGGACCAATAAAATTAATTTAACGAGAAAAGTCCGGAAAATGGGCTCCGGTTAGTAAAACTGTAAAAAAAAATAAAGGTTGTGGGGTAAAAGTATAAATAAGCTAAGTTAGTGCGTCCACCTTGCAAATAAAAAAAACTAAAACACACTTGTGTGTGAGTGTGTTAGTCGTCCAGCATACCCATCCCCCTCTCTTTTAATTCTCCTAATTAGCTTAAGGACAAAAAGAATAAAAGGAAGAAAGTACTAAAGTAAAAAAAGAAGTTCTCTCTCCTAGCACCTCCTCTCTCTCACGATTATTTTTCCCCTCACTGCCTTCTTCTTCCTCCTTGGTTTAACAATGGCGATTTCTTTCTCCTCCTCCAACCCCTCTCTTCTTCTCCATTTTTGAGTGCCCAAATCAACTCCAAACTCAACAAAAATTACACCACTGCACTCCTCTCTTCAAGAGCTTTCTTTTCCACCCTTTAAAAATCGGAAAGCTCACAACTTCTCACCATGGCTGTAGCACATTTTGGAGCTTGAAGACCCTCATTGCGACCCCCTTCATCTCCTCTTGGTTCTAAGCCGGTTTTGGTGCCTCATTTTGGAGCTGGAAACCCCCTCTCTTTGCTGTTCAAAAGCCTCTCTAAGAGCTTAAGGTAATACCCTCTTACAAACCCTAAATTTGTTTTAAGTGAAAGATTAGTTAAGGTAAGATTCTTATAAGTTGTATGGTGTGGGGGATTGGCTGTAGCTTGCCGGTTTGGTGGGGGAAGGATAGAGCAAGAATTCAAGAAACAAGGAAGAGGAGAGAGAAGAAAGAAGGAAAAGCTAGGAAAAACACAAGGTAAAGACATACACCTTGAGCTAGTTTTGGTTATGGGTTGTAACAGTTTTTAACGATTAAAAAGGAGGAATTTGAATGATTTGGATAATGGATTGTGTTGTGGTATAATGGGGAAGAGTTTTAGGCTGTTTTGGAGTTGTTTGATTAGTGTTTAAGGACTTGGAAACCAAGGAGAAACAATGGGTGTTGTGCAGGAAAATACATGTGAATTTAATTAACTTGTGTGCTGTTAGAATCCTTGAGGGATTTGGTTAGTTATGGTGATTAGAACTGAAAAATTATGTTGTGGGAATGTCTAGAAATGTAGGGAAGCTATGGCGAATTTTCTGTAGCAATGTGGAGGACTTAGTTGCTTGAATGGGTAAAAACAGTTTTTGAAGACTAGTTGTGTTCTAGGTGGAGTTTGGATAGTTAATGACGTAGGAAATCAATCGGGGAAGGAGTGTTTATGTGGGGACGTTGTAGAAGGGTAATAATGTTTATGGTAAAGGTAGAATGACAATAGAAATGAAGCTAGGAGTTAAGAAACAACAAGGAGCAAAAACTGCACTTAGTGCCTTAGGAAATTTAAGTGAAATTACGTAAGTTGGCTAGATTTTAATAGGTGATTTAACCAAATGATTTAGGTTGGTTTAGAGTTTTTAAATGATGCTAGAACATGTTTAGACACTTAGGAAAAGATTAGGGAAGAAATGGGTGAAATGGTAAGCTGAAAACAAAAACTGAAGTGTGCAATCTGTTAAAACCGTAGCAGGGTCCGGAAGTTAGGTCCAGGACCAAGTCCCGGACCACCCACTGAAATCTGGTTGAGACTTTCTCACTGCATGGGTCCGGGACTTAGCTTGTGCATAAGGACCCGGACCACCCACCTAAAACACACCGAGAGTTTGCCTCACCATGGTCCGGGACTTAGTCCCATGGCAAGGACCCGACCACCCCCTTGATTTATGCCGAGAGTTTCAACCATCACTGGTCCGGGTCTTAGGTCCCTGCTAAGGTCCCAGACCATATATGAAAATGCACCGAGAGTTTGATTCAAGCCTGGTCCGGGACTAAAGTCCCTTACCAAGTCCCGGACCAATCTAAAAGTAGCTATAAACTTATAAAACTTGCATTATAAGGTGGGGATTGGTTTGGTAATGGATTTAAAATGATTAGGAGTTAATTAATAGTGTTTAAAGGTAATTAAGGGCTTGAACAAGCTTGAGGAAGATGTAAGTTAAACAACTTAAGTGTGAAAGTTATTGTGCCTTGACTTAGATAATACAAGTCGGTAACCGTAAGAGATGAAGTAAACTAGGTTAAGTAAGATCATTAACCGTACGACTTCATGATATGTTATAGGGGCCGAATAGTCGAATCAAAGGGAAACGAGAGTCCGAGATCGACGGTGCACGGTATGATTTCCTCATGCGCTGTGTCCTAACGGGGTTACCCCGGCTTGTTGTGTTGTTTTATTTGCCACCGCCTAAACAAGATAAAAGCATGTAACTGGTTTATTGCACCTTCTTGAGTTGGGAATGCATGGTTTCGTGTTGGATGGCATTTGAACCTGAAGTTGTATAATTCATGAAATGTGTGAATGGTGAGGAAGTGGAATGCTGATTAACCCACTGACTAGAAGTTATTACTAACACCGGATTTGGGTTAGGGGGATTGTGAGTCATGCATGCAAGGATGAGGAAACAGCAAGCGTTTGTTTCTAAGTCCATGGTCGAACTCCCTTGTTACCGGGCCGTGTGCCACATAGTGGTGCCCTGAGGGGCCGTGTGCCACATAGTGGTGCCCGACTGGAGTGAGACCGGCAGCTTATCCGTCTAAAGAGATAAGCTGGGGATTGTTGGGTTAGAAAGAGTTAACCCGGATGAGTGGCTAACAAAGTGATTAAGGCGAGTGTTGAGAGCGTAACTCAAGACCTCGGTAGACTTGTGAATTACCTCTGGAGGTATATTTGCACCTTGTCTGTGTGTGTGCTGCCGTGTGATATTATTGCGTGATGTGCATGTTGTTAAATGTGTAGTAAGTTGTTTGTAAAAGCATGTATGCCTGTAAATAAATTAACCGCATGGCAACCAAGTAGTTGGCGTACCCCCGCTAGTACACGGGGTATGCGGAAGTCATATTCAGCTTTTGCTGAGCCCCTTGGGGCAATGTTTTTATTTGCAGGGACTCGAGACTGTTGATAGGCCGGAGATGACCGGGATGTTCTTCCTGTAGAATGATTATTTTGGTTGGTGTACCGAGTGGTACACGGTTAGGTTGTGGCCGGTGTACCATGGGGTACACCTTTTTGGATCTTGAAAGATGTAAACAATTGTGATACGGTTAGAGGTATACCGTTAATATTTTGTAGACCTGGAAGGTTGTAAATTATGAGCTAACGATTAGACTCGGTAATCACTTTTGGATTTTATTTGGGGAGCAAGGATGTATGTACTGTTAAGACTTGTCTAAGGATTGTTGGAGGTTATTATTGTTAACTCGGTGTTTATTGCTATCAGACCGCACTGTTGTTGTTTGTTGAGGCCTAGTTAGTCGTACGGGCGGCTAACGGCGTGTATCACCCGCTACTTAGGTTGTGTATTCCGTTGCGATTAGCCTAGAGACCACGACGAATAGGAGATAATTAGGAGATTAGCGGTAGGGGTGTTACAACGTATGGCATAGGCCTACGGAGGGATACCTTAGTACCATCAAAGTGACCCAAAACTAGGGAAACAAGGGTGATGAATCACAAGTACTGATTAATATCAGACTAACGGGACTACCATAAGACAGGGGAAACACGAGTTATCAACCTTTATCATGGACTCCAGAAACACCATAGGGTGTAACCCAATAGATTGGGTGGAGTTCGGATACTGAAAACTCATATCTGAAGGCGTTAACAGCCTAGGAGTGAACGGGAGAGATAATAAGTAATTACTGATCCCCACTCACAAATACCAGATGACGAGCATGTGAAAACTAGAATTAGGGTGATAAGTCGCAAACACCTATCTTAGAGAAAGTAAAGGAAACACACATTAATAACGGAAACCATAGAACCTAATATTAGGGCCATTCTGACATCAAAGGTTAAGAATTGGCAGCATAGTTACTCAAACATAAATTACCGAGACTAAGAGTACGATAATCACCGGGTACGAACGCTACGACTGCACTAAACGAGACATGGGACGACGCACTCCTAGGAGCTTGTGGGCCTGACAAAACTTATATTAAGTTAGTTGGTAAGTAGTAATGTATCAGTATGGTACCCCATGCATGTAAACGAGTGGTGTAAGGACCCAGGAGGTAATCAACTCTGTGTCTAAGTCAGCGAATGGAACCCTGACTAGGTAAACCATGTAATGACGGAGATATCTCAATCAAACTAGCAAGGTTAGGAAAATCAAGGATAGCGTGATGATAAAGGACATAAGGTCGCAACTCCACAATAGAGGAGTTAAAACACAAGTTTTGGAGATTTTAGTAACGAGGAAACTAAGGCCAATTTAATGGTAATGGCAAGTTGAACCCATGAATGAGAAGAGGAATTATGGTATCTAAGGAAGTTATTTAGAGAAACCTTTGTGATAATAGATGCTACCCAAAAAGGGGGCACAGAGAGAATTATACCACGCGCTGAGGGCGCTGTGATGATGTCGCATTAAATAGTAAAACCACATGCTCAAGCCATAAAAAGTTAGTATGTTAGTACCAATTAGGGTTGAACAGAAAATGAATACCAAGCTAAAACCCACAGTCGTATTGTATGTTTACAACAGACGAAGGGCAAAAGTGACATACAAAGACACTCTAAGCTGGAGATTAGATACTCCATGCAAACTGCAACGGCGGATAACCGTCCAATCGACTGGTACTTGGTGTGCATCAAGCGACCATTATAATAACTGTTAACTGAATTATGTTGGTAAGAATCAGAAGGTGGAACATCAGATAAACAAATGGATTCCCCTAATCGAGAAGAGGGATGAACCATATATGTGGATACTAAAGTACCAACACACGAGGGATATGAGTTCACACTAGCAAAAGCGGACCTACAAGGTACCCAAAGAACGAACTCATTCTAGAGGGAATAACTTGGAGTCATGAGGCGCTAGGTAGTTGCGCATATCAGACTCGTCTTGAAATTTTAGAGACAACTACTGCAAGCACTAGGTGCTAGAGCATACCTCAACAACCCTTACACCGAAGGTTAGTTCGGTAGGGTGGCATGAACTCTTGGGAATATACCATGAGCATGTATAGAGGTTAGTGTGACTGAATAAAAAGCTAGTCGAAATACCTAGGTTGGGAAAACAATGATGTGTTTACATCTCCCGATCAAACCGTATATGAACATACATACACCTAACCGAGATAGGCAGTATAGCCTGAGGGGCTAAAGCCCGACCCTAGAGAAAAAGGGGTAATGTAATATGTAGCACATTAGTGCACGAATAATTCCACTGGAGTGGAACATCTTGAACTTATTACTTCTAGATTACGTGGGCGTAATCATTTTTAAGGGGGGTAGAGCGATTTCGCGCATTTAAAATATACCGTACGTAGGAGTACGTAGCGCATGGTACACATGCTGCAAAAGATTATTGTACATAGAGTACAAGTCTTATGATTGTATTATATTACTTGATGTAATATTGTGATGTATTATATGTATGAACATATACATATTTTAGTTCGCATTAGTTATGGCGAATAGGAAAGGGAGAACATATAGAGTGTTCTTACCCTATTTCCGATTATTTACGCAAACGTTGCGAACATTAAACACATAAATGCCTAGCTTGTTAGCTACGGTTGAGAGTTCAAGTAGGTCTATCTGGTAGCTCCGATGGGAGATTTCAAATAGGAGTAGAAAGCTCCGTACTATATGATTTGTGACTCGGTATGAAACCGATTATTGAAATGCGATGAGTGAATCGGCATGAGACCGATGTGCAACCTAGTGGAGGTAAAACCTCTAGGAGTTGTATGAATAATTACAAGCCGAGGGAACTTGGTACATGGTTAGGATATATGATCCTATATGCCAATGACTAGATTAATTACACTAATTGACTTGTGTATCTATAGCACACAATGTGGCAAATATCAAGAGGAAATAAGATTAGAATTGGCAAAACAATTAATTGATTGAAATTGACGTGGGAAGTTGAACTTGATCCTGGTCCGATCAAGGGAAACCGAACACAAATTGAGGTGAGAGATAGCTCAACACTGACGCTGACCACGTCGGGGTTGAATGACTCTCGAAACTTCCTACAAGTGGACACAGATATGAATATAAATTTGATTTAGGGCGTCACTCAAAGAGCCGTGGACCGTGGAATCCTTCGTCATTAGACCGGTGTGTCTACAAGTGACATCACCAAAAGAGCCGTGGACCGCAGAGCCCTTTGTCATTAGACCAGTGTGTCTGCGGGTGATTAAGGGAAATTAGGTGATACTATCCGAGGAGCCGTGGACCGTAGTGCCCTTCGTTATTAAACTGGTGTGTCCACGGGTAGTTGACGTTGGTTAGCATGGGGTTGGGGACCGTCAAGTCCTAGTATTTAAGACTGCTTCCTCGTGATTTGCCATCGTTAAATATATGCACACACATACACGCGGAGTGATGTGTAGGTATCCTTGCGAGATACTAGCATATAGATAGGGATGCGTGGAGCATCCCTTGTGATACACCTCTGAGTACTTCTTGTTGGTTGAACACCTTGTTTAGTGTTGTGTATGAATGAAATTGTGCCATGATTCTTGGCTATGTGGAATGATATTAGTAATGTATCAATTATGATACGTATAGACTAGGTTTGAACCTAGTGGGATGTACTCCCTAGCGATGGATTATTGTGGTTACCTAGTGGGACTTCATTCCTTAGGAAAACTGATTGTGAGTAAGGGCTTCGGGACGAAGCCTTTTTAAGGGGGGTAGATTGAAATACCCCAAATAATAATTACTTTAATTAATAATGAATTAATTAAATAAAGGTAATTAATGAGAGGTTGAGAAATTGAATATCCTTAAATAATTAAAATGAATAAATAATATTGGAATAAACCCTAAGAAGTCGTTAGGAAACATTAACGAAAACCTAAACGACATTGGGTGGTTTAGAAAAAGGAACATAAACGAAAATGTAATTAATCGTTTTTACATGAAAAACGTGCCACAAATATTTTAGGAGTGAAAACGAGGTCTTAGATACCTTACGAGGTTATTTGGGTAATTTTAGAGGTATTGAAAAATTGGCTAAGAAAACGGAATAAAAGACGTCGCGTTTTCGCCTAAAATGACGAAACACAAACTAATTAGAAATTAAATAATCAATAGAATTAATAAATAACAATAATAATTATTGTTTGGAAATATGAATTTAAATTTATAAAAAGGTTCGTTTCGGCAAACAGGACAACGTGTCGCGAACGGCATGAAAAACAGGTATAAAACGAGTAAAAACGGCTAATATGTATCACGTTAAAAAAAACAGACATGGGCCGACCCGCCAAATGGACTGGGCCGGCCCAGCAGCCCTCTTCATTCTCAGTAATAGACCAGCCCAAATAAGAAAAAAAAACTTCAACTAATACTATCAAGCCCACATCTCTATCCTTCTTTTCACTCACGTAAGTTGCAACCCTTACTGGAACTCAGAACGGCAATGCTCAAACCTAGCATAATCCCTAATTCTCTTATTCTTCTCTCGCCGTCTCTCTTTCCTCTCTACTCCCGCAACCCTAACCGGTGAAGAATCATGTGCCTCTCTTCTCCTTCTTTCACCCAAAGTCAAGAACAACTCCTCCATTCTACTGATTTATTTCCCGGTAGACAAGGAGCTTCCACCATCGTCCTTCTCTTCGTATTCGAGTTGGACGCATACTGACGAACAAGGTGCAGTCTTCCACCTTCTTCATGGTTGAGTCCGAAAACAAGTGTTTGGGGCCAGAAATTCGAAGTGATATGCGGTGGTGTACTACGGTTTTGCTCAAGCCGAGAAATGAAGAGAGGCTCATCTTGGCCAGATCCGAAAACCACAACAAATT
Source organism: Limonium bicolor (assembly GCA_023374045.1). Classification (NCBI taxonomy): domain Eukaryota; kingdom Viridiplantae; phylum Streptophyta; class Magnoliopsida; order Caryophyllales; family Plumbaginaceae; genus Limonium; species Limonium bicolor. The sequence goes on from CM041778.1 coordinate 222,130,318, forward strand.
GAGGACATAGCCCTTGCCAAGGGTGGCCGAAGTCAGAGTGAATCGGTTCTGGAAACGCAAAGGTGTACATGAGTTAAATTTACATATTATTTTGTGTTTTGTCCGATTTTAGCTATGTTCAAACCGAAAAACAAGAAACATAGATTGTCATCCTTTTTCTTCTCTGATTGTCGGCGCTTGAAGCCTGATTTCTCTCATGAAACATTGTATAGTTTCTGGCAAAAACTTGTGCGGTTGTGGTAGCCGATTTCTTGTGAAATTTTGTAAGAACCGTGAATAGAATTTTGTATTTGTACATTCGAATCCTATTTCTAGTTTATGGTGAACAAAAAAAATTGTATTATGTTGTTCTGTGTTCAAAATCGAACTTAGGGTTTTCTGGGATTGTTGATTTTGATTATGTTGTGCGAGAGTTTTGGATTAAGGTGGTACCTAGGATTTGTGAAATGATGACCCTAAAAATCGATGTAAGGTTTAGAAAGAGCAAGGAGAAATTTTATGTGACAGATTGAAATATAGGAAATAGGAATCGAAGAAGTCATTTGGGGTGAAATCGAAACTATGAGAAATTGTGGGTGGAATTGTAATTATAATCTTTAGGGCAAAAACGTGAATCTGGAAATGTTGGGCAAAATTGGTAATTTGGAGAAAATTCTGGGAGATATGGCAATCTCTGGAAGTTCAAGGACCTAAGTGAAATTAGGTAGGTAAAAAAAAAATTAATTTGGGGATTGGTCAACAAGTCAAGAATTTGATTAAGGTTAGTAAAATTTGAATCGTGGCTGAGGTGCGGTCAAGTTAGGGATTAAAGTTAATGTGGAAATTCTGACTGACTCAAATTTAGCCTTTAAAATTGAAACCGATTTGGGGATTTCTGTAAGTTTGAGGAAGTTTAAGGCTAATTGTGAGATTAGCTTAATTGAAATCAACTTGGGACCAACTAGGGTTATTTAACCCTTAAGATATTTAATTGTCTATTTATTACCTTATGTAATGTGTTTATAATATGGGCTTGGAGACAATGAGAGGGTAAGAATTTTAATTAGGCTAAGCCCAAGTAAGGAGGAGACAAGAATCTAGACGTTGATCGGGTCAAACCCAAGTTGGAAGTGGATGTAATTGGAATGTTAAATTAGGTCAACTCTAAATGGTTAAGTAGTAGTAAATTGGCAAGTTATAAAGGAGATTAATGGAATTTGTTAAAGGATTATTGGATGGGTTAGAATGATTTAGAATTGTTCTATAAACTTGTTTAATTATTAATGGCATTAAGGTTGATATTAATCATATGAAAACTTATATATATATATGTATATATATATATGTGGGTGTGTGTAGATAATGGTTTTGTTGGTAGTTTATGACATATTATAACTATAAGTTATAAATGGTATAAGAATATAAGTCATAATATATGTTATATTACTATAATATAACATTATATGAATAATGTGGTTGTTTTGGTAATAAAAGAATAAAGTACTGTTCGGTAATATGAATATTTTGGAATGAGAATTTATAATATGGTTTATAATGTTATAAAGATTGTAACATTATACTTTAAGAAATATTCATTAAGGATGGATGAATATATTATTAAAACTTACCATATAATAAATGGTCCCATAATACATATATATATATTATATAACAAATATATGTTATGGAGTGAGAAATATATATGGTTCAATAACCATATAATATAATAAATGAGATGATATAAGATAAGGAGAAAAGAATCATAAACATTAGTTAATTAAATTCTAATGTTATGTGTGGAATAAAAAGGAGTTATATAATTCAAAGTATTTTAAATGTGAAATATACCACATTTTACACTTGAATGAACTAACCTTAGATAAATAAATACTAAGGTAGGATGTATAATATATGATAGAGATTATACATGCAGTATAGTTTCAAAACTATATAATATATGAGTGTATTATAATACCCATGCGAATGAACGTATAAGTTTAAGTATATTAATATACTGTGACGTTTACGTGGAACTAATCTCGCATTAAACCGAAAACCCGAGAGACTTTATTAGTTAGCAACGGGGAATAAACCGGGATGGATTAGTAACGGTACGGGGTGCCGTAGTGTATTGTTAGTATGAGATGCTGATGCATAGTGTGATGCATATTATTAGATGGCTAGAGGCGTCTCGAGGATCACCAGAGGATTTAGCTGATTCATACTCCACGGTCTTATAATCCCGGTGCAAGGTATGTTATTTATGTGGCTTGATTGTCTCTAAGGATTTCCTCAGTTTAGACATTGTGTGAAAATCTGTGATAAGATTGAATGTCTGCTTGTGTGAATTAATATGCTTGAGTTGTGTATTAATGCTGCTTTATTATTACTGTTGTACGATAACAGTACCGTTCGTATATATGAACATATTATAAAACGAACTAGCGGCAATGATGCTATCTTATATGTGTAACATAAGGAACGTAAGTAAAACGTTGTAGCATCAGGATAATAAGATATATATATATATATATTACCCGAGACTTATATACGGAGCATTGGCCTCTTTAACGCCGCTCTCGTATCTAACACTGGATCCCGAGTCGACATACTCAGGATTGGACTAACGACCTTAGTCTGTTGTGTTAGGAAAAATAATAAAATGATGTGATGGTATAGATAAGTTTATCAAGAGGATGTGGCTCTTGCTGTGAACTGTGATCCATTAACGATACTAGGATTCCGTGTGGTAACCGTAAGTATCAGGATAAATTTCCAACGAGCTACAGATTGTTTGTAGGTCGGAGACTCTACCGCTGGAGTGGCTACTGGCGTGGGTGACCCGCCATAAGAGATGGGTAACTTAGAGACACGTCGTTTTAACGAGACGTTGTCATTAGACATGACCGAACAATTACGAGCGACTATATTTACTCGTACATTAGGCGAACATTATTTGGGCTTGCATGCCAAAGGCGAGAGTTTATACTCGCTTATAATTCTCGTTGTTTCGCCGTGTTGTTCATTGGTTGTGCTTTGTGGTTATGTGTGGTATGTTGGTGGATTTGTTTGAACGAGCCATTATGCTCATATTGTGTGTTGTGAACTGGTTGTGTCGAGTCGCTGTGCTCATGTGTGGATTATGGTGGATTGTTTGGTCGGGTGAGTCGCCGAACTCAATTATGAATTATTAAGTGTTTGTTGGAATGGAGTCTCTGTACTCATATAAGCGTTGTAACGCTTTCAGTGGTTTATTACGATGCGATGTGTGAAGCCGGGGGCTTGTTTGTTATTTGAGTTTACTGCAATATATATTGTTGCTTTACAGTTTTAACATTAAACTACTTGCATGAAAATGAATTGCATGCTCTCGACCAAATAACTGAGGGTCCGAGGGGGCATGACAGTCATGTAGTAACATACTCAGCAGGGGCTGATTCCATACCACAAACAACCATTTTTGCAGGTATGCAGCTTCTGGTGTCGGCAAAGAGAGGGACGCGCTGGGTAGTTTAATTACAGTTGTTTAAATATGCACTGTTGCATTTTGATACGAACTTAGAAACGTGTATAGGATTGGGATACTTAGAATGCTCACTGTGAATGTATTTTATATTGGTTTGGGAAGGTTAGATCTATCTCTTGTTGTCACTGTGGGAAGTTGTTTCGTATTTAAGAATATATCAGTAAGCATGTTATTTCTCGTATGGGCGAGTAAGAACGGTGACACCAGTAGTTCAATTGTTGAGATTATCGCTGCGATTATAATGTTAAGTAAGATGATTAGGAGCCGATTAGAGTAGGGGTGTTACAACGGCTATGCGTGAGTTAATTGTGTGATATTTGTGTGTGTATGTAAGGACCTCCCTCGTATGTTTAACCCAACTGTGATACTGTATGGTATGTGGATGTGATAGACTCCATAGTGGGGCTCTAATTATTTAACTACAAGTAAATATGTACTAACGGGGTGAGGAATCCGGTTAGGCCGGTCGCGCGTTGTTTGGGAGTGGGTATCCTTTTTAGCCTTACCCTCCTCTCTGTTAAGGTTGTTTCCCTCACGGGTTATAATCTCCCATTAGCTTACTCCAAAGCTTAGCTATACTGACTTATGATCGGTTTAGGGGGAACATGTGTTTGTGTGGTGTGTTCGGGTCACTAAACCCGTACCATCTTAACTTAAGTTACTCGTCCGACTTTTAGGACGGTAATGAGTGTTGTATAACGAGTTTATCATGAGGATGACATCATTCTCTAGGCTCACCAGTGAATTAATTATGTTTGGGTCGGTTCCTAAGAGAACCGTTCCCGTTATGTTATGTATTGTTGTTATACTGCAATTCCCATTGCGATGTTGTTATGTGCACGTTGAAACGTGAAAAGTGTTGTTATGTAATGTATGTATATGTGGTGAAATGTGGAGTATGTGGTTCATGGATATGAACCCCAGTTTGTGATAAGAGACGTTTAAGGATAACCCGATTAATGGGTAAAGTGTCGTCTATTAAGGAAGTAGCTCCATTAGAGGAGAAACACTCTAGGGTTAATGAACACAATGAGTGACTTATCAAGTAAGGATGTGTTATCTGTTTGTTGTGCCCATTGTGGGGAATGTTATGTGTTGTGTGTTTATAGTTTACATGCATGATTCAACTATAATCAACCGCATGCTAAGACGACAATTAGTTGTGTGTGGCCCGGTAGCATGTGGGCTGCGGGATTACCATACCAGCAAAGGTGCTGAGCCCCTGGGGGGCCACCCTTTCTCTTCTTTTTCCTATTTCAGGTACAAGGAGCTGGAAGCCGTTCGAGAGTAGGACGGGGTAGTCTTTGTACATGGGTAATCATTTAAGTTATATATGTACAGTAGGTGTAGTAAGACCGAAATTGTTATCGGCATTCATTTGTGAATACTCGGTACAGTTGAAAGGTGTATGTTGTTTCTGTTGTTAATGGAAAGGGACAGTAATGTGTAGTCACTCGGGAATCTAGTCCATCAGACCGGTACAATGTATATGTAATAGCCTTGTTAGCCCCGTGGGTGGTTAACGACATGTAACACCAACGAGTTAAGTAATGTGATGAAGCTTGTTTTCCGCTGCAGTTTGTTATTAAGTGCGTAAGTGTTGGATGGGGTGTTACACTTTGACCTGCAAATACACCCAACAATACATATGCCCTTAATAAACTCCTTGAGAGCATTTTACTAGCTCATTTGCCATTGGCTCCTTAGGTATTTTATTAAGCAAATCAAGCTCATTTTTCCTAGGCATTTAAACTACATTGAGATAGTTTGTTTACCTCTTTTCTTCAAGATTTTCACTTGAACACTCTTGTTCTTCCTTGTTTAGAAATTGGCAAGAGGACTTGGTTACTTGCCAATGTTCTAATCAATACACAAGTAAACCAATTAGCATCCAAGCTTCATGCTTAAACTCATTTACAAACCCTAGGTTATATATATTGTCTTAACACATTAGGATAGTTGTTTTACCTTGGAAACAAAAGGAGAGCTTGGATAAGCATCAAGAGAGGACTCCACCAAGCCCTTGAATGATTGAAATGGAGCTATGGAAGAACAAGAGAAGACACCATTAATGGTGAATTTTCGGACATGCACAAAATGAGAGGAAACTTAGTTTTTCTTTGACTTTCTTTACCTAGAAACCAAGGAGAATGACAAGGCATGAAAAGGTGAACTCAAGCTCCATCAATGGTGAATCTTCATGGCACCGAAATGGAGTTCTTGAAGATTTGAAAAGAGAGAGGTGTAGAGCTTGCTCCAACTAGAAGAATGGTGGTCTTGGAACTGAATTTGGACCATGGAGCTAGAAGATACAAGCATTCAAAGATCGAGATGGTATGTTTTGCTGTAGCAAAAACGATTTCAAGGAGGGAGGATGAAGAAGGCTACGGTGGTGAGTGAAGGAAATGAGGCAATGAGGTGAGAGAGTACTCTTGTTAAGATATTTATGTAATAAAGTAGAATAGTACCTTACTTTATGTCTTCCTTTCTTTAATTGATTTGTAAATGGTGGTGACTCACCATGTTGGAAACCGGCCCCCTATAGCCAAATGGGGTATTTTGGTCTTTGTTGACCAATTAAATCACTTAAGTTGAATAATGTCATAAACTAGCTTAATTTAGTTACTATTCATAAAACAAGGCACATATTTGTGAAATTTTTGATTTCTCATTGATTTAGACTTCCTAATGTGATACTAAGTAGTACAAATATTAATTAAAGAGTAATGATGGTCATTTAGTCACTCAAAACTCATTTACAAGACAATTTTTCAAAAATGTGCTTTAAGACTCCTTAAAGCACATTTTGTGTTTTAGCTTGTTTTCAAGCTTGGTTTTCTTTGGTAATTGGTTTAATATGTTCATTAGTATATAAATAAGGTCTTGGTAAGCTCATTAGGTCTTAACCAAGACTACCCCAAGCTTAGAGCACATTTTTGCCTATATTGACCTTAAGGCATTTATTTGTGTTTTGTTTGGTTTCATTGTCTACCAAGGTCTCCTAAGGACTTAATTATCCTTATTAAATCATAATCAAATATTAATAAGTCTTGGTAGGCTCATTGGGTCCCAACTAAGTTCACTCCAAGCTTAGAGCGTGTTTTTGCTCAACTGTGTTTATAGTGTTTTATTGTGTTTACTATGGTTTAAATTGTACACTGATGCTTCTAAGGCACTTTTTAGTCTCTAATTACCATAGTTTAGCATTTAAACAACATATCAAAGTTTGGGGTATTTCAGACTTGGGCAAGGATTGTGGCTTGTGTTTAATTAATCAGGGTTTGTTGTACAAGGACCGATCAATGAGCTAATTAAGATTCCTGAGTTTATTGCTAAAGTTGTGAAAGTTTATATTGATATAATTGGATAAAATAGGTGAGCAGAACAAACCAGGATGCTTCTTTAAAAACAAAAGATTTACAATTCTATTTCTATTATGTTTTGATTAATTGTTTTTATTATTGTCTTTTAAGTTAGTTTTTTAATCTTACTCTTCCAAAATGATAAAACTTGTTACTAGAAGTCTCAGTCAATTTACTACACTATCAGTTTACCACAGCGAGGTCCCCAAGAGTACGACAACCCCACAAATCCACTATTCCGCAAAACGATAGGTACACTGCCTAAGTTGCAGAAGTAGTAACACACTTTTACACAACAAGTTTTTGGTGTAGTTGTCGGGGACCTCCAGCACGGTTAATTGATAGTTTTAAATTATTGAGATTTCTGTTTTTTTTTATTTATTTTATTTATTTATTTTCGCTTTATTTAGTTTTATTTAATTTTCCTTACTTTTTTTTATTTTAGCAACTTTCTTTTATCTCTGTCTTGTTTTGTTTCTTATTTGTTTTTCTATTTAGTTATTTTGTTTTGTGTTTCTTTTCTATTTTTAGTTTTATTCTACTTGGTATTTTTATTTATGTTTTTGTAGGCTAGTTACTGATAATGGAAAGCGGCTACGATGAGGTGAGAAGATTGTTGATCGATTTGGAATAGACGCATATGCAAGAGGAGATATGCTCATATCAACGGTTGATCATGGATTATCAACCACTTCAACATCAAATCGAGAGCCGTTGAAATACTCCAAACCTAAGTATGCTAAGTAAACATCAAGATATGATGTAATAAGGCTAAAACATGCCTTAGAAAGATTGGTAGACAATTTAAACCAAGGAAAACACAAGAAAACGCCTTAAGGGCAATTTAAGCAAAAATGTGCTCTAAGCTTGGAGTGACTTTGATTAGCACCCAAATATCATTATAAGACTTTATTAACATGATAATGGACATGTTAAATCAAATACCAAAGAATACCAAGCTCAAAAACAAGCTTAAACACAAAATGTGCTTTAAGACTCCTTAAAGCACCTTTTTGAGAAACTGTCTTAGAAATAAGTTTTGAGTGGCTAAATGCCTATGATTACACCTTAATCAACATGTTTACTAATTAGTATCACATTAGGAAGCCTAAATCAATGGGAAACCAAAAATTTCACAAATATGAGCACTAATTTATGAATAGTGCCAAATAGTGACTGGTTTAGGTTTTAGTCAACATAAGTCAATTAGTTGGTCAACCATGACCATAAATATCTTGATTATAAAGGGGGTGGCCGGTTTTGATGTGGGGAGTCACCACATGACTAAGCAAATAAAGGAAAAGAAGAGGAAAATAGAGAATAGTACTATTTGCTTTATAAACAAAATATCTACTTTTAGCTCACCTCTCTCCTCTCTTCTTCATTTCTCTTCTTCTCCACAAATTTTCTTCTTCTTCTCTCTGTTCCAAACCGTTCCAAGCAGCCTCCATTGTTGCCTCACCTTGCTTTGTCCATAACTTACTCATTTTAGCTCCAACTCAAAAACTAAACACATATTATTCTTAGTTAGCTCAAGCTCTAGCTTTCTATCTTTCAAAATTTGAAAAGCCTCATTTTGGAGCCATGGGAAATCACCATTGAAGGGGGAAAAATGATCTTGGAGAGTGCATTAGCTTCTCCATTCTCTTATGGTAAAGAATATGTAAGAAAAATTAGGTTTCCACCATTTCTCCACATTACCGAAAATTGCTACTCATGGGGATTCATTTTTATGCCTTGTTCTAGCTTGCTTTATATTCTCCAAGGGCTAGAGGAGGTCCTTCTTGATTCATATCCAAGCCTACCTTAAGACTTCAAGGTAAATACTCATTTTAATACCTTAGAACACATTTTTAACCTAGGGTTTACTCCTTTTGGTTAGTGTATTGTTTAGCACTCATGAGAGTCATTGTGTATTGATTAGAACATTTCCAAGGGGAATTAAGATGGTGGCCGAGATTTCCAAGGGAAAAGCCAAAGGAGAAAGTTAAGAGAAACTTGAGGAAATTAAGGTAAATTACTTACCTAATGGTGGTTTAAGGTTTTAAGGGATGAGATTTAAATAAGTACCAATGTAGCTTAAAGCTTACATTATATAATGGGTTATATAACCTAGGAAAAAGAAGTTAAGCAAGCTTGTGAACTTGTGACTAGGGAGCCAATGAGAATGAGTTATAAGAAGCTTAAGGTGAATTAAGAGAACACTTATATTGCTATGGGAGCATTGTTTTGTGTATTTACAGGTTGAACGCTTTTATATGTGGGAAATTCAGTGATTAAGTTTGTCATCTAAGGGCCTAAGAGCCATGTCATTAAGAGCCTTAGTGCTATGCAATTTAAGATTATTGCATATGTTGAGTTTTTGAATGAGTAGATTTGGGTGAGAACATATGATGAGAAAGGATTTGATGAGTGTGAGATGATTGAATGAGAAAAACAAGCTTATGGGCATGATAATATACTAGAGGAGCTATGGCGAAATTTGAGTAGAAAACAAGTGTTTAGGTGGTGGTTGTGAGCTAATATGACCTAGGGTTTATTAGGAGTCATTAAAGGAATTTGAGTGGAATGAGTTAACTAAGGAGTTCTTGAGGTTAAGAATGGCCTAGAGTTGTTTAGGTGGGATTAGAGGTTTGGAGGGTGTAATCTGTGTACCAAGATTGTGTACTAAGGATTGAGTGTTCATGATTGTATTAAGGTGAAACTAAACGTTGGGTGTAGCATATACTAAGGAAGCCATGTCAAAATTTGGAGAGGAAACTAAGTGTTTAAGGTGTTCTAAGGAGATTTTATGACTAAGGATGTTCTAGTAACCATTAAGGGTTGTTTTGGTGAAAATGGATAACTATGGAGTTCTTGAGTACTAGGAAGACCTAGGGATGTCTAAGAGGGACTAGGGGATCACAATGGTGTTTAAGTTAGGCACCAGACCAAGGGAAGGAGGCTAGGAAACGTGTACAAGTCTGAAGGAAAAATAAGGTATAATGACTTCTAAGGATGTAAGCAATGTGCTAATTATATAAGCTTTGAGAAGATGAGTAAGCAAATGGGTTATGCATGATGATGCTTGAGGAGTAGTTAAGATGGTTGTGAAGAAACACTTTGGTTAGTGGAAGTTTTAAAACAATTTACATGCTGGAAGTGTAAGGAATTAAGTTATAAGTGTTAAGGATTTAGTGAGAACTTGAGTAAATGATCAAGGAATATGGAGGCGAGTTGATCCGTGAGTTAGGGGAACTAGGTGTTAAAATGGTGTTAGAACCTGTGAATACTTGGGGAAAGATTAGAAGAATATTGGGCAAAAGAACAAGTTGGAAATAGGTTCAAAACTGTAAAATTAACAGTTTATAAGGTGGTCCGGGACTAGGTCCTTGGATAAAGTCCCGGACCAGCACTAAAAACATGCCGAAAATTCAAGTTTAGATTGGTCCGGGACCTAGGTCTTGTAATAAGTCCCGGACCAGCACAAAAAAACTGCCAAGAGTGCCTTTCAGAAGTGGTCCGGGACCTAGGTTAAGTAACAAGTCCCGGACCACCCATAAATAAGCGCCAGAGGAAGCAGTAATTGGTCTAGGACTACAGTCCGGACATGTCCCGGACCACCAGCCATTTTTACAAGAAGTGTGCTTTTAAGAGGTAAATGAAGGGGGCTTGTTGGGTAATGTTATTATAAGTTGTTAAGATTGTTTGTTGTGGATTTTTAAGGCCATTGGAGGTGTGAACAAGTGTGAGGTAAAGTGAGAAGTAAGTAACAGAAGTGGTTAAGTTAAACTACAAGGACTTAGTGGTATTTAGTGGGAAATCAATTATTGAATAAGTAAGCTAGGTTTTAAAGTAATTAACCACCCAATTCGGTGATGTTTTAGGGTTTGAGAATTTGGACTCCAGAGGAGAGTAACAACCGACCGACCAACGTGAACGGTACAGTTCTTCTTGTGACCTGCTTGCTTACGAGGTGTCCCTCGGCTTGTGTGCTATTTGTTTATGTATGCCGGCTAAACAATAAAGCATGCAACCGGAATTATGTTATTGTATTGTTGTGTGATGTTTGAAAAACACAACTTACCGTGGAACTTACTAATAACGTTTAGTAAGGAATTGAGTGAGACTAAGGAACACTCCAATATTAGTTTGTTAATAACCGAAAGAGGTTTAACCAACAAACATTGTCTTGAGACTTCTACAACTGGTACTTGGGGGAGGAGGAATCGGGGACTGACTCCGGTCATGCATGTTAAGGAAAAGGGGGTCGGTATCTGATTCAGTTCGCGACTCCCGCTTGAGGACTTGTCTTCGGACTTGTTGCCTAGGGTCGGTTGCCGGCTCAGCTACATTGTACATCTAGTCCAAGGTAGGAGGCATTAAGATGGTGCGGTAGGATCACCTAAATCCTAAATTTTAAGAAAGTATTTATGCAACCATGGAGGTATAGCTCATGGCTAGGGTTGCTTGACCCGACAAAATAACATTGAGATAAGATACAATCATTTTATTTAAAGAATGGTTTGTATTCTAAGATCAAGATAAGGTTTGAGATAAGATACTACCATCTCTATTTAAGAGTGGGTTGTATTCTAAGACTGAGATAAGCTACAACCATTGCTATTTAAAGAATGGGTTGTTTCTAAGACTAAGATAAGGACTAAGATGGAGGTAAGATAAGGTTGGATTGAGAATGAGAGGGAACATAACTTAAGGAGTTAAATAATTGACTCACTAATTAAGGGAACACATTTAAGTCGTTCATTGTGCTTGGACTTTGATTGTTCATATTTGGCTTGTTGTTTATTGCACTTTCTATTATGTTGTGCATCTAATAACCTCCATGCTATCGACAATTAGTCGTCGTAGCCACGTTAGCTTGGGGGCCATGAGAGGATCGTACCAGCAATTTTGCTGACCCCCTTTGGGGCTATTTTTACTACGCATGTGAACGTCAGAAGCGACCATCATAAGAGTAAGATGGGGTAGACGTGTAACGGGTTAAGTGTGGCCTACGAGTTGTGCATGTACACTCGTATGGTATTTTGAGTTAATAAGTTGTATAGGATTGAGGGGATTGTAAGAACGATTTGTATTTGGTTAAGACTTGTAAGTACTAATGTTCGGTATATTCTGTTAGTCAGACCGTGGCAAGGTCCTGGAATGTATATGAATCCGCTGCAACGCTTGTATATATGGTGATAAGTTTGAGATAACCACGATTGGATTGAGAGGGGTGTTACAAAAAGTGGTATCAGAGCGTAGTTACGCTCCAAAGACAAGAATTACTGAACTTAGGAGAATACTGAGGTTGAGTTTGAGTTATGGTAATGGTGGAGAGATAAAGTGAGAGGTGCGTTAGTTAGGACTTCCCGGTGTTTACCGGATATCCATAGTACCTAAACCTGCCCTCCACATCCCTTACTTGAAATACGGGGAACAAACGCCAGAGAGAAGAATGTCTTCTCTTACTCGGGGAAACCCGATCTGGCAGTTAGTTAACAGTAAGCAATACGAGAAACATCTTGTTGTACAACAGTTTATGAGAACTTGAATGTTTTAAATGGAGCGCAACGTGGAAATAGGCGCTACCAATGGATTTACTACCAGTAAGAGAACGGAAATTACCGGCAACAACATGGGTCAAAATGCTATGCCGAGTTACACGGCAACACAATGATAAGAAAAGCACTACGAGTGCAATGGAAAAGAAAGGATAAGCGACATGAGTACCGACAGTGGTCCGAATGATCATAACAGTGAGATAATAGAAAGCATGAGGGTTGAGATTGCTGGGAAGTCCAATTAGAAACGGGAACATCAAATCCCATACAATGAGAAAGGTTACAATCCTAGCCGGCATTGCGCAGGCAACAATAAAGACACGTACAACTGTGTACCGGAATAGGACTACGATGTAGTGCCTAATGGAGAACCATTACTTAGTAACCACGACAAATGTGTGGAAACGAGAGCGAGGAATAAGACGTAAGGAATAACAAGGGGTTTCCTCAGAAAGAGGAACGCCCTGACAAATGACAGTACTGTCAAACCTACCAGGAAACTGCCGGATGGCTAGTTATCCAGAATAGAGAACATCGGAGGAGTCCCGAGGACTACCAAAGATATAGAAACTAGGTGGAAGTACCACTACCGACGTACACAGTACCGTAGCCCATCTTGCATGGCGCACTTGCCGTAGCAAGTGCTACCACGGTTAAGTTATACAGAAAGCTATCATGGCGAGATAGTAGAACGCTATAGTCGTAATACATATTAATACCGATACCGGATTGGAAATCCATAAGAACGGGAAAATGAGACCTTGGAAAGGCCTGACGGCCTGACCATGATAAGATGAGTCGACATACCAGTCAGCAGGGAGCTGAACTTAGACGGAATATTAAACGACATAATATTAGCAACGGTACAACCTACTAAGGATTAAAGACATACAATCCCGACAGAAGGAAGCTCAAAGGACTACCCCCACAGAGCGGGCATAGTCGAGCCGAACAAACTGATGAACAACGGTTAGTAATGGTTGCCTACCTCATTAACACCCAAGTATGAACGATCATCAACGGTGGCGTAGTCAACGGAAGTTGAACGAAGCATTGAGATGAAAGCATAAGATGACAGGATAAATATCCTACTTAGACACCGAAGGGCAGATGCCTAATACGAACTGATCCGTAATTGTTAAAAGGTGCATGTATATTAAAACAACAGAATTATCACAGACACTAAGTAACCTCAGATCGCCTGAACAAACTTCCAAAGCGGGAAGCAGGATGCAGTAACTTGCCATGAAATCTGGTGCTACAATTAATATGTAACCTAACGGTTGAGTGAATCCAAAGAGCTAGAATCTTATGAGGATAACCTACAGATGAGTAAGAGTACAAGTAATGAACTTAGACATTAAGCACTAAGAACCTACGAGCCAAGGATGTTAACCACATCAGAGCCCGAGGCGCAGTAAATTATTAGAGAGCTTATTTAAGCCATGAAGGAACTACAATTCGTAGATATGAACGGTTACCAAACCAATAACTTAGATAGTGGAAAGTATTGCCAGGAAAGGGCACCAATGAGAATAATGAGTTAGTACATCGTTAGGGGCGGAGAACGAACCATTCCTTTTAGGGTGGGGATACCTCCTTGTTGTGAGGCCATGAGTGGGAATAAACCCCTCAATAGGGCTTTTACTACTATGAAAGATATAATACGCTTTTGTTAGGAAATGGAAATTGGAAACCTTGAGATTACCTTAGAACATACCAGATACACTTGAGTAATAAGGAAGGCTGCAGAGACAGACCACATATCCAACACCCAGGATTTAAGAATCAGTAATCGTCAGAGATAACCATTGTGAGTGCACAGTATGGCACGTCAAGTGACCAACGCTCAAAAGAGCTTATGATTCAACGGATGACTTTTTCTATAACCGGTTAAATTACTTGGTAAATAACATCATAAGAGATGAAAGAACATGAGAGAAACTGACCTGCTTACGAACCCGAGATTGAAGAAGAACACCTTCATATTAGAGATAACCATTTTACAACATGGTACGCTAACCGCCAAACACCGAATTAGAGAACCCCCAGTGTGTTTACACCAGGAAGGAATTAAGTATAAGATAAGATGTTAGAATAAGTGCGTAAGTAGTTGCACCATCAATGGGCAACATGGTAAAGGCCAACTACCACGGTAGCAGAGGTCATAAGGACAATACCTAAATAAGTGGATTAAGTCATGGTACGCAGTAAAGCGACCATTATGTATAAGCCGTCAAATATTGACATAGAGGCAATTAGATTTATGAACTAAGTCCGATATAAGTAAGGGAATAAGATGGTAGACGAGCTATGCATTGACGCCAGTAGTCTAGATTGTGTGAGGTAAGATTTCACAGGAAGCACACTACCCATTCCTTAAGGAACTGGAAGTGCATTCCTTATAGAGCAAATATGAGAAACAAGATAAGAGGCTCTATGGAAAGAGACCTCAGTCACTAAGAGACCGAATCAGTTCGGGATACAGAAAGAACTAGAGCATACCATACCTAAGACACAGTAAATGGATTTCCCTTGATTAAGTTCAAGAAGAACAATAAGTTTATTATGGAACGATGAAAGAGGAGATCGACAACAGAATACTTCATAATTAGCAATAGCTAAATGTGTGACGGACACAACGAGTTTACTTAAACGAGATGTGGGATGACTGCACCCCACTGGGGCTTGCAGGCCTGACAGGCTCATTTATGAGTTAGTCGGGTAAGTAGTAATGTACTAGTAAGGTACCCCATGCATGTAAACGAGTGGTGTAAGGACACCGGGAAGTAGTCGACTCCGTACCACGGTCAACGACGCAAGATCATACAAGAGCAGCCACTACCACAAACAGTCGAAGAGAAGGAATTTAGTCGAACCAACGACACAAAGGAATCAGAGAACAATGATTAAGAACTATGAAGTGCGAAGAGCACGGGTTATTAAGTACAGACATTGGACATGTCTTAGGAAGTTAAGGATAAGACTGTAAAGCGCAATAAGCACTAAACAGTAGTTTCAGATTGAGAATCATCATCAGACCAAGGTCAGATGGAAAGAACGATTTAGACACTTGAGAAAACACTAAGAATATGAACATTAGATCTTCAGGAGAATGGATAGATGAGTCACGACTCATTAAGGCCGTGTAATATAAAGATAACACGTGTCCATTGAGAGACCTTTAGCACTAAAGTATAAGCATGCAGGAGAGGATATACAATACTATGAAGGATAAGAAAGTAGTTAAGCCTACGATCATCAGAGTCATGCAGCGGAAGCTGGCAGATCAGTACCTTTGAGTTTAGACCCAACTAAGTTAAGAAAATGGTATAAGTACCGTTAAGGATCCTCGATAGAGACTAAGTCATTAACATAGTTATTACCCTCTGATCGAATATAAGTGAAATAGATGACATGTAAGCTAAAATGCTTGGTGAGAATTAGACATCTTGAACCTATGTTCAAGGATGATATAATGTTGATTACGTGGGCGTAATCCATTTTAAGGGGGGTAGAGCGAATACCGCTTAGCGTATGTTTATCTACTAAGTACGTAAACTACGGTGTGCATAGCACAAAAGATTTGAGAGTTTGTTTTACATAAACATTTTAAGATTAATTATGGTTATTGCGCACAGAAGATGCGAATACCATACATATTAAGTACATATCTTGTTACTCCGGTGTGAGTACAAGTTAAGTGAATTAGTGAAGAGGATTAAGGAGACTTAAGGAATATGGAATATATGAGATAAGAATAAGATAACACTATGAGATATTACTTGATATGACTATGAGGTAGGAGATAGTAATGCTATGAGGTATAAGATGGTGAGACTTGGTATGAGACTGATATAGAACTTAGTAGGAACGAGAGCCTTGAGGTAATTACTAAGAGATGAACTGGAAATGATTGATGGACTGAGTCCACACCTTGGAGATGTATTGATTACGATTAGAAAGACTAAAAAAATAGAAAATTGGAAATGAGTGAATTATTTGATGTGTGAAAATGACATGGGAGGTGGAACTTGATTTTCTAGGGATCAAGGGAAACCGAACACAAATTGTGGTGGAGGGATAGTTCAACACTGATGCTGATCACATCAGGGTCGGATGATTCCTGAAACTCCCTAAAAGTGGTCACAATTAAATCACTCTAAGGATAGAGGCATTAGGATAAAACGAAAATGGAGTTGATTGTATTTTCAATTAGAGGAATTATTCCTCACATGACTTCGTAAAAAGGATTTCCTTTTTACTGAGTCTCGCCCAGGAAGTCGAGAACGCATGAGCCTTTGTCTTCAGACCGGTGACATGGGGAGAGTAGAGTTATATTGTATTCTGACCCATGGTGGCGTGGACGAATGTGCCTTTGTCTACTGACCGGTGACATGGAGAATACGATGAAAATTATGTGATTGTTTTAATCATCAAAAAGAAACAAAGGGAATTTTGAGTGCTATACATGCTTAAGCATGTTTTTGTGATGTTTGAGTATAAGTGTTTGACAGACCTAACGAGTCAATGAGATTAAGTACATATAAGCATGATCTATATGATCTACGGAATGAGGTAAGACATGTATTCTAATAAGATAAGATGCATGGGAACTTTGGGGACAAAGTTCTTTTAAGGCGGGTAGATTGAAATACCCCAAACCTAAGTATGCTAAGTAAACATCAAGATATGATGTAATAAGGCTAAAAACATGCCTTAGAAAGATTGGTAGACAATTTAAACCAAGGAAAACACAAGAAAACGCCTTAAGGGCAATTTAAGCAAAATGTGCTCTAAGCTTGGAGTGACTTTGATTAGCACCCAAATATCATTATAAGACTTTATTAACATGCTAATGGACATGTTTAAATCAATTACCAAAGAAAACCAAGCTCAAAAACAAGCTTAAACACAAAATGTGCTTTAAGACTCCTTAAAGCACCTTTTTGAGAAACTGTCTTAGAAATAAGTTTTGAGTGGCTAAATGCCTATGATTACACCTTAATAAACATGTGTACTAATTAGTATCACATTAGGAAGCCTAAATCAATGGGAAACCAAAATTTCACAAATATGTGCACTAATTTGTGAATAGTGCCAAATAGTGACTAGTTTAGGTTTTAGTCAACATAAGTCAATTAGTTGGTCAACCAAGACCATAAATATCTTGATTATAAAGGGGGTGGCCGGTTTTGATGTGGGAGTCACCACATGACTAAGCAAATAAAGGAAAGAAGAGGAAAATAGAGAATAGTACTATTTGCTTTATAAACAAAATATCTCCTTTTAGCTCACCTCTCTCCTCTCTTCTTCATTTCTCTTCTTCTCCACCAATTTTCTTCTTCTCTCTCTCTGTTCCAAACCGTTCCAAGCAGCCTCCATTGTTGCCTCACCTTGCTTTGTCCATAAATTGCTCATTTTAGCTCCAAATCAAAAACTAAACACATATTATTCTTAGTTAGCTCAAGCTCTAGCTTTCTATCTTTTCAAAATTTGAAAAGCCTCATTTTGGAGCCATGGGAAATCACCATTAAAGGGGGAAAAATGAGCTTGGAGGGTGCATTAGCTTCTCCATTCTCTTAAGGTAAAGAATATGTAAGAAAAATTAGGTTTCCACCATTTCTCCACATTACCGAAAATTGCTACTCATGGGGCTTCATTTTTATGCCTTGTTCTAGCTTGCTTTCTATTCTCCAAGGGCTAGAGAAGGTCCTTCTTGATTCATATCCAAGCCTACCTTAAGACTTCAAGGTAAAATACTCATTTTAATACCTTAGAACACATTTTTAAACCTAGAGTTTACTCCTTTGGTTAGTGTATTGTTTAGCACTCATGAGAGTCATTGTTTATTGATTAGAACATTGCCAAGGGGAATTAAGATGGTGGCCGAGATTTCCAAGGGAAAAGCCAAAGGAGAAAGTTAAGAGAAACTTGAGGAAATTAAGGTAAATTACTTACCTAATGGTGGTTTAAGGTTTTAAGGATGCGACTTAGATAAGTACCAATGGGAGCATTGTTGTGTGTATTTGCAGGTTGAAAGCTTATATATGTGGGAAATTCAGTGATTAAGTTTAAGTCATCTAAGGGCCTAAGATCCATGTCATTTAAGAGCCTTAGTGCTATGCAATTTAAGATTATTGCATTATGTTGAGTTTGTTGTGAATGAGTAGATTTGGGTGAGAACATATGATGAGAAAGGATTTGATGAGTGTGAGATGATTGAATGAGAAAAACAATGCTTATGGGCATGATAATATACTAGAGGAGCTATGGCGAAATTTGAGAAAAAACAAGTGTTTAGGTGGTGGTTGTGAGCTAATATGACCTATGGTTTATTAGGAGTCATTAAAAGGAATTTGAGTGGAAATGAGTTAACTAAGGAGTTCTTGAGGTTTAGAATGGCCTAGAGTTGTTTAGGAGGGATTAGAGGTTTGGAGGGTGTAATCTGTGTACCAAGATTGTGTACTAAGGATTTGAGTGTTCATAATTGAATTAAAGGTGAAACTAAACGTTGGGTGTAGCAATATACTAAGGAAGCCATGTCAAAATTTGGAGAGGAAACTAAGTGTTTAATGTGTTCTAAGGAGATTTTATGACTAAGGATGTTCTAGTAAACATTAAGGGTTGTTTTGGTGAAAATGGATAAACTATGGAGTTCTTGAGTACTAGGAAGACCTAGGGATGTCTAAGAGGGACTAGGGGATCCAATGGTGAATTTAAGGCACCAAGACGATGGGGAAGGAGGCTAGGAAACGTGTACAAAGTCTGAAGGAAAAATAAGGTATAATGACTTGTAAGGATGTAAGCATGTGCTAGATTATATATAGCTTTGAGAAGATTGAGTAAAGCAAATGGGTATGCATGATGATGCTTGAGGAGTAGTTAAGATAGTTGTGAAGAAACTCTTTGGTTAGTGGAAGTTTTAGACAAAATTTACATGTTGGAAGTGTAAGGAATTAAGTTATAAGTGTTAAGGATTTAGTGAGAACTTGAGTAAATGATCAAGGATTTTGGAGGCGAGTTGATCCGTGAGTTAGGAGGATACTAGGTGTTAAAATGGTGTTAGAACCTGTGTGAATACTTGGGGAAAGACTAGAAGAAGATTGGGCAAAAGAACAAGTGTGGAAAGAGGTTCAAAACTGTAAAATTTAACAGTTTATAAGGTGGTCCGGGACTTGGTCCTTGGATAAAGTCCCGGACCAGCACTAAAAACATGCCGAAAATTCAAGTTTAGATTGGTCCGGGACCTAGGTCTTGTAATAAGTCCCGGACCAGCACAAAAAAAACTGCCAAGAGTGCCTTTCAGAAGGGGTCCAGGACCTAGGTTAAGTAACAAGTGCCGGACCACCCATAAATAAGCGCCGAGAGAGAACCCAGTAATTGGTTCGGGACTACAGTCCAGGACCATGTCCCCGACCTGCCATTTTTACAAAGGAAGTGTGCTTTTTAAGAGGTAAATGAAGGGGGCTTGTTGGGTAATGTTATTATAAGGTTGTTAAGAGTTGTTTGGTGGATTTTTAAGGCCATTGGAGGTGTGAGAAAGTGTGAGGTAAAGTGAGAAGTAAGTAACATAAGTGGTTAAGTTTAAACTACAAGGACTTAGTGGTATTTAGTGGGAAATCATTATTGAATAAGTAAGCTAGGTTAATTAAAAGTATTTAACCACAAATTCGGTGAATGTTTTAGGGTTTGAGAATTTGGACTCCGGAGGAGTAAGCAACCGAACGACCAACGGTGAACGGTACAGTTCTTCTTGTGACCTGCTTGCTAACGAGGTGTCCCTCGGCTTGTGTGCTATTTGTTTATGTATGCCGGCTAAACAAGATAAAGCATGCAACCGGAATATTATGTTTATTGTATTGTTGTGTGAAGTTTGAAAACTAACACAACTTGCCGTGGGAACTTACTAACTAACGTTTAGTAAGGAATTGAGTGAGACTAAGGAACACTCCCTAATATTAGTTTGTTAATAACCGAAAGAGGTTTAACCAACAAACATTGTCTTGAGACTTCTACTAACTAGTACTTGGGGGAGTGAGGAATCCGGGACTGACTCCGGTCATGCATGTTAAGGAAAAGGGGGTCGGTATCTGATTCAGTTCCGACTCCCGCTTAAGGACTTGTCTTCGGACTTGTTGCCTAGGGTCGGTTGCCGGCTCAGCTACATTGGACATCCAGTCCAGGTAGGAGGCATTAAGATGGTGCGGTAGGATCACCTAAATCCTAATTTTAAGATAAGTTGTTTATGCAACCAATGGAGTTAATAGCTCATTGGCTAGGGTTGCTTTTGACCCGACAAAAATAAACATTGAGATAAGATGGCAATCATTCTATTTAAAGAATGGTTTGTATTCTAAGATTAAGATAAGGTTTGAGATAAGATACTACCATCTCTATTTAAAGAGTGGGTTGTATTCTAAGACTGAGATAAGCTACAACCATTGCTATTTAAAGAATGGGTTGTTTTCTAAGACTAAGATAAGGACTAAGATGGAGGTAAGATAAGGTTGGATTGAGAATGAGAGGGAACATAACTTAAGGAGTTAAATAATTGACTCACTAATTAAGGGAACACATTTAAGTCGTTCATTGTGCTTGGACTTTGATTGTTCATATTTGGCTTGTTGTTTATTGCACTTTCTATTATGTTGTGCATCTAATCAACCTCCATGCTATCGACAATTAGTCGTCGTAGCCATGTTAGCTTGGGGGGCATGAGAGGATCGTACCAGCAATTTTGCTGACCCCCTTTGGGGGCTGTTTTTACTATGCAGTGAACGTCAGAAGGCGACCGTCATGAGAGTAAGATGGGGTAGACGTGTAACGGGTTAAGTGTGGACTACGAGTTGTGCATGTACACTCGTATGGTATTTTGAGTTAATAAGTTGTATAGGATGTGAGGGGATTGTAAGAACGATATGTATTTGGTTAAGACTTATAAGTACTAATGTTCGGTATATTCTGTTAGTCAGACCGTGGCAAGGTCCTGGAATGTATTTGAATCCGCTGCAACGTTTGTATATATGGTGATAAGTTTGAGATAACCACGATTGGATCGAGATGGGGTGTTACAGTATTGGTGGGAAGTCGACCAAGCTAACATGCTGTACAAAGAAGCTCAGTTGGGATATCACTACTTCAATCAGAACAAACAGCAATCTGTACAGGGGCCAGGCGAATTTATCCCGATTCAGAGCAAGCCGATAGAAGAGATTCCAGTGGTGACTCCAAGGAGAGAATATCGATTCGAGCCAGATATTCATGAAGCTACAAGTTCTTATGAGGAGATAAAGAAACTTATCAGGACATTTTTCTCTCCAACGCCTAGTTGGAGCAAATGTATGAGTTACTATTCCCCTCCATCTACATCCCCAGCACAAGAGGAGCAACTAAAATGTGAAGATACTTTGTCTGCACTTACCTACCTGCGAGCCGGTAGAAGCGCCAGTTACGATCGAGTTCATAGAAGATGAAGAAATTACAGCTTCTACTGCAGCATTTTCTACCAAAAAATGTTTCCATGGAGCCTCACCAACCGGAAAAGGATATCTACATCCTCGAATCTGAGGAAGGAACACCGCTACCACCAGTCTCTCATCAATTCTCACCTTGCCTCCAGGAGCCTCAACAACAGGAGGAGGATATTTACATCCTCCAGTTTGAAACAAGCGGATCACACCTGGTCTCCTGTTAGAACTACGTTACCGGCAGTACCTCCTCAGACACCAGGTTTTGTAGAGTATTCATATTTCCCATTTTATTGCTGAGGTAACGTTTTGTTTTTTCCAGTGGTTTGATGAGAATTGTTGCCCACCTCGTTTTCCCGATGAAGCCATTATCAACCTTTACTTTTGATCCGGGATAACGAAGCAGGAGTCTATCAAAGACTAAAAATACGGGTAGCTTACTAGGAGGCAACCCAGTGGTTAATTTTATTATCCTATTATTTTTGTTTATATTTTCGCATATTATTTTTATATTATATTTAAAAAAATAAAAAAATTAACGTGTCCGGGTTTCCTCTGGACCAACAAGACCCGGACACGTACAAAGTTTAAACACGTCCGGATCCGGACGTATGTCCGGACGTGTGTATTTTCATAAAAAAAAAAGGAGAGAAGAAGGGATATGCTATCAAATAAGAAGGAGGATATGCTATCAAAAGAAGAGGAGCATATGATTTTTATATAATTTTTGTTTATGGTTTTATTTTATTTTTTTTTTTAAAAAAAAATGGTGTTTTGTGCTTTAATGCAACGCTTTTCAAACGTTTATTTTTAGGTAGTTGTGAGTATATGCAGGTGAATTTTTATCATGGTATCTGATGGTCTCCAGGCTGGACACTTGCTTGAACGCGAGTGTGAGGAACGCTGCAACCCCCATTGTTCGAACTTAAGTGTGAGGAGGAACCTTCTTTATACCCAAAATTTTCAACCCCCCGGAGGAGAGTCTCTACTAATAGGCTAGTAGCAAGGTTCCCAGTTCGATCGGCACATTTCAGAGTACTAGGCAGCTTAGTCCATCTCCAGGGGCATTGTCATAATTTTTCAAGGCTCCTAAGCCCCCTATAGGCTTTCTCTCTCCTCCAAATAAGGGTCAAATCAACTTGAAATGCTTTGATATTTTAACCCATGATAGAGGATGACATTTTAAGCATAATGGCGTTGGAATTTTGATTTTTCGAATTCCCAATAATTTTCTAGCAATTTCTGATTGAATCTGACGAGAAATTGAATTTAAAAAATATCCAATACCCAAATTTCGATCTCACTTTAGGAAAATCAGAATTATTCATCCTTTACCCATGTGTGAAATTTCATAATCAAATTCCTTTTGGAAGCCCTTGAGCTAAAACGTCGGTAAATCTCGGTTTTTACCGGATTTTTCTATCTTTAAGGAAGTCTATATAAGGAACCTTATCCCATGATCAAATCAGAACCTCAAGAACCCTAAGCACATCAGAACCTAGCCGTCTCATTCTCCTCACGTTTTACACATCCAGCACAAAATCACATCAAAAATCTCTCGAAATCACCACCTAAACACACTTTTCACTCCTAACACATCAACAATCATCAAACATCACACCAAAACCACCTCCAAAACGTGAAGAACATCATCAACAATCAACAACCAGAAGCCCGGGTCGAACTCAATCCGAACCGGCATCATCGGAGCCTCCGAAGAATCCCAACGTGAAGAATCATCTTGAATTCGAGGTAAAACAGGTTACAATCCCACTTTCTGATTCCCACGACCTTGTTAACTCTCTGTCAAAGTTTGGGTTCAACCAACCTGTTTACGCTTCTGTATTGACGTTTGTTTAAGCTTCTGTCCAATAACTTTTTTACCAAGTTTCGTGCTTAATTCGAGTTCAAATTGAAAACTTTCAATCACTAACGACTTGTAAATCTTTCAGGCTACACACCCATAAAAATTGAGCTCAAAACACCCCTCGGGAACCTTCTGAAAACCCCTGTCCGTGGGTGGTCCGTGACCTCGGACCTATGGTCCGGGACCTCGGACGCGTTGTCCGAGACCACGGACACCCACGGACGGCGGCGGGATTTTAAAAATTCAAACTTAGGTTTTTCTAACACGATGTCCGGGCCCACGGACAGCCTGTCCGTGGCCCCGGACTTTGCAAATTTTTTGTTTTTCTTCGATTTTGACTTTTCTGTATATTTAGGTTAACTGGGGTCCGTGGTCTCGGACTTTTGGTCCGTGCTACGGACGTAAGCAAAATTTGACCTAATTCTGCCTCCGAAACCCTAGTTTAGGTAGCTTTCAATTTCACTTTAATTTTCTGTCAAAAAACGCTAAAAAACACAAAAAAACAGAAGCTTGCGCACTTAGGTTAAAACGACTCGTAATAAGCCGTAAATAAACCAGTAGAGGAAAAACGACCTAGGAAGGGTAATGAAAAATCGAACCCTAATTAAGTCGAATATCAAGCCCCCGAACCCGAACTCTCCTTTCCTAATTTGATCTAGGTTAAAATTAGGTGGCGACTCATAATAGGTTCCAGTGAGCTAGCCTAGGTTTTAATAATTTTGTTATATGACATAGTTATTTCTTAGGCTATAAGTGGACCTAAAACCCGTTAGATCCTAATCAACTTTAATCAACATAGGATAGGGTTTAAAATCGAGGCTCACAGACTGGCGACTCCGCTGGGGACCAACTTCTTAATTTTAACTTGTTTAATTTTAAGAAAGAGGTTTAAACTTGAAAACGTTTATTTATGGCTTTTACTATGTTGCTTGTTCATTTATGTGCGCACTTTAATTTTTGCACCCTTGCATCATATGAGAGCGAGGGTCCACGCAAGCCAATTTCACCCCGGGACCCGTTTGAGGGTCCCCTGTCTGGGACTCACACCTTTTAGGTGATGTGAATAAATGGGGGAAAAGAGGAGGGTGTCGTCAAACCACACCCCTTAATACCTGGGCTTTAGCCCCAGCATTTTCCTGACAGTACCCTTACCTAGCCCATTGTTTGGTCAGTCAAAGACCCGACCGTAGACGCACACCTTCAGGTGATGTGGAAAAAGTGGGGAAGCCCAAAGAGAATAGCGTGCAAGCCCTATTCCTTTGTGGTGACCTGGGCCCACGCCCCAAGCACCTCTCCGGATCGATCCATACCTACCCAATTTGGTTAAGCGTCTAGTAAGGACATGTTGAACTTGTGTGGGCCTTGTTTGCTTGTATGATCGGCCCACTACCCAGCCTAGAAATTGATAGGAACCTCTCCTACATCAACTCAGCCCAACCTGAATTGGCAGTTTTATTGTTTGCGGCCTAGAGGTCCTGTTTGGTTTAATGTGTGAGTCATTCGGGCTTCGGCCCAAAAGCTTAGACTTAGGTGATTTCTCATCTGGTCCAATTTGAATTATCCATTTTGTTCTACGCCCATCCACCTAAAGCAATCCATAAAAATCCATCAGGCTTTTCCATTTCAAGGCCCATTCTAGTCCAGGAAGACTTCTTACTCGGGTTTTGACCCACGATCCTAGACACGGGTATCATCTTCAGGCCCAGTCATAATTACTCGGCCCAAATTCCAATTCACATCCAGAACATGGTTTAGAAATCACTTCGGCCCATTGCGCTTTACTTTTAACCCAAACACATTCTGGCCCAAGCGCCCAATTCTCAGAACATTTCAGCCTAGGCACCAGTTCACAGCTCATGAATCATTCCGGCCCATGTGCCTCTCTTCCAACTCATTTCGGGCCTCATCAGTGCCAACCCACAATTTTCAAAACATTCCAGCTCATGTGCAGCCCAAACAAGTCTTAGCCTAAAACTTCTTTGCGGCCCAACATTTTTAGCTCGGTTCACTTTTGTTTTCCAACAGATAAGCCCAAATCTCAAAGAATGGGAGAGGGAGGAAATCCAATCAACATGGATGCCCAGTTAGCCGAAGAATTCAATGGGATGCTGAAAAAGATTGAGCGCATGGAGAGGGCCAACAAGCCAGCTGGTTTTGACCACTTTCCCACTGGATTATATCCCAAGGTTGATCTCCCTCCAAGGTTGAAATTGCCAACACTTCCTCTATACAAAGGTTCCTCCGACCCACAACTTCATTTGGCAATGTTCGATAGGGAAATGTCCATCCTTTCGCTAAACGACATGCAGAAGGCCAAGGTATTTGCTCACTATCTTGATGAGACCCCTCAGCATTGGTACATAACTCAAAGGATAAATACCAAGACATACGAGGAGGTCTGTGAAGCCTTTCTCTGCATCATTTTGAGTACGCTAGAAGTTTTGGAGTCACCAGGGCTGATCTTGCAGGCACACGACAAACAGAAGGTGAATCAATGACCGACTTCGTCAAGCGTTGGAGGATGAAGGCAGGCGCTATGCTCACAAATATGGACGAACAGGAACAAATCCGAATGGTAATCAAAAATATGCGGAAGCAATACAGTGACGAGCTGAAATTCACATACTTTCCTAGCTTCAACATGCTGATGGGACAAGTTAATGTCCTAGAAGAAATGATTCACCAAGGGGAGTTAAACTTGGGAACTCAAAAAACACCGGGAATGGCTCGGGGACAGCAGCCTGTATCCAGAGTGGCACCCGAAAGAGAGCTAGGCAGCATGAGGTAAACACCGTTCGACAGGTAAAAGGACCAGGGCAAATCGTTGGGGCAGTGGGAATCATCCCGAAAGAGCTCCCGTCGAAGAGAGTTCACAACATCGGTCAGCCATTGAGCCAGGTTTTTGGAAGACTCCAGGAACGAAACATGCTGCAAACCTCTCACCCCTCGACAAAGGGACCCCCAAAAAGGAAGGAATCTGAACCAGTATTGTCAGTATCACCAGCTTCCCGGTCATGACACCGACAACTGCAAAATTTTGAAGCAGCACATCCAAGATCTTATCAATCAAGGTTTTCAACTCCCCGAGTAGGAATCCCAGGTCAAGCACCATCAGAGAGTGCTATCTTCAAGTGTTTTCTCCGATTTCTTCTCTTTACTAGTCATTTTTATGTCTTTCCAATGTTTGTAGTAGTTAGTTTCCTTTATCATTTTCGGTAGTTTCCCTGAGTTTGTAATTTCCAACATTATTCTTTTTTGTGAATAAAACATAGTTCCGTTTTCATAATTTTTATACAAAGCATCATTCGTTTATTCGAAAAAACTTAAAAAAAGAGCACTCACGAAGTAATCGTTTTCAGACTATGCGATGGAACGGCTTGTCTCTTGTTTCTAAAAATTTGAACATGCCTAACCAAACACCACAACTCACCACATAATATCCAAACAACCCACAATGAGGTTCAAGCCCACATCTATCAAACTGTTGTCACAAACCCCAAATCAATACTGGGGGCAATCTGAGTTTAGAATCATTGTCTTCGAATCTTTTGTTTAACGTTGAACTAGTCTTTGAGTGAAATTCGCGAGAGTGTCTTGAGCGGAAAAACCATGAGTGAACGAGCGTGTCATTTTTACACGACTCCGGTGAGTCCACATTCAAAGGTGAGGTAAACGGTATAACTCCGACCGAAGGAGATAATTTGTAAATTTACGCTTAGACCTGTGAAAAGTAACAAAGAACGGATATACAACTATCAGGAATGACGAAGCACCTAGGTACAGCACCACATAGCCAAAAGCTTTTAAACCCTGACATTAAACCCTAGGCACCCCCGCTGAGCCTTCCATATATCCCTTTTCGACATTATGAACTCCACAAAATAACCCAGCCAATGATGAATGTCCGACCCGGTGACCAAAGGACGCAAGGAGCCCAACTCTCAGATACATTCTCATCAGTCCAAAGAAGCAATGCCGCTATCAGCATGACAAAGCGATCCGCAAATGGTCCCAGAGTGACACAGGATCAAAAGAGCTCTCGAAGCCCAAAACCGGGAAACACAAGAACCCCGAAGGCAAAACCAAGAAAGGATAAAACAAAAGGCAAACCCGAAGTGCCTCGAAGAAATCCAAATGACGAAAAGAGAAATAGTGTAAAGGACAACTTCAAACGTCCAGGTCAGAAGCTCGAAACAACGTCAACATGAAGCAGCCAGACGGCTTCAAGACAAGGAAGATGAATCCGAGAGAAGACGCAAGTTGCAGCTTTGGTCACCCATTCAAGCTCCACATACCTCAAATATCCCTCATGATCCCGTCGTCTTTCATCACACCCTGTGGCCGCGTTATAAGCCTCGAAGACTTCCGACTTGGTAGTTGTGTATCCAATCACGTGAAAGTAACAGATCGAATGCGTAAATTCATCAAATATCAAATTCAATGGTCTAGAAGTTGTGACCGTAAGTGAGAAACGAGTGTAAACGCCAAACACGTCGAGTGTAGGTTAGGAAGCACCCAAATCAGAACATAAGCCTTGACCCTGTGAGGACGAGACTCGTTCGCACGTTTAATAAAAGAAAATACTGGGGGCAATCGATCGTTCCGATCGATTGCCATGAACTCTAGCTCAGATTGTCTTAAGGGAAAATACTGGGGGCAATTGTTGTTCCAACAATTGCTATGACAACACCAATTGGAACCCAAAGCCCTTACCTCCACACCAACACTACACAGGCCCACAAAAGCCTTTACCTGCACATCAAACTACACAGGCCCACATAAGCCCTTACCTTTACATCATACACCATACCCCACCGATGGCATGTTCATCTCCTAGGAGATAAATTGCAAGTCCGAAATCTATGGTCAGGAAATGATAATTTTACTTTCCTTTCAGTAAACAAAATTTCTTCAAACACTGCCACGTTTGGCACTTTTCCAACAAATTCCTGTTCTGAACGAGTATCTTTCATATATTTTGATTGCATACATCTTATCATCATTGCCATGTTTGGCACTCCAGTGATCAGTTTTACCATTTGCACGAGACCATTATCCTCCTAACTTATTTTTAGTTCGAGACCCAAAATCGGTGAAAGGCCCTGTAGATTCCTCATTCAGTACGAGATCTAGCATCTTCATTTCAGTACGAGACCTAGAATCAGTGTGAGATCCAGCCGTAGTACGAGACTTCAGTCTGCGAGACCACCATCTTCATCAGTGCGAGGCCCATCATTTTCTTCAGTGCGAGACCATGCATCTTCATCAGTGCGAGACCCATCATCTTTATCAGTGCGAGACCCATCATCTTCTTCAGTGCGAGACCGAGCGTCATCATCCAGTACGAGACCTAGTATCATCTTCAGTGCGAGACCCATCAGTTTCATCAGTGCGAGACCGAGCATCATCATCCAGTGTGAGACCAGTACGAGACCTAGTATCATCTTCAGTGCGAGATAGAGCGTGATCTAAGTTGGCGGGGCAGAGGCAATAAGTCCCCATCTTTATGTCAACTTCTTGGGGAAGCAACTAGTGGGCAGTGGCAATAAGTCCCCTTGGTAATCTAGAAGTTATCCCAGCACCCCAGTTGGTGGGCAGAGCAATAAGTCCCCATAGTATACCAACCAGGAGCATTGGAACGGGTTTCGGTCCCCAGAAGCATCCGAGCATCATCAGCATCAACATCATCATCAGCATCGTTAGCATATCATCATCATATCATCTTTTTCTGCATGACATCTACATTTGCATTACAGGTTCCCGACCCCTTAGAATGTTCGGCATACTTCATTTCATTTTAGGTAGTCAACGCCTTAGAATAGCTTGACATCATCTCATTCGTTATAGGTGGTCAACGCCTTAGAATAGCTTGACATCATCTCATTCGTTATAGGTAGTCGGCGCCTTAGAATAGTCTGACATTATTTCATTTTTTACCTTTAGGTGGCCGACGCTTTAGAATCGCTCGACATCCTTCCACTTTACTCATAGGTAGTCAGCGCCTTAGAACAGCTCGACACAACTTGTTGGTTTTCAATTGCACGAGGGGCCTTTTAAGATCCAAAATTTTGGGGCATCACTCAAGCATCAACTAGCCTTTTCATTTCCACTACAAAGTCTAGTTGACGGGGGGCAATCTGTTATACCCAAAATTTCAACCCCCCGGAGGAGAGTCTCTACTAATAGGCTAGTAGCAAGGGTTCCCAGTTCGATCGGCACATTTCAGAGTACTAGGGACAGCTTAGTCATCTCCAGGGGCATTGTCATAATTTTTCAAGGCTCCTAAGCCCCCTATAGGCTTTCTCTCTCCTCCAAATAAGGGTCAAATCAACTTGAAATGCTTTGATATTTTAACCCATGATAGAGGATGACATTTTAAGCATAATGGCGTTGGAATTTTGATTTTTCGAATTTCCAATAATTTTCTAGCAATTTCTGATTGAATCTGACGAGAAATTGAATTTAAAAATATTCCAATACCCAAAAAATTCGATCTCACTTTAGGAAAATCAGAATTATCATCCTTTACCCATGTGTGAAATTTCATAATCAAATTCCTTTTGGAAGCCCTTGAGCTAAAACGTCGGTAAATCTCGGTTTTTACCGGATTTTCTATCTTTAAGGAAGTCTATATAAGGAACCTTATCCCATGATCAAATCAGAACCTCAAGAACCCTAAGCAATCAGAAAACCTAGCCGTCTCATTCTCCTCACGTTTTTACACATCCAAGCACCAAAATCACATCAAAAATCTCTCGAAATCACCACCTAAACACACTTTTCAACTCCTAACACATCAACAATCATCAACATCAACCAAACCACCTCCAAAACGTGAAGAACATCATCAACAATCAACAACCAGAAGCCCGGGTCGAACTCAATCCGGAACCGGCATCATCGGAGCCTCCGAAGAATCCCAACGTGAAGAATCATCTTGAATTCGAAGGTAAAACAGGTTACAATCCCACTTTTCTGATTCCCCACGACCTTGTTAACTCTCTGTCAAAGTTTGGGTTCAAACCAACCTGTTTACGCTTCTGTATTGACGTTTGTTTAAGCTTCTGTCCAATAACTTGTTTACCAAGTTTCGTGCTTAATTCGAGTTCAAATTGAAAACTTTCAATCACTAACGACTTGTAAATCTTTCAGGCTACACACCCATAAAATTTGAGCTCAAAACACCCTCGGGAACC
This sequence comes from Limonium bicolor, assembly GCA_023374045.1. Taxonomy (NCBI): domain Eukaryota; kingdom Viridiplantae; phylum Streptophyta; class Magnoliopsida; order Caryophyllales; family Plumbaginaceae; genus Limonium; species Limonium bicolor. Next base: position 222,161,264 of record CM041778.1, read on the forward strand.
TTCTGAAAACCCCTGTCCGTGGGTGGTCCGTGACCTCGGACCTATGGTCCGGGACCTCGGACGCGTTGTCCGAGACCACGGACACCACGGACGGCGGCGGGATTTTAAAAATTCAAAACTTAGGTTTTTCTAACGATGTCCGGGCCCACGGACAGCCTGTCCGTGGCCCCGGACTTTGCAAATTTTTTGTTTTCTTCGATTTTGACTTTTCTGTATATTTAGGTTAACTGGGGTCCGTGGTCTCGGACTTTTGGTCCGTGGCTACGGACGTAAGCAAAATTTGACCTAATTCTGCCTCCGAAACCCTAGTTTAGGTAGCTTTCAATTTCACTTTAATTTTCTGTCAAAAAACGCTAAAAACACAAAAAAACAAAGCTTGCGCACTTAGGTTAAAACGACTCGTAATAAGCCGTAAATAAACCAAGTAGAGGAAAAAACGACCTAGGAAGGGTAATGAAAGTAATCGAACCCTAATTAAGTCGAATATCAAGCCCCCGAACCCGAACTCTCCTTTCCTAATTTGATCTAGGTTAAAATTAGGTGGCGACTCATAATAGGTTCCAGTGAGCTAGCCTAGGTTTTAATAATTTGTTATATGACATAGTTATTAATCTTAGGCTATAAGTGGACCTAAACCCGGTTAGATCCTAATCAACTTTAATCAACATAGGATAGGGTTTAAAATCGAGGCTCACACCTTCCCCAATCTATGATATCAGGGAAGTTTCAGTTTCTTTATTTTAAATGTTTTGTGTTCACTCTATCACGCTTCATGCTTATTTTTATATCGGTCCATGATTGTCCTAAATGAACTTCATGATTCTGGCATATTTTGAAAGGTCTTTTCTTGAATTTTATTTTCGAACAATGAGGACATTGCTCCTCTTAAGTGTGAGGAAGTAGAGACCTTTCCCTGAAAATATGGCAGTTGCACTTAATGCCACACTTGTTTTTATTTGTCTTCTTGCATTGAGAGAATCGCTTCTCGGAGTGCTAATAAATACCGAATTCTTTGGTGAAAAAATTTTTGCACAAATTTTGAAGGTGAGCAAGGTGACCACCGCAATAATCGTTTTGCATTAGGTTGTCTGTATATTAAATTTTATTCAAATGAATCTATTTTCACAAAAAAAGTTGATTGTGGAAACTGAATTAGTTTATCTTGGGATTTTGGAAATGATATGAAAGTTTGGAATGAAAGGATAAGGCAAGTTACTCCGCTGATCAAATATTTTCCTAACAAAAGCAGGCCTCGTCTATCCAGTTATTAAGTCCTAGGGGTGCCTTAACACCTATCTACCTAAGGTCTCGGGATCTGGGATAGTTGGCCCAACACCGTTACATGGATAGAGAGAAAAGTCTGGGTTATGGAATAACTCTTCAAATCGCAATTATTCATTTGTTTTGTATATATTTCTTGAAGAAGAATGTTTTTGCATGTGAAAAAAAAGAGTTAATTACAGTTTAATTTTAGTTTTTGATCATCAGTACGTGATGTTGAAAGGTATCACGGAATAAGGCGTTACTTCACACCTCTTGTCATCCAAAGGTTAAAGGAAAGAAATGGTGGAAGATCCTAAGATAATCTATATTCAGATTTTGTAATCTAACTTACCATGCTTTTAAAAATCATTCTTTTTACTGATTGCGAAAACCTACCACCGGGAGCAGAACTATTCTTTTGATTGTCACTTTGCTTACTTCATGTTTGCATTTGTTTGATCCTAAGGTTCGATGCTACGGCCTTAAAGATAGATTTATTCTCTGTTTGCTTGAGGACAAGCAAAAGCTAAGTGGGAGGAAGTTTGATAAGTGAGAAATACATCTATTCTTAGGGCTATAATTCTTCCTATTTTCATAACAATTCATGACGTATTTCTCCCTTATCATATGTTTTTCCTTAGATTTATGTTTTGATATGAACTGATATATTTTATGTGTCAAATGCAGTAAAATTCTTGGAATCACATAGTTTACTTCACAAGCTTCGCAACACAATAAACTGCAAGTAAAACGGAGATCAAACGAAGAATCTAGAGCCAGTTGAAGTTGCAGGACAAGACGAGCGAAAAATACACACGTCCTGGTCAACAGACCCGGACGCAGGGTCGGACATGTCACGTCCGGGTGAGGCTGGTCCGGATGCTAGTCCGGACGTGTGTAAACGGAGTCCAAATCAAAAATTCAACAGACGGTGAAGACGGTGCCTAATTTAGGCACCACCATTGACGCAGCTTCCCCTAGATCTCTTTCACATTCACTTACCTCACCGTCTCTACACCTACCTCCAGCTACCACACCTCCTCATTCTGCTATAAAACCCACATTCTCCATCATTCTGAAGCATCCCTTCCTGAATCCAAAGTTCATGACGACGTTACTCCACTCTCCATTCTCCATTTTCTCGACAGCTCCAACTCCATCACCACGCAGAGGCACAGAGAACTCCACGTTCTTCTCCTCTGCACAAATTCTATCTATATACACTATCTCTACTCTACTCCATATATTATGTTTTTCTTCAGTGATGTAGCCTTAGAACCGTTAATTTCCAGAAAAGCGAGACAAAGAAGACGACCTGCAGAATTCCAGGTTGCGTCCGGACTTGCGGCCGAGGCAGACACATCCAAACATCTCACGTCCGGGTTTGTGTCCGGACCTCTAGACCCGGACACGACCAAGTTTTCCCCGTTTGTTCGGTTTTCTTTGTTCTATCTTATTATTGATGTTTGTTCTAATAATTATGTGTGATTAATAAACTTATCCTTTGGGAAGCGAGCCTATTTTATATAATTGTGTTATGTAGCTTTTCACTATAATTTTATGTAAGCAGTATTTGGTTCTTGTCTTCTTCATGCGCTTTAATCTTCTTGTACAATTATTAAAGTGATATTTGTAGTTCTTTGTTGAAATGTGGCGCTGAGACAAGGTTCAAGACATAGGAAGTCAAAACGGGTTAACGACTAGAAGCGTGTCTTGCCTATAGGTTAATCTGTCTCCAATAGGAACTGGTAATAAAGCGAGTAATTTATAATGACTTGGGAAAGGATAGTGGCTTGTTGTTTAAATTAATCAGGGTTTGTTGTACAAGGACCGGTCAATGAACTAATTAAGATTCTTGAGTTTATTGCTAAGGTGGTGAAAGTTTATATTGATATATTTGGATAAAATAGGTGAGCAGAACAACCCAGGATGCTTCTTTAAAAACAAAGATTTACAATTTCTATTTCTATTCTGTTTTAATTTAATTGTTTTTATTATTGTCTTTTAAGTTATTTTTTAATCTTACTCTTCCGCAAATGATAAAACCTGTTTACTAGAAGTCTCAGTCAATTTACTGCACTATCAGTTTACCACAACGAGGTCCCCAAGAGTACGACAACCCCACAAATCCACTATTCCGCAAAACGATAGGTACACTGCCTAAGTTGTAGAAGTAGTAACACACTTTTACACAACATGTACTTTGAATCAGAATGAATTTTGAATTGAAAATGAATTTGAATTTGAATTGAAATGAAATTGGAATTGAGATTGGTTTGAAACTGAATTTGAATTAAAATGAAATTGGAATTAAGATTAGTTTTGATTCGAATTGGAATTGAATTGTAATTTCCGATTGAATTGATTTTTTAATTTTGGAATTAAAGGATGATTTGGGATAATTTTTGAGGGTTTTGAAAGGTATTCTCCCCCATAAAGCAAATCAGAGATATGCTAGCTGTGGGGTACCTTTCTAGGGCATCTCTACACCAGATTTGAGAATCTTGAATTAATCAGGTCAACCTAAATGGCTATCTAAGGCCACATGTTCTAGCCTGGTTGACTAGTGATGGATTAAACCCAAAATGAGATTTGGGCTAAGAATTATAGAGACCCAAACAGGCCCAACCCATGTATATTGGGAAGATCTTAATCAAGTAATAAGCTATCAAAATAAGCCAGTAGTATGTAGGCATGACTTACACAAGGCCATCCAAATAAACATTACACATGTAGACATGAATTTCGAAGCATAAAATGACACGTTAAAAAGCCTATTTCCTCTGAAGCAAAATCTTTAAGAAAATGTACACAGTTGAAAAATGGTAAGCCCTAATCTACGGGTTGCTAATCGATTTAAATATTGACACCCCTTTTTTCATATATATATATATCTTTCAATGGTCAAACAAATTCTCAAACCAAGAGGAAAGAAATCGTGCCCAAATCTGAAATTACTAAGCCTCATTAATAAGTGAATTCTCCAATGTAATCGGCTAGTCAAATGATGAATACATATATTAGAATATAATACGACTTTGGTCTATATATAAATTTATCCTAACTCATATGTAGATTACCTCCTTAACAAACGTGAAGTAACTATGCCATCAGTAACAGGTTTACTAAGCCAATTTTTTTTACAATCGCTAATCCAGTCACACAAGGTATCTATATATATTTGGTTATACAAACCAACATCATAAGGTATTTACAATTAATCAATATTAAATACATTGTAGTATAAAAAGAAGAAGTAGCAGGAAAAAGTGAACCATGTGAACATGTAATTGACAAATGAAGTACACACATACGTAATGGATGTGGGGCAACTCACACAATCAAACAGATAAGACTAGAGACTAAAATGTAATCGGATAAATACCGATCAGAGGAGCGACAAAATCTCATAAGGGGAGCAACCAAGGCTTCCGTGAATGGAGAAAAATGAAGGACCGTGGAGATGTATGCTCCTGTCGCGTATGTGAAGAGGTGAAGCAGATGCAGAGCAAAAGTTCCTTATCTTCACCACTGGAAGAAGATAGCATAAAAAATGTCACCGATGACAATGGCAATGACAACCCAACTTTGATCGGGTCCAGACTGAGGGAGATGAGAGACAAAATTCCTCTCCTCATTCGTACGTGCTGCCATGATACGGCTTCAGTGTAATCAACAGTTGATGTCATATGTGCAGCCCAGGATGTGTGACACAGTCACAGAGGCCAAAACTTCTCCTCGCATGGGATAATCTGGGCATCTGTTTGAAAGTGGGGCTAAAGGAGAGAAACCGATCTGTGTTTTCCGATAGTTGCAGACGTTCGCTAGGCATGAGTCTTGGGCAGAGATGGAGACTTCAAGGGAAAGCAAAGGTTTCAGCGTGTGTTCCCCAGGGTTTTGTCCATTGTTTTGCAGATGGGGATTGAGATCAAAGAGAGATCAAGAGAGGGAGCATGTTGTTTCCTTGCTCACTGGTGAAGTGAATGAAGATTCAGAGCTCGTACACTCCTCATATGCAAACGAAGATGATGAAGATGGCACATAGCTCACATTTTCTTCCTACGTAAGTGAAGAGAATGAAGATGGTGTGGAGGTACGTCCCTTGCTCTCTAGATTGGTGTAGAAGGATGGATGAGGAAGAACATATATGTTCCAAGTTCGCTTATGAACTGAGAAGAGGTGGAACATGCTATGTACGTTCCCAGTTCGCAAGTGCCGCAAAGAAGATGAAGATGGAAGAGCATGTACTTTCCCACATGAATAGAATAGCATGCTGGTAAAGTGGGAATTAAAGGAGTGCAGTAGTTGTATGCTCCTTGTTTACCAGTATAGTTGCTAATTACAAACACCATGAATAAAGAGAAGAGGTGAGGTCGGAGCCATGTGTTTGTTGTGCATAGGTGGGTTGCAAAAGTCATGAGTGAAGAAATTGAAGAACAAAAACTAGATGTTTGCTAATACGCTCAACGAAAGGATGGCTGTTTCTAATGGGATTCGGCCTGAATACAAAACCCACAAGGTGTTAAATTCCCCATAAAAACATGGGAATGGCTAGACAACAACAAGGTGCTATGGTAATAGATTTTACCTTGGAAAATGCCTTAAAGAATGATTTTTCTCTTGGTTAACACACTGAAGCCACATGAAAATATGAAGATTATGAGTGTATAAACTCATAGAAAACAGAAGAAAAAACCGGATGCAAAGGGAAACTCCTTAAGGTATGTTTTTACCTTATATGGAAATTTTGGACTCCTTGGTCCCTTTGACTCCATCAACCGATTTCTCCTCCCTTTTAGTCAGTATGTAACAGCTAAAGAAAGACAAGGAAGTTGCTAGATATTTAGCTCAAAGATTGTTGAAGAAAAATGAGGAAAATGAGCTAAAAACAACCTTAGATTAATTACCTTAAGTGATGCACTTGGAGAGAGTTGTTCTTGCTCAAGAACATAGCTTGGGAGAGCTTAGAAGGGAAGGAAATCGGCTGGGAGTGGGACAAGAGGAAAGAGAAAGTCTAGGGAATGGTTTAAGTATGGGTAAAAGTGAGATTATGAATAGTAAATGGTGACTCACCAACTTTAGAAGATATTTTGCTTGAATTAAGGTGATCTGTCCTCCACACCCTTGAATTGCCGCCCAACTAAGGTCAAAGAAGGTCTTGTTTTTGAACTTTGACTATACTTAGTCAACATTACTTAAAATGGCACTATTTGAGTACTATTCACATTTTAGTGCCAAACTTTGGATTTTTTTATAAATCTTTGGATTAGGAGCTACTAATGTGATATTAAATATCCCACATGTTAATTAGGGTGTATACAAGGTCATTTGACCATCCAAAGTCAAGTTTTGAACACTATGACAAAAATGTGTCTTAAGGAGTTTTAGTGCTCCTTTTTGTGTCAAAACTCATTCTAGAGCTTGGTTTGCTTTGGTAATTGTTTTATCATGTTAATTGATAAATTATAAGACTTAGGAATCCACTTTGGATCCTAGTTGAGGTTATATAAGCTTATGGGCAACTTAAAGCACCATTTAGGCTTTAAGTGATATTATGATGTGTTTTTCCTTTATAAGCTTTGATATTGTTCCCCCATGGATCTAAGATGATTTTTAAATCTTAATAAACCATTATTAGATCATTATATCATGTTTTAGTAGTTAGGGGTATTTCTCTAAGACAAAGAATTCCATCTAGGTTAGGGTTTTCAAGAGACAGCTTGTAAAGGTTATTCACCCTTATTCCAGTGGCTTTTAGAAGCCTTGTTTGCTCATCAAAGATTTTATAGTCTGATGCCGAAAAGAGAACAACGTTAGAGAGATCACATATTTGAGAGATACTAAAGAGACTATGTCCTAGACCATCTACTAGATTTACATTTTCTACTTTGAACAAGGAGGGATTACCAACAGTTCCAATCCCGATGATTTCTCCATGAGCATTGTCGCCGAAAGTGATGTTTCCCCCCCGTAATGTTGAGAGAGAGTCGTGCACTTGTCAGGGTCTGCTGTCATATGTCATGAGCATCCACTATCCAGAACCCAAGATTCATTGTCCATGGCCTTCTCTCCCTGTAAAACGATTCTTATGAGTGTGAGCCTCGATTTTAAACCCTATCCTATGTTGATTAAAGTTGATTGGGATCTAGTCGGGTTTTAGGTCCACTTATAACCTAAGATTAATAACTATGTCATATAACAAAAATTATTAAAACCTAAGCTAGCTCACTGGAACCTATTATGAGTCGCCACCTAATTTTAACCTAGATCAAATTAGGAAAGGGAGTTCGGGTTCGGGGGCTTGATATTCGACTTAATTGGGGTTCAAATTACTTTCATTACCCTCAAGAGTCGTTTTTCCTCTACTTAGTTTATTTACGGCTTATTACGAGTCGTTTTAACCTAAGTGCGCAAGCTTCTGTTTTTTTTATGTTTTTTAGCGTTTTTGACAGAAAATTAAAGTGAAATTGAAAGCTACCTAAACTAGGGTTTCGGAGGCAGAATTAGGTCAAATTTTGCTTACGTCCGTAGCCACGGACCAAGAGTCCGAGACCACGGACCCCAGTTAACCTAAATATGCAGAAAAGTCGAAATTGAAGGAAACAAAAATTTGCAAAGTCCGGGGCCACGGACAGGCTGTCCGTGGGCCCGGACATCGTTAGAAAAACCTAAGTTTTGAATTTTTAAAATCCCGCCGCCGTCCGTGGGTGTCCGTGGTCTCGGACAACGCGTCCGAGGTCCCGGACATAGGTCCGAGGTCACGGACACCCACGGACAGGGGTTTCAGAAGGTTCCCGAGGGTGTTTTGAGCTCAAATTTTATGGGTGTGTAGCCTGAAAGATTACAAGTCGTTAGTGATTGAAGGTTTTCAATTTGAACTCGAATTAAGCACGAAACTTTGTAAACAAGTTATTGGACAGAAGCTTAAACAAACGTCAATACAGAAGCGTAAACAGGTTGGTTTGAACCCAAACTTTGACAGAGAGTTAACAAGGTCGTGGGGAATCAGAAAAGTGGGATTGTAACCTGTTTTACCTTCGAATTCAAGATGATTCTTCACGTTGGGATTCTTCGGAGGCTCCGATGCCGGTTCCGGATTGAATTCGACCCGGGCTTCTGTTGTTGATTGTTGATGATGTTCTTCACGTTTTGGAGGTGGTTTGGTTGATGTTTGATGATTGTGATGTGTTAGGAGTTGAAAAGTGTGTTTAGGTGGTGATTTCGAGAGATTTTGATGTGATTTTGGTGCTTGGATGTGTAAAAACGTGAGGAGAATGAGACGGCTAGGTTTTCTGGTTGCTTAGGGTTCTTGAGCTTCTTCTTTGATCATGGGATAAGGTTCCTTATATAGACCTCTTTAAAGATAGAAAAATCGGTAAAAACCGAGATTTACCGACGTTTTAGCTCAAGGGCTTCCAAAAGGAATTTGATTATGAAATTTCACACATGGGTAAAGGATGATATTTCTGATTTTTCTAAAGTGGAATCGAATTTTTTGGATATTGGAATATTTTTAAATTCAATTTCTCGTCAGATTCAATCAGAAATTGCTAGAAAATTATTGGAAATTCGAAAATCAAAATTCCAACGCCATTATGCTTAAAATGTCATCCTCTATCTTGGGTAAAAATTTCAAAGCATTTTGAATTGATTTGACCCTTATTTGGAGGAGAGAGAAAGCCTGTAGGGGGCTTAGGAGCCTTGAAAAATTACGAAAATGGCCCTGGAGATGACTAAGCTGTCCCTAGCACTCTGAAATGTGCCGATCGATCTGGGAACCCTCACTACTAGCCTATTAGAAGAGACTCTCCTCCGGGGGGTTGAAATTTGGGTATAACAGATTGCCCCCCGTCAACTAGACTTTGTAATGGAAATGAAAAGGCTAGTTGATGCTTGAGTGATACCCCAAAATTTTGGATCTTAAAAGACCCCTCGTGCAATTGAAAACCAACAAGTTGTGTCGAGCTGTTCTAAGGCGCTGACTACCTATGAGTAAAGTGGAAGGATGTCGAGCGATTCTAAAGCGTCGGCCACCTAAAGGTAAAAAATGAAATAATGTCAGACTTCTAAGGCGGCGACTACCTATAACGAATGAGATGATGTCAAGCTATTCTAAGGCGTTGACCACCTATAACGAATGAGATGATGTCAAGCTATTCTAAGGCGTTGACTACCTAAAATGAAATGAAGTATGCCGAACATTCTAAGGGGTCGGGAACCTGTAATGCAAATGTAGATGTCATGCAGAAAAAGATGATATGATGATGATATGCTAACGATGCTGATGATGATGTTGATGCTGATGATGCTCGGATGCTTCTGGGGACCGAAACCCGTTCCAATGCTCCTGGTTGGTATACTATGGGGACTTATTGCCTCTGCCCACCAACTGGGGTGCTGGGATAACTTCTAGATTACCAAGGGGACTTATTGCCACTGCCCACTAGTTGCTTCTCCCAAGAAGTTGACATAAAGATGGGGACTTATTGCCTCTGCCCCGCCAACTTAGATCACGCTCTATCTCGCACTGAAGATGATACTAGGTCTCGTACTGGTCTCGCACTGGATGATGATGCTCGGTCTCGCACTGATGAAACTGATGGGTCTCGCACTGAAGATGATACTAGGTCTCGTACTGGATGATGACGCTCGGTCTCGCACTGAAGAAGATGATGGGTCTCGCACTGATAAAGATGATGCTCGTCTCGCACTGATGAAACTGATGGTCTCGCACTGACAAATATGATGGTCTCGCACTGATGAAGATGCATGGTCTCGACTGACTGAAGAAAATGATGGGCCCCGCACTGATGAAGATGGTGGTCTTGCACTGAAGTCTCGTACTGAATGGATGAAGAAGAAAAAGCTGGCTCTCACATGATTCTAGGTCTCGTACTGAATGAATGAAGATGCTAGGTCTCGTACTGAAAGAGGAATCTGCAGGGCCTTGCGCCGATTTTAGGTCTCGAACTAAAAATGAGTTAGGAAGATAATGGTCTCGTGCAAATGATGAGAACTGATTACTGGAGTGCCAAACATGGCAATGATGATAAGATGTACGCAATCCAGATATATGAAAGATACTCGTTCAAAACAGGAAACTGTTGGTAAAGGTGCCGAACTTGGCAATGCTTGAGAAAAACCCTGCTGAAAAAGGAAAGTGAAATGATCATTTCCTGACTAAAAATTTCAAATCTGCAATTTGCTTCTTGAAAGATGAACATGCCATTGGTGGAAGGGAAGTGTGTGGCGTTATTGTGGAGGTAAGGCTTTTGCCGGTGTTCAGGATTTGTGACAGACCTGGGATTGGGTTGTGATTTATGATGGGCTTGAGAGTGTGTGTGTGGTGGTAAGGGCTTATGTGTGTCTGTGGTGGGATGGTGGTGCTCAAGCTTTGGGTTTCAATTGGTGTTGACATGGCGATTGTTGGAACCAACAATTGCCCCCATATTTTTCCGTAGGACAATCCGAGCTAGAGTTCATGGCAACCGATCGGAACGATCGATTGCCCCCAGTATTTTCTTTGATTAAACGTGCGAACAAGTCTCATCCTCACAGGGTTGAGGCTTATTCTTTGATGTGGTGCTTCCTAACCTACACTCGATGTGGTCGGTGTTTGCACTCATTTCTCGCTCATGGTCATAACTTCTAAACCATTGAATTCGATATTCGATGGATTTACGCATTTGATCTGTTACTTTCACGTGATTGGACACACAACTATCAAGTCGGAAGTCTTTAAAGCTTATAACGTGGCCATAGGGTGTGATGAAAGACGACGGGATCATGGAGGGATATTTGAGGTATGTGGAGCTAAAATGGGTGACCAAAGCTGCAACTTGCGTCTTCTCTCAGATTCATCTTCCTTGTCTTGAAGTCGTCTAACTGCTTCATGTTGACGTTTTTTTTGAGCTTCTGGACCTGGACTTTTGGAGTTGTCCTTTACACCATTTCTCTTTTTTGTCATTTGGACTTCTTCGAGGCACTTCGGGTTCGCCTTTTGTTTTATCCTTTCTTGACTTTGCCTTTGGGGTTTGGGGTTCTTGTGTTTCCCGGTTTTGGCTTCGAGAGCTGTTTTGACGTGAGCTCTTTTGATCCTGTGTCACTTTGGGACCATTTACGGATCACTTCGTCATGCTGATAGCGGCATTGCTTCTTCGGACTGATGATAATGTTATATCGAGAGTCGGGCTCCTTGCTTCCTTTGGTCACCGGGTCGGGCATTCATCATTGGCTGGGTTATTTTGTGGTGTTCATATTATCGAAAAGGGATATATGAAAGGCTCAGCGGGGGTGCCTAGGGTTTAATGTCAGGGTTTACAAGCTTTTGGCTATGTGGTGCTGTACCTAGGTGCTTCGTCATTCCTGATAGTTGTGTATCCGCTCTTTGTTACTTTCCGCAGATCTAAGCGTAAATTTACAAATTATCTCTTCGGTCGGAGTTATACCGTTTACCTCACCTTTGAATGTGGACTCACCGGAGTCGTGTAAAAATGGCACGCTCGTTCACTCATGGTTTTCCCACTCAAGACACTCTCGTGAGATTTCACTTGGAAACTCGTTCGCACATTTAGACAAAAGATAAAAGACGACGAACTTAAACTTAGATTGCCCCCAGTTTTGGTTTGGGTTTGTGACAACAATTCGATAGATGTGGACTTGGAACCTCTTTGTGGGTTATTTGGATATTATGGGGTGAGTTGTGGTGTTTGGTTAGGCATGTTCAAATTTTTAGAAACAAGAGACAAGCCGTTCCATTGCTTAGTCAGAAAATGATTGCTTCGTGATCCTTTTCCTTAAAAAAACTATTTGTTTTCCTTCTTTTTTCGATGAATGAAAAATGGTTTGTACAGGAGTTGTGAAAATGGAACTATGATTTTATTATGAATCATGAAAGAAACGTAAAGATTACAATCAGAGGTGACTGAAAACTAACTAATAAGCTAATAGGAAAATTTGAAGATGCAAGAAAACGATCTGCACACTTAGAAAAATTGGACTCCTTGCTCGAGGAGGTCTTGAATCTTATGCTTCAATGCTCGGCAATTGTCAGCATAATGGCCAGGCAACTGATGGTAGTGGCAGAATTGATTAAGATGCCTCCCCAAATGAGTGGTTCCTGGCCGAGGGGCCAGGGGCTGTAGCAGGTTTCTCTTCTGAAGCTCTTCAAACACTGACTTGGTGCTCGGCCAATGTTGGTGAACTCCCTTTGCGATGAGTCTCGGCGTGGTAAGGGTATTGTCCTAAGGTTTTGATGCGGAGATCTAGGTCGTTGAACCATATTCACTTCTGGGAAACTGCTTTGAGCGCAAGCTACTGTCTGAAGATAAGCCTTTTCTGGTCCTGGCTTAGATAATTTGGAGCCACTGCCGGAGTTTCTTGAGCACTCGAGCTCCAAACCTTCCTTATGAATCCTTTCCTCTAGAATACCGACTTGTCCCATCAACATGTCCAAACTCGGAAAGTACATAAATTTTAGCTCATGGTTGTGTTGTTTTCGCATGTTCTCAATTATCATGCGGATTTGCTCCTGCTCGTCCATTCTGGTAGGCATGGCTGCAGCCTTTCTCCTCCAACGCTTGATGAAGTCAGACATGGACTCACCGTCTTTCTGTCGAGTTCCTGCCAGATCGATTCTGGTGACCTCGAGGTTCTTAGCATACTCGAAATGATTTAGGAAAGCCTCGCAAACCTCCTCGTAGTTTTGGTATTCATCTTCTGAGTGAGATACCAACGCTGAGGAGTCTCGTCTAGATAGCGTGCGAAAACTTTGGCTTTTTGCATATCGTTGAGCCCCAAGATGGACATTTCTCGGTCGAACATAGCCAAGTGAATCTGTGGATCCGAGGAACCCTTGTACAAAGCGAGTGCAGGCAGCTTCAGCTCTAGGGGAAGAGCAACTTCGGGATACGACGCCGTGGAGAAATAATCGAAGCCAGCAGGTTTGTTGGTTTTCTCTATGCGCTCAATCCTTTTCAAAACCTTTTGACCTCTGCAGCTAGCTAGTTGTCAGGAACATCCTTCCCCATACGTGTTTGAGGATCTTGGGCCCTAACAGAGTCAATCTCGATGTAATTACGATTAAGATTTTCATCCACAAGCTTTTCCAGAGTGTGCTGGTTTGTCTCCTGGAGATTAGCCTTACTCCTCAGTTCCTCGACAATGGACTCCAAGACCTTGTACCTTGCAGCACAGCGGCCAACTGGGCCTCGGTGTTGATCGGATTTCCTCCTTCTGCCATATCTGGATTCGGGCTTGCCTGTTTCCAAGAAGTCCATTATTGCTAACAAGAGGAAGTGGGTTGAAAGACACTAAGGTGATAATGACACTTCACAAAGGTAGATCGAAACAGGCTTAGGCTGAAAGCAAGTGGGCCAAGATACCCAGAAAATGAGGTGCTTGGGCTGAAGTATCTCTCAGGCTATGAACTGGAATTTGGACTGAAATGTAAACAGATGGCTTTGATTGGGCCTGAGAGGTGACACCTAGATCTAGGGTTTGGGGCTAGGGCCGGATAAGAAGTCTACCTAGTCTAGAATGAGCCCTTGGGCCGGAATGTGTTTGGGCCTGGAGTAAAGCACATGGGCTGGAATGGTCCCTAAATCACAAATGGGCCCAACTTTCTTTGGGCCAGAGAAGATGGTTGCTAAGCAGAAAAAGATTTTGTTTTCGGGACTTGTGAGTTATTTCGAGTTCAGATGGATTTCCTTTTTATGGGCCTAGAACTAATTGGATAATTCAAAATGGGCCAGAAGAGAAATCACCTAAGTCTAAGCTTTTGGGCCGAAGCCCGAACGACTCACATGTTAAACCAAACAGGGCCTCTGGGCCGCAAACAAATAGAGCTGCCAATCGTTTTGGGCTAGGTTGATGTAGGAGAAGTTCCTATCAATCTCTAGGCTGGGTAGTGGGCCGATCATACAAGCAAACAAGGCCCACACAAATTCAACATGTCCTCACTAGACGTTTAAGTCAAACCGGGTATGGATCGATCCGGAGAGGTGCTTGGGGCGCGGGCCCAGGTCACCACAAAGGAATAGGGCCTGTACGCTATTCTCTTTGGGCTTCCCCACTCTTTTCACATCACCTGAAGGTGTGCGTCTACGGTCGGGTCTTTGACGACCAAACAAAGGGCTAGGTAAGGGCACTGCCAGGAAGACGCTTGGGGCTAAAGCCCAGGTATTAAGGGGGTGCGGTTAGACGACCACCCTCTTTTCCCCCGCTTATTCACATCACCTAAAAGGTGTGAGTCCCTGACAGGGGACCCTCAAATGGGTCCGGGGGTGAAAATGGTTTGTGTGGACCCTCGCTCTCATACGATGCCAAGGTGCAGCAGAAAATTAAAGTGCGCACGAAGGTAAACAAACAGAGTAATAAAGCCATAAATAAACATTTTCGAGTTAAGCCCTCTTTCTTAAAATTAAACAAGTTAAAATTAAGAAGTTTGTCCCCAGCAGAGTCGCCAGTCTGTGAGCCTCGATTTTAAACCCTATCCTATGTTGATTAAAGTTGATTGGGATCTAGTCGGGTTTTAGGTCCACTTATAACCTAAGATTAATAACTATGTCATATAACAAAAATTATTAAAACCTAAGCTAGCTCACTGGAACCTATTATGAGTCGCCACCTAATTTTAACCTAGATCAAATTAGGAAAGGAGAGTTCGGGTTCGGGGGCTTGATATTCGACTTAATTGGGGTTCAAATTACTTTCATTACCCTCAAGAGTCGTTTTTCCTCTACTTAGTTTATTTACGGCTTATTACGAGTCGTTTTAACCTAAGTGCGCAAGCTTCTGTTTTTTTATGTTTTTTAGCGTTTTTTGACAGAAAATTAAAGTGAAATTGAAAGCTACCTAAACTAGGGTTTCGGAGGCAGAATTAGGTCAAATTTTGCTTACGTCCGTAGCCACGGACCAAGAGTCCGAGACCACGGACCCCAGTTAACCTAAATATGCAGAAAAGTCGAAATTGAAGGAAAACAAAAAATTTGCAAAGTCCGGGGCCACGGACAGGCTGTCCGTGGGCCCGGACATCGTTAGAAAAACCTAAGTTTTGAATTTTTAAAATCCCGCCGCCGTCCGTGGGTGTCCGTGGTCTCGGACAACGCGTCCGAGGTCCCGGACCATAGGTCCGAGGTCACGGACAACCCACGGACAGGGGTTTTCAGAAGGTTCCCGAGGGTGTTTTGAGCTCAAATTTTATGGGTGTGTAGCCTGAAAGATTTACAAGTCGTTAGTGATTGAAGGTTTTCAATTTGAACTCGAATTAAGCACGAAACTTTGTAACAAGTTATTGGACAGAAGCTTAAACAAACGTCAATACAGAAGCGTAAACAGGTTGGTTTGAACCCAAACTTTGACAGAGAGTTAACAAGGTCGTGGGGAATCAGAAAAGTGGGATTGTAACCTGTTTTACCTTCGAATTCAAGATGATTCTTCACGTTGGGATTCTTCGGAGGCTCCGATGATGCCGGTTCCGGATTGAATTCGACCCGGGCTTCTGGTTGTTGATTGTTGATGATGTTCTTCACGTTTTGGAGGTGGTTGGTTGATGTTTGATGATTGTTGATGTGTTAGGAGTTGAAAAGTGTGTTTAGGTGGTGATTTCGAGAGATTTTTGATGTGATTTTGGTGCTTGGATGTGTAAAAACGTGAGGAGAATGAGACGGCTAGGTTTTCTGGTTGCTTAGGGTTCTTGAGTTCTTCTTTGATCATGGGATAAGGTTCCTTATATAGACCTCTTTAAAGATAGAAAAATCCGGTAAAAAACCGAGATTTACCGACGTTTTAGCTCAAGGGCTTCCAAAAGGAATTTGATTATGAATTTTTTCACACATGGGTAAAGGATGATATTTCTGATTTTTCTAAAGTGGAATCGAATTTTTGGATATTGGAATATTTTTAAATTCAATTTCTCGTCAGATTCAATCAGAAATTGCTAGAACATTATTGGAAATTCGAAAAATCAAAATTCCAACGCCATTATGCTTAAAATGTCATCCTCTATCTTGGGTAAAAATTTCAAAGCATTTTGAATTGATTTGACCCTTATTTGGAGGAGAGAGAAAGCCTGTAGGGGGCTTAGGAGCCTTGAAAAATTACGAAAATGGCCCTGGAGATGACTAAGCTGTCCCTAGCACTCTGAAATGTGCCGATCGATCTGGGAACCCTCACTACTAGCCTATTAGAAGAGACTCTCCTCCGGGGGGTTGAAATTTTGGGTATAACATATGAGTTAGACTTGGGAACCCAGGCAAACTTGGGTTCCTCTTTGGTGAATAAAGGTTACACTTACGTCGCGCTTCCGACAGAGTATGTATGCACTGCATGTTAAAGGATAGATCACGCCCAAGTTTATGACATGAAGAATGAATATGTCCGTCGTATCCACAAGATCCACAAATCAGTAACGAAGGGAGGTGAACGTATTTCTTTTGTCAACGAAACTTGTTCTCAAATTTTCTTTTTAAATTTTTCTCCGTTTGAGATCGTTGGGTTTTGAAGCCATCTTGGGCGGGATTACCTTATTTTTGTTTTTCAGCCAGTGAGGAGGACTCGATGAGGAGACCGAATCCATCTGTGCCTTTTTAATAGCGATGGTCAGGGAGTCGATTTCTTTCTCGAGTTTGGCTTGTCTTTTATTTGACTCACGGAGTTTGTTGTCAAAGAATTTTAGTTTTTCATGGCCGCAACCTCACAGACAAAGGTAATAGGTTTGAAATATATCTGACTGTAACACCCCTAATCCAAAACCAGTAATATCGTCGCAAGTCGTAGCATAATAAATAACATTTCACAGCGGAAATAAAACTAAACTAACTTGGTGTTACACGCCGTTACTCACCCTTGTGAGTAACAAGGCATCCTTACTCTTTCCAACATTACCACCTCTCACGCTGTGTTGAACAGATACTGAGCACTCTAATTATTAAAAACCAAATCCAACTAAATGAGCAACTAATGAAATACAACAATCTCCTTATTACATTACAAAATGAAACCAAAGATGTTTATTGAAAACACCACTGCTACCCCCGTGTCCCGCACTCCGGCTTGAGTCTTCTTCAACAACCTGGAATGTTTGGCCCAGTGAAGGGCTCAACAATCGAAATGCTGGTATGCAAAATGTAGTCTTAAATCATTTGGATTCCTTAAGTCGTTTTAGCCATCTTGATATTAGACTCATTACATAAAATACCGGTTTACTATGATAACAGTAATAACTGAAAACATTCAAACAACCACTTAACAATTCACCTGTAACTTCAGTGTACAGTAGTACACAACACCAATAATCTCACAACAATAATTCATAGTCATAACCAATAATCACACATTAATAATCCAAAACAATCACCAAACAAGATACGCGCATTAAATTGTACTTGTTAGTTAGCCACTAGACCTTTACCTTTTAAACCAATTGAAATACCCAAACCTAAGTATGCTAAGCAAACATCAAATTATGATGTAGTAAGGCTAGAATATGCCTTAGAAAGATTGGTAGACAATTTAAACCAAGGAAAACACAAGAAAGTGCCTTAAAGGCAATCAGGGCAAAAACGTTCCTAAGCTTGGAGAGACTTGGTGAGTTACCCAAATATCATGATAAACCTTAGTATATCCTAATGGTCATTTTAAATCAATTAGCAAAGAAAACCAAGCTTGAAAAACAAGTTAAAACAAAATGTGCTTTAAGAAGTCTAAAGCACATTTTTGAGAAATTGTCTTAGAATGAGTTTGAGTGGCTAAATGTCCATCATTACTCTTTAATCAACATGTGTACTAATTAGTATCACATTAGGAGGTCTAAATCAATGGGAAATCAAAAATTTCCCGATTATGTGCCTTGTTTAGTGAATAGTAACTATTAGTGCTAGTTAAGACATAAGTCAACAAAAGTCAATTAATTGGTCAACAAAGACCATGTTAGCCTTATTTAAGAGGGTGGGCCGGTTTTCTAAGAGAGGTGAGTCACCACATGAGTCATCAAATAAGAAAGGAAGAAGAGTAAGTAAGAAAGTTACTATTTGCTTTAATAAAGCAAATATCTCATATTAGCTCACTTCTCTCCTCTCTCCTTCATTCATTCTCTTCCCCACGGTTTTATTTTCTTCTTCTTCCCTGCTCCAAACTGTGAGTGAAGTCTCCATTTATGCTCCATCTTCAAATGCTCACCAAATGTTCATTTAGCTCCAAATCAAAAATGAGCATAGATTATTCTTAGTTAGGTCAAGACCTATCTTTCTATCTTTTAAATCTTTCAAAGCTCCATTTGGTGCCATGAGAAAACTTCATTGATGGAGGAAAATCAAGTTTGAAGAGCTTCCTTAGCTTCTCCATTCTCTTAAGGTAAAGAAAATGTAAGAAAAACCATGTTTCCATCATTTCTTGTACATGGCCGAAAATTCCTTCTCAGGGGGCTATGTTTTTATGCCTTGTTCTAGCTTGATTTATTCACCAAGGACTAGTGGAGGTCCTATTTCATTCAATGCCAAAGTCTACCTTGAGACTTCAAAGGTAATCATCCACTTTTATGCCTTAGAACACATTTCTAACCTAGGTTTTATTCCTTGAGGTTAGTGCATGTTTAGTACTCATATGAGTCCTTGAATATTGATTAGAACATTGGCAAGGGGAATTTAAGTGGTGGCCGAGATCTATGCAAGAAGAAGGTCTAAGGAGGAGATTAAGATAAGCTTGAGAAAACAAGGTAAAATGCTTACCTAATGGTGGTTTAAGATTAAGGAATGAGTTTTAGATAAGTACCAATGTAGCTTAGAGCTTACATTGTGTATTGGGTTATATAACCTAAGAAAAAGAACTTAAAGAAGCTGTGAACTTGTGACTAAGGAGCCAATGGGAATGAGTTAGTAATATAAGTTTAAGATGAGTTTTAAGAACACTATAACTACTATGAGATTGATGGGTGTATTTGCAGGTTGAAAGCTTTTATATGTGGGAAATTCAGTGTTTAAGTTTAAGTCATTTAAGGGCCTAAGAGCCATGTCATTTAAGAGCCTTAGTGCTATGCAATTTAAGATTATGGCAATATATTGAGTTGTTGTGAATGAGTTGGTTTGGGTGATGAGATATGATGAAAGAACTTGATGTGTGTGAGATGGTTGAATGAGGAAAAATAATGTGTTTGGGCATGATAATATACTAGAGGAGCTATGGCGAAATTTGAGTAGAAAATAAGTGTTTAGGTGATGGTGGTGAGCTAATATGCCCTAGGGTTTACTCGGAGCATGAAAAGAAAATTGGGTGAAATGAGTTAACTAAGGAGTTCTTGAGGTTTAGAATGACCTAGAGATGTCTAGGAGGAATGGAGGATTGGTGAGTTTTTGAACACACCAAATCATGAGATGACGAATGTAAGACTTGTGCATAAGTTTAAGGAGAAGGTGTAATGCTTAAGGTGATTAAGATAATGTCCTAAGGGAATTTAATGACTAAGGAAGTACTAGGAAGTCTTAGAGGTTGTCTTGATGAAAAAGGGGTGAGATAAAGTGTTATAATGAGTTATAATGACTTAGGCATTACTTTGAAGGATTTAGGAATCAAGAGGATGTAAATGAAGAACAATGTCAAGGTATTAAAGTAATGGAAAAATGTATAAGCAAGCTTAAGAGTTTAAGAGTGATGAGTAACAAGTGAAGGAAGAGAAATTGTGCATGGACATGCAAGATAACCTTGGAAGGTTTAACAAGCAAAGATGGAGTGCAATGATGTTAAGGAGGATTATATGGGTTGAAAGAAACACTTTGGATGTAGAAGTTTTTGGTAAGGTTACAAGTTGGTAATGTAAGGAATATATGATAAGTGTTAGGAGTGTTTATGAGAATGAGTAAATGTTTGAGGAGATCTTTGGAAGCTTTTTTAATGAGTTTGGTGGAGGTTTATAAGGTGGGTTTAAGGTGCCAAGATGGTGTAGGACCTATTAGAACACTTGTGGAAGAGTTTGGAATTGAAAGAGGCAATTTAAGAGAGAGATCTGTAGAGGACCGACCCAGGGTCCGACCCAGTTTTGGGTCGGTCGGGCCATGTTAAGCCAGCCGGAATGCCTCTGGACTGGACCGACCCAGGGGGTTTGGGTCGTCGGCTTAGCTTTGGGTCGGTCGGGCAAAGGTTTAACGTGGGAAAATGGGTTCTGTAAGGGACCGACCAGAGGGTTTGGGTCGGTCGGGTCTAGCTTTGGGTCGGTCGGATGGGTTTCAAAAGATGGAAGAGTCTCTGCAATGGACCGACCCAGGGGTTGGTTCGGTCGGTGGGTCGGTCGACCCTTAACACTTAGAAAAAAAAAAGAAATTTTGAATTCTAAGAATGGTAATGGGTAATGAGGAATACCTTTGGTAGGGTGGTAATGATTAGGACCCTAAGAACTTAAGGGATTAAGTTAAGTTAAGTATAAACTTTAAAGTGTAAGGTTAGGTTGTAAGATTAAGTGGTAAGACTTAAGAGGTGATAGTGGGAATCGTTAAGTAAGTTAAGTAGGTTAAGTAAGTTGTATTAAGCTAAATGATTAATAACCTAAAACTGAATGAATGTTTTAGGACTTGGAATTTGGACTCCGGAAGAGAGTAAGCAACCAAACGGCCAACGGTGAACGGTACAGTTCTCTTGTGACCTGCTTGCTAACGAGGTGTCCCTCGGCTTGTGTGCTATTTGTTTTGTGTGCTCACTAAACAAGATAAAGCATGCAACCGGAACATATTATATATATTGTATTGTTGTGTGATGTTTGAAAACTAACACAACATACCGTGAGAACTTACTAACCAATGTTTAGTAAGGAATTGAGTGAGACTAAGGAACGCCCCCTAATGAGGGACGATATGAACCGAAAGAGGTTAACCAACAAACATGGTCTTGAGACTATTACTAACTGGAACTTGAGTGAGGAAACCCGGGACCGATCTCCGGTCATGCATGCTAAGGAAAAGGGGGACGGTCTGAATCAGATCCGCCCTCCGCTTAAGGACTTGTCTTCGGACTTGTAGCCTAGGGCCGGTTGCCAGCTCAGCTACGCTGATTCCCGTCCAGGGTAGGTGGCATTAAGATGGTGCGGTGGGATCACCTAAATCCCAGGTTTGGACTTAGCTACAACCATTCCCCTCCAGGAACGGTTTGTATTCTAAGAATAAGTTAAGATTAAGTTAAGTTACAATCATCCTTTTAAAGGATGATTTGTATCGTTAAGACTAAGATTAAGTTAAGTTACAATCATTCCTTTTAAAGGATGATTTGTATTATTAAGATTAAGATTAAGTTAAGATTAAGTTAAGTTACAATCATTCCTTTTTAAAGGATGATTTTTGTATCGTTAAGATTAAGATTAAGTTAAGATTAAGATTAAGGTGAGGTTAATAAGTTGCAACCATTCCTTTTTAAAGGATGGTTTGTATTATTAAGATAGGTAAGTTACATCCACTCCTTATTAAAGGATGGTTGTTTCTAAGATTAAGATAAGACTAAGATTGAGGTGAGATAAGGATGGACTAAGATTAAGAGGGAAATTACTTAAGGAGTTAAATAACTAACTCTCTAATTAAGGGAACGCATTTAAGTCGTTCATTGTGTGTGAACTTTGATTGTTCATATTTGGATCGTTGTTTACAGCATTCACTATTATGTTGTGCATATAATCAACCTCCATGCTATCGACAATTAGTCGTAGTAGCCACGATAGCTTGGGGGCCATGAGAGGATCGTACCAGCATTCGTGCTGACCCCCTCGGGGGCTTTTTTTTTTTTACTACACAGGTGAACATCAGGAGGCGGCTGTCGCGAGAGTAAGAAGGAGTAGAAGTGTAAGGACTAAGTGTGGCCTACGAGTTGTGCATGTACACTCGTATGGCAATTGAGTTAGTAAGATGTATAGGATGTGAGAGGATTGTAAGAAGATTATGTATTTGGTTAAGGTTGTTATGTACTAATGTTCGGTATTTCTGTAGTCAGACCGTGGCAAGGTCCTGGATTGTAAAGAATTCCGCTTTGACATGTTTTATATATACTGTTAAGTTGCGAGACCACATTTGGATGAGTTGGGGTGTTATACCAATCACTTAACCTTTTTCCAATTAAATTTCCACCTCAGGCGTCATGTTAAGACAACCCTTAATAACTTGTTAATGGACCGTAGTCCCCTGTGTTCCTTTGGAACTGTTCCCAGTGACCCTAGGCCCTGGTTAATTGACCGATCCGGTCGAACCTGTGCACCAACGGCAGTGCCCTCCGCCATCCCCGAATGTGGCTGATGGATTTCCTTGAGTGACTCTCCATTGAAGTCTCTCGTAGTGATCACGATGCACAACCAGAATGTCGGAACAATCTGGATTCCTCTCTTTATAAGTTAGCCCTTTTTGTCAGTGACATAATAACCACCCTTGAGTTAAGACTAAAATAGTTGACCATCAGTTAGGTTCAATAATACCTTTAGGTCAGTTAGTCTTGTTCCAGTTTAGATGTATATACTTTCAGTCATAAGACGTTCGCGTACAAAATACAACGCAACGGTTGAGCAATACAGTATGCAATATCAATCACATAAAATCACGGATATCGCTCTTAAACAATTAACACATAATGTCTGGACCTTAGGATAATCCTTAGGACATTCAGACCACACAATTAACATACCGTTCACCAAGTAACTGCTAGCTTGACAAACTCCTGTTCAGTAGTCCCTCCCCGTACGTTGTTATTTAAACATGCAATACCGGGTAATATTAATATAACTATTCATTAAATGTTATAGTACTGTCACTGTAATGTTTATACTTGTTGTATAATAACTTTGTATGTTCTTTTATTTCCCCCTGTTATTTTACAGTGACTCTAGGTAGTTCAACAGTTCGTTATTTTATGTGATATTCACATGTGATAATGAATTCCCACTGTACTGTATATCTTTATTTCATTAATCATACATCCATAATTATTTTACTTATTCTTTATATTATATCCCTTGGTCATTTTTATTATAACCAACATTATTTTATAAACTTTATATTGTACCCACCAACTTAATAAATTACTAAATAACCACATATAATTTTCGGTAATCATAATTGATCCCATTAACTTTTACAACTTACCAAATAACCCTATACTTTTATAATTACTAAATACCCATATTAATTTTCGGAAATTGTAAAACAATTATATTAACTTTTATTAATTGCCAAATAACCTCATAACTTTTATAATTCACTAATTACCCACATTAACCTTTGTAATTATTAATTAACCATACTACCTTTTTAATTTACTAATTAGCCACTTAATATTTCGGTAATTCCAAAATGGATATTCCAATTTTTATAAATTAACAAATGACCACATTAATTTTCGGTCTTGACAATACTTTCCTTATATTTACATTTTAATCCCAAAACTTATATAAGGTGCATATTAACTTATAAATTATAGTTTTAATATTTAATTCACTAAATTAACCAAAACAATCCACAACTTTCTTCAATTTACATTTCCGCCCCATATTAAATTCTATTTTTCATATATACTTCCATATTACATATTCTCCCCAAAACTTTTATAAACTTAATATTTTATGTCATAAATCATTTTAACCCAAATTTTTGGGTCAACACTTTGACAAAGACTTA
Organism: Limonium bicolor; assembly: GCA_023374045.1. Lineage (NCBI taxonomy): Eukaryota > Viridiplantae > Streptophyta > Magnoliopsida > Caryophyllales > Plumbaginaceae > Limonium > Limonium bicolor. Next base: position 222,185,158 of record CM041778.1, read on the forward strand.
ATTTCATAATTAATACTTGAATATACCCATAAAATCATATGTAATTCTCGGTTATACTCCAAATTTCTCAATAATTACAAAATAGTCCCTAAACTTAATAAATTGTTATTCTCACACTTAAACACTTATTTAAATTCACCAAAATTCATAATATTAATTCCTATCTTATATTATAACATAAATTTACCAACAACTCCTTATACTCTCGGAGTTATAATTTGTACACCAAACTTTTCAAACTTTACATTTTAGCCACATAACTTATAAACTAGCCTTTTAAATACTTGTAGCTATTTTTAATGTTCCCAAAGTTTATAATATAAGTTAATACACTTATATATTTTTGAAAATCAGTAAATAATATATTTCATTCTCGGCTTTAAATATCTTTTACCATATGGTTTCAAAACTTGGTTTAAACTTATAATAAATACATATAATTGTATATAAGCCATATAACACTTCTAAAATTATGCTAATGACTTAGAATGATTATAATCTGAAAATAGAATAAATAACCCTTAGATAATTCGGTTTATTATATATATATGCATCTTATTTATTTTTGTGACACATATTTATACCTTAAGGTAATAATCTTACCTTATATGTTATAAATTATTTTCTTGACATTATAACCCATATATTTTCGGCCTTAATTATTTAGAGGTCATACATAATTTTTATACCAAAGTTTGAAGCTTAAATCAAGCTTAAACTTAATAAACCTTAATTATATATACTTACTCCTTAAATCAAGACAATTCTTGTACTTGATTTCTCTCTTGAATTCCAAGCTCTCCAAATGCTATTTTGATGTAGAGATTTCGGCCTCCTTATACATATTTAGGAGACCCATTTGTTAGACTTCTAACAAAATTTATAAATAAGATTTGGAGTAGTTTTACAAGAGTTTACCTTAGGAATTTAACAAGGTATTTTGGTACACCTTGAGATGGTTGTAGATCTAAATTTCCTTCATAAAATTGAAGAGAACATAGGTTTAGAAGTTCATAATTTTCGAAAATACCTTAATGAATTTACTTAGGATTTTCAACATGAAAATATACCTTAACTTGATCTTGTTGTTCCTTGTGTTGTTGTTGAATTTAGAAACCTCCCTGGAACACTTATGCTTGGCGAAAATTGTAGAAATTGCTAGGATGATTTCTTGCTTCAAGACTTAGGAGATTTAACTAGGAAATTACATTAAAATGGTGTTAGAAATTAGATCACCATTAATGGAGCTTATTAGCTCTTAAGAATTAACTTAGGAAAGAAGAAGAAATGAGAGGAAAGAAGAATGCTCACCATACGACCATGGAAGGCAAATGGAAGAAGGGTGCCGTGTGATGCTTAAGAGGATAGGCAACGTTAGAATTATTTTGGCAATTATTGTCCAATTGTTTATTCCTTGCTTTGTTAATTATTAGTTTCATAATTGACTACAAAAGTCCCTATTTACACTAGGCTTACGGCTGCTTGATTAGAAGATAATGGAGTTTTGATTGATGATTGAAACTAGAAGACAAGAGGTAAGTTAGGTATGTGTTTCCCTTTTGATTTTCTATTTATTTGCCTTTGTTTTATTCATGTTTTGTTACGGTAATGCTATAGGAGTTTGGCTACAGATTTTTGTTGATTTGAAGACCACATATCTTGGCTAGGTAGGTAGACAATTTAGCTTGAATTTTATAAGGCAACCAGCCCTCTTTCTTGTATATAAATCGGACACACTAGTTAGTACAAGACAATGGATTTTGTTTGTTACTTGACAAAGGGTAATGCATTGTTAGGTAGTGTTTCTTTTGCTTATTGTAAGGCAATAATTCCCTCCTTTTCTGTATAGAAATCGACAGATACAAGAGGGTAACATGGGCTGCTTGCTTATCTAGTCATCACCTTACACATAATACTAATCTACATGTAACTTTAGTTATTTAATTCCCATTACTTTTGTTAAACTAACCCCTCCTTGTCATCTTGCAGGTCATACGGTGGAGAGCTCCATTTGATTCAAATCATTTGCTACTTTAGCATATAATACAAGATAAGCTGATTCACCATTTAATAGACATGATTTATAAACTAAACTAGCCAAAATAGGCATGAAATGACGCCCCACATGGTGAGTAATTGGGACTGATTTTTGATTTCGTTTTTGTTACAATATATTGTACTAAGATCATACTAATATGTGTAATAGGTTCCAGCATTTATTTGGTACATTTTTATTATGGTAAAAGATGAAAGTTTTAAGGTAAAAATGCTGATTTTAGGTACCTTTTTGTCCCAAAAATCGCTCCCATTTGTACTATGAATTTAGTACTGCCATCAATTGATTTAGATGTTAATTTTATCCTATTTTAAGATTATCAACTCGTGGCTCCTCAAAAACTTCAAGGCAATTGCGTAAAACGCATTTTCGTGACACCCGAAGGTGCGTTTTTGTGCTTTAAGGATTTTTCTAAACAATAATTAGTCTCTATGAGTTCCAAGTGTTTATTGACATTTTTTATAGTCAATAATAATATATTAAGGTGTTACATTGGGTTATATGGGGTTATATAAACTTGTAACTCAATTTTCGGGCTAACGGGACACTCCCGGGGCAAAAAGGAGCGTTAAGAAAATCATCCGAGCACTTTGTTATTTTTGTGAAAGTAGCTCGAGAAACCTCTTTGGAATAATGAATATAGATGATTGGAACTCTTAGAATGATTTATATGGAGTTCGTGCCACTTCGATACCTCTCCGAGGCACTCCCATGGGTTTATGGGGCCCTCTTCGGGAACCTCCGAGAACTTTGTCTCTAACTGAGAATCTATCTTGAGAACTTCATCTTAAATGTTAATTAAAGTGCTATTGTGTATTTATAATGAAGTGTGATGCTTTACTTTATTTTATAAAGTATTTCCGGGACTTTCGAGCCTTAAGGGTCTTTAAGGGAACTCCCGGGCATATTGTATTTTTACTCAGTTCTAACTGAGGACTTGTGTTTTAAAGGTCATAAAATGATCCTTGGTTAACTTCATATGAGTTTTGAGCTTATATAACTTGTTTATCTTAAGGTCGGGCTTTAACGCACGTTTTTAACCTTAAGGAGTTTAGGTGCGTTTTTAACGCCCAAGTGTCTATATGATTTCTTAGGGTTTAATAAACCCCCAAATAATATTTATTTACTTATACTTAATTATTTAAATGTTAGGGTATTTCAGTCTACCCCCCTTAAAAGGACTTCGTCCCGAAGTTATAACTTATACTTACATATCCTATGGAATCAAGTTCCTCGTATCTATTCCCTGTATGCTTATCATTCCTGGGTGTCAATACTATAGTGACACCTCTACATTCCATCTGTAATCCGAGTGTATGAAATTCATACATATAAATAGCCTTACTCATGACATTCAATATAATCGTAACACAAATAACTTGGTAAATACTGTAAAGTAAATAAGTGCTTCCATAAACATCCAAGTGTTACATAGAACACACAAGTAATCATTCAAGTGTCACATAGGACATAACAACAACCAACCAAATGTCACATAGGACATAACCATCCAACCAATTGCACACATGCGCAACAATCAAACACAAATAACCATACACAAAACAAATACCAATACACACAATATAACATCGTCATGTGTGTGCTCTACCCCCCTTAAAAAGGGTTACGCCCACGTACCCCTACAAGTATACACAAAACTAAGATAAAAGTGTTGGATACTTGTCTCGCATGGAGTCTTCTAACTCCCATGTTACCTCCTCAATGTCGTGGTTTGACCACAGAACCTTGACCATTCTAATGGTCTTGTTCCTGGTCTCCCTAGTCTAGGAGTATAAGATGCGAACTGTGGTTTTTTCATATATCTAAGTGTAGGGTCTAGTTCGAGTGTCTCGGGCTCTAAAATATGTGACGGATGAGGCACGAACTGCTTTAGCTGCGAAATGTGAAACACATTGTGCACTCTCCCAAGCTTAACAGGTAAATCAAACCTGTAATCTAATGGGCCCACTCGCTCCGTAATAAGGTACGGTCCTACATACTTCGGCTATGCTTGCCTTTCTGCCCAAATCTAAACATTCTCTTCATAGGTGAAACTCTAAGGAATACTCGATAGCCTACTGCGAATTCGAAGTCTCTCCTTCTGACATCAGTATATGACTTCTGTCCTACGAGGTATAGTCCTCAAAAATCTATTTTTTTCCTGACATGTTTCATAGTGCATTAGTATGCTGTTTGTTTGAATCTCATGTGTGTGGGTGAAGGTGATCTACTATTTTGTACGTTGCCAATATTATCTCATGGCTTGTTTAAACTATTGTATATAACACACTTCCATTAATCACCTCTTATAGTTGTAATGGTCGGCGCTCGGGTTTGTATTAATATTGGGGCTTACTTAAAATCTCTCTCTTTGATCTTCAGATCATCATCTTGTGATTCTGTATTCGAGTTTACTGTCACCTTATTCGGTTTTCATTTTCAATGTAGAGTATGAGCTACGGTCAAGCCGTGCATCTTATGTATATTACAGAAATTTTTTCTTTATGTTATTGATTCACCAATTATCGGTAGTATATACACGATTATTATTGTCTGTTCATCAGGTATACCACAGTAGGGTTCCTGTTAAGGTTTATAACAAGGTATAGTTTCCTCTCAATTAAACATGTTCCTGCGGTTCGAATCAACTCATGTAAGTATTAGTTTAATGTTTCTACTCTTTATATTCTACCATGTTTATAGGTAGGTTTCCATTTTAATATATTGGGTTTGAATTCATAAAGAAAGACATGGAAGTCGGTTTTTCCTTCCAGATGGCAATTTGGCCATAACTTGGAAGCTAGCTTGAGACTATTCTTATCATTGATAATTGTCTCTTGATTTCTTATTAATTTGATAGCATGGTTCATGGGATAATAATGGTTAATATTTCCCTCACAACTGGCTATTTTTCCGACATACGCGGAGTTGTTTTAGCTATTTAATCTCCTCAGGGTAACTTGGACAACTTAACTCTTAATTTACACCTTCTACATCTCATTTACTTATTAGTCTAATTTTATATTAGACTTAAGAATAAATACTTACGTATCACAGAAATACTTGTGACCACTTGTAAGGAGTCTTAGGAATCATCCAACCCTGACGGGGTCAGCGTCAATGTTGAACTATCCCTCCACTCCATTTTGTGTTTGGTTTCCCTTGATCTGACCAGGATCAAGTTCGACCTCCCACGTCAAATATCAAACAATCACATAATTGTCATTTTCCAAATTTTATCTTATTGAACTTGGTGATGTGGTGATTACTACATGTACTTTTTCTCTTTAATGTTATACAACCATCCCAATAACTGTTATAACCTATACTTGAATCTAGTGTATTCCTTAATCCCCGGAACTAAGTTCCTTCAATCAAATCATCAAGTGGGGTAGCCAGTTTTTCCTCTTGGCATAAAAGATAAGTTCTTATTAAAGCATCTAGGCTCATAATGTCTAATAATTATATCCATCAATCATTTTAACTCCTAAATCCATTATCCATGTAATAAATTCCGTTATGGACTTGGATGTCTTAGAATACTCTCCTCTCCTTAAAAGGCTCATCTAGTATTTAACTCACCAGGTTTTGATTATTGCCTATACTTTAGTTATAATTTCATAGAACGAAGACAGTCACAGTTAGACTTCCAGAAAAGTTTTCATGACTCCATCCATAGTTACAACTTCATAAAGTACTATTTCCTCCGCCTTAAAGCTTGGCTTCCTTATTTCATCTAAACTCCATAAATCAGGTGAACCATATGTTCCTCCTAGGTTAAGTATCTCTTAATATTAGTACCATCTCAAACTAAGGGTTTCCAGTTTGAATCTTTCGGTTTGGTAAAGAACAATCAAAGCTTATTGTTTGTTTCTATCTCTTAGAAATGTGGTTAATCCACAACTCAATGGCTTCCTAAAATAGGTCAATTAGGTGTATCAAATAAAGAATTTAGAATCACGAGGATTAGCATATAACGTTAGGAATTTACGTGTAAAACAGTTGTTACAAGCCAAGGGGTATGTTTTACTACCTTTAAATTTAATTTCCTCTCACTTTTAGTGTATATAATAATTCAAACTCTTAACATAACTTATTCTACCTCCATTGTAAGTGTCAAGGAGATTTCTTCGTTACCATGTTTATATTAAGTTTTATATTACATATGGTTTTAACTTTATTCGATTTACTGTGATCTTTATTCGCATTCATAAATTGAGTTGTCATAGCAGACATATGCTCGTATAGAACCATAAGTATGGTGTAGGACGATAGCCTCAAAATAGGGTAGGTATATTTAATGATACTTTACCCTCTGAAATGTATCAATACTCCTCAACGTTTTAGGTTTACAACCTCCAATTTATTTATGTAGCATTTGGTAGTGCTAATTAGGTAGTTCTCCTGACTTCAGGAAATATAGGTTCAAGTTTGTCTCTCCTTTTTATTAATTAAGAGTCCAGCACTGTCGCCATATTGCTACTAGCTGATTGATAAGTGTGAAATGTGAATGATTCTAGTGGTCTTTAATGCTTACTTTTCATACGCGCATGGATAATATTCCACACTTGTCTTACGTTTTCCATTGGTTTGTTGTTTGTTAAGGCTTGATACCTTTTTCTATGTTAAATGCAGAGAAAAGCCAGGAAACGGTAGATTAACTCACGAGGGAGAGGATGCAACAAACGGGGGTCGAATTGGAGTCAGAACGATGAATTTAGAGGATTTTGAAGGTATGTCCGAGCTTGTGTCCGTACTTCCAAGCTCGGACGCAAGTCGAGAGTTCGTGTGCTGTGCCTGATGAAATGTCCGAACTTCAGTCCTAACTTCGAAGTTCGGATATGGTTCGAGAATCACAATGAGAAAAGTCGGAAGTCTGACCTACGGTGCATGTCCGAACTTGTGTCCGAACATCCAAGTTTGGACACAAGTCGAGACTTTTGGAATCGGAGCGCTCAAAGCAATGTGTCCGAACATTGCAGGTCGGACCAATGTTCGGACGCGACTAAAATTTCAATAGAAGTTCGGCGTTTTTAAGGGAGAAAGAGGAAGAAACTCTATTTAATGACCTAATCAGAGGAGAGGAGGACCATTCATTACCTATCACTACATCACAACACTCTCACGCTGGTAAACGACGCTCCTTCCACTCATCCACACCATCAGCATCAGCTTCACCTTCATCCCCATTCATCAAGCAAATTATCATCATCGAGGAGGAGCATCGATAGAAGGGAGTCAGACCATCATCTTCAACCTTGCGCCGACAGCCTCTGATTCTGGATAATCGTTCAATTCGAGGGTTTTTCTTCCTTTAGATGAATTCTCTTTTGTTTGTATTTATCTGCTTCTCTATAATGTCTGGCTAGTAGGGATTAACACTGGGGTAGGGTTGTTCACGATGGATACAATTTAGTTAGGATTTCTGCAATTTGATTATGAGATTGTAATGGATTGTTTCTAGGTTAATGATTATCATTTATTATCTTCTCTATTAAATTTGCGCATTTATAGAGTTGTTTTGCGAAACCTATTAGGATCAGATAAGGTGATTAATAGGAAGTTCGAATTAACCTGGAGATTTGGGGAAAGATTAGTCGGATAGATAATTTTTCCTGCAAACGCTAATAATTCTTCGCACGTAATCCACCTATATGTGTTTTGTCAATTGCTAGATTAGAGTTGACATGTTCTGTAACACCCAATACGCACATGATACTAAATGAAATCGCAGCGGAATTAAATAACTAAACAGTAACTAACGCTTCGGTGCTACAACGCCGTCAACCACCCACGTGGTTCAAGGCGGAATAAATACAAGTGTACCGGTCTGACGATCAGACTCCCGAGCATAAAACTAAACCATAAATACATCTATACAACCGAGTGTTACATATTCATCACTGTATCACATCACTGTTAACTGCCACAACCCAAATGTATAACACGCCACGGGAGCACAGGCGCATCCCGGGCCAACATCCAAAAGTATACAAAAGTAAACCTGCATCCTAGGATCTAAAGCCACTCCGCTTCTTCAATCCTCATCCTGCAGAATAAGAAATATGGATCCCCCGAGGGGGTCAGCAACCCTTGGCTGGTATGGCTAACGCGCAGCCCATCGGCTACCGGGATACGCGCAACTAATTGTCATGATAACACGGCATTCATTTATATACATAACATAACATGTGGCATAGCAACAATAGTGCACAGCACAACAACACATACACAGTGGATCTTCATTCCACAATAACAAACCACAAGGGTCAAATATCACAAGAGCCTAGAGAGTGATTCCCTCTCATGTTAAGCTCGTTAAGCACACTCATTACCGCTCTGTTAGACGAACGAGTAACTTAAGTCACAGATGGTTCGGATTTAGTGACCCGAACACACCACACAAACACATGTTCCCACTAAACCGATCATAAGTCAGAATAGGTAAGCTTTGGAAGAAGCTAGCGGAGATCGAACGCCAAATTAAGGAGAACAATCTTAACAACATAAGAGTCGAATCTGATTCAGATATCTACTCTAACTTACATGCATGACCGGACAACCGGATTCCTCACTTCCCAGTTAACACTTGTTAGAAGTTCATAGTGGAACTTAACAACCAACACACAATAGGTGGTAAGTCATGTTAGACACGCACAGGGAAATGAGTCACAACATAAATCACAATAATATGAACAACTGTAACTCATTACATGTTTAAGTCTTATAACGTCATAAACACACAGACAAACATACAACACACAAGCCGGTGTAAACCGGTAGACAACAGACTGCAAGAAAACCATACCTTGGTCCTTGCCTCGTTTGGTTTCCTCCGTAGGTCACTCCTATACATAATTCAAGAACGTCGGTTAATTAACGCACTATCCATTATTACCATTATCTACTTAACATTACTAGTTTATTTTTATTTTACACTTTGTTACAACTTTTCATCCTTTTAATTGCCTTTAAACCCCACCTAACTTCCTCACATATCCTTACAATATCATTGCTAACCAACTACCATTTTAGATAACAATTCCCATCTTAAAACAATAATTTTTGGTCCATACAGTGGCCTGTCCGAACTTGTGTCCGAACTTCCAAGTTCGGACGCAAGCCGTGACTTTAGACAGAAACAGACGACACGTCGCGAACTTTGTCCGGTTCGGAAGTTCGGACGTGAGCCGAGAAAAATCTAGACAGAAATCCATGCGTCCGAACATGTGTCCGGACTTCCCAAGTTCGGACACAGTTCGAGGATAATCCTAAGGAAGAATGGGTACGTCCGAACTAGTGTCCGGACTTCCCAAGTTCGGACACTGTTCGCGAGTGAAATCCTTTTACCCAACAGAGCCTGTCCGAACTTCCACATCCGGACGGAAGTTCGGACAAGGCATTTTACTCAATTTCTAAGCCTTAAACACTTAACCAAATTTCTCCAAAGCCTCCAACCTTATAGTATCTTCTCCTAAAGTTTCTAAGTGGTATTCCTTGCCTATCCAATCATTATACCAAGATATTTCTTCCACACAACATCATTACTTAAACATCATTTCTTACAAACTAAAACTTCTTATGTCATCCTTGAAATCCCTTTTCTAAGCTTACACTTTCTCCTTATTTTACCAAAGTTTGCCTAAGTCCTTACCTAAGTCCAAAATGACTTTGGTACATACTAAAACCTCAAGCTCATGCCTAAGTCCTTCTCACATCTTAAATCACCTTAATGCATGTTTCTTTCACAAGGAAAACACTTAACCATTCTAAATACTCCTTAACTTATCAATCTCATTTTAACTCTAGAACTTCATTTATTACCTAAATTTCGACATAGGTTCTCCTAGAACATTACTAAACCAAAACACATTGTTTTTACCAACAACAACCAAGAACACTAAAAATCCATCAAGTACTTATTATACACAAACTCCACTCACAAAGCACTACATCACAATATAGTGCACAATTTAAATTGCATGGCACTTAGGCCCTTAAATAACATGGCTCTTAGGCCCTTAAGATGCATAAATCATAAACACTGAATTTCCACAATAATTTGCCTTTAACCTGCAAATACACTCAACAACACATATGCCTTTTACTAAGCTCTTGAGAACACTTTACTAAGTCATTCACCATTTGCTTTTAGGTAGTTTTAACAAGCATTATAAGCTCATTTCTCCTAAGGCATTAAACAACATTGGTTAGTAGATTTACCTCTTTTCCAAACAACTTCTTTTTGTTTCCTTTAAAAACCGGTAGGGTATTTGATTCTTTGACAAGTTCTAAACAATATACAAACATTATAATGAGTATTCAAGCTATAAGCTCCATCTCATTGTAAACCCTTTTACATGTTTCAAAAACATTAATGTAGTTGTTTTACCTTGCTCTTTGAAGAGAGTTTGAATGTCTACAAGAGAGGACTCCACCTAGTCCATGAAGAGTTGGAATGAAGCTAGAACAAGGTCACACAAAGAGCTCCTTCAATATATTTTCGGTTACCACAAAAACATGAAGGAAATGAAGTTTTTATTTGAGATTCCTTACCTAGAAGCAAAGGAGAGTAACAATATGTAAAAATACAAGCTCAAGCTCCTTCAATGGTGGAACTCCATGGCACCGAAATGGTGGTCTTGGAATTTTAAGAAGATAGGAATGAAGAGCTTGATGAGAGGAAGAGATTGGTGGTGTTTGTTTTTGATTTGAACAAGTGAGCAAGATTTTACAAGAGATCAAAGAGGAGTTTTAATGGAGGTGGTGTAGTATTACCGTGGAAGAGAAGGAAGAAGAGGGGTGTGGAGCCGTGTGAACAAGGAAGGAAATGAGAGAATGAGATAGAATTTGCTTTTGAAGATATTTATACTTTATAAAGTAAAAAGTAGTTTATTTACTTATCATTACTTGCTTAATACATTAATAAGAGAGTGGTGAGTCACCACACTTAAGAAAACCGGCCCCCATTTATACTTAGGGGTAATATAGTCTTTATTTGTCAATTTAATTACTTATACAAACATATGTTACAAAATAGCTTATAAAAATACTATTCATGAAAACAAGGCACATAGAAGTGAAATTTTTGATTTCCCATTGATATAGACATCCAAATGTGATATTATATAGTACACATATATATTTAAGAGTAATGATGGACATCTAGCCACTCAAAACTTATTTACAAGACAATTTTTCAAAAATGTGCTTTAAGACTCCTTAAAGCACATTTTGTGTTTAAACTTGTTTTCAAGCTTGGTTTTCTTTGGTAATTGGTTTAATATGTTCATTAGTGTATAAATGAGGTCTTGGTAAGTTCATTAGGTCTTAACCAAGTTTATCCCAAGCTTAGAGCACATTTTGGCTCTTATTGACTTTAAAGCACATTTTGTGTTTTCTTTTGTTTAAATTTGTTTACTAATGTTTCTAAGACTCTTTTTAGTCTTAATACACCATATTTAAGTGTTTATACAATATATTAAGGTTTGGGGTATTTCAATCTACCCCCCTTAAAAGAACTTTGCCCTCAAAGTTCATACTTCCACATATCCTAAATATCAGAACACGGGAACACTTATAAACAATACTTCCATACATCATTAACAACACACTTACATACATTGGACACCAGGTCCATACAACATAATATCGGGTACATAACATTGGACGCAAGGTCCATACAACATTATCCACATCATTAAGACACAACGGTCTGTAACATAACAACATAACATAGACGATGTATTCAAATACACGTCGTACACACTTAACCGAAACGGCTCTACCCCCCTTAAAAAGGGGTATGCCCCGTACCCTATACACATAAGAACTAAGAAGTAAACAATGACGGGTACTTCGCCTTCATCTTATCTTCCAGCTCCCAAGTGGCCTCCTCAACGTCCTGGTTAGACCAAAGAACTTTCACCAGTCTCACGGACTTATGGCGAGTGTCTCGAGTCTTAGTATCCAGAATCCGTACCGGAGTCTCCACTGATCGCATGGTCGGCTCTAAGGTTAGCCTTTCAGGCTGAAGCACATGAGACGGATGAGACATATACTTCTTCAACTGGGACACATGAATACATCATGTACCTTGCCCAGCTCGGCGGGTAGGTCTAGTCTATAGGCTACCGGGCCGATCCGCTCCGTCACAACATAAGGCCCCACATTTTGGGCTCAACTTGCCCTTCTGGCCAAAACGAAATACTCCCTTCATGGGGGATACTCTCAAAAATACCTGATCGCCCACGGCGAACTCCAGGTCACGTCTGCGCACATCTGCGTACGACTTCTGTCTATCCTGAGCTGCCTTCATGTTAGCCCGGATCTGGCGAACTTCTGCCTGAACTTGTTCAAGATACTCTGGTCCTATAATGACCGTCTCACTCGACTCATCCCAGCATAATGGCGTGCGGCATGGTCTACCGTACAAGGCCTGGAAGGGAGACATCTTGATCGAAGCATGATAACTGTTGTTGTAACTAAACTCGATCAGATGTAACTTATCAATCCAGCTGGTGTGAAAGTCAAGTGCACAAGCACGTAGCATATCCTCAAGTGTCTGAATGGTGCGCTCACTCTGACCATCGGTCTGTGGGTGAAACGCTGTACTCAATTTCAGTTCAGTACCCAATGCCTCTCGTGTAGACTTCCAATATCTGGATAAGAATTTGGTATCTCTGTCAGATACAATCGTTTTCGGTACACCATGATGTCTTACAATTTCTTTATCAAAAAGTTCTGCCAATCTTGCCACTTTCCAAGTGTCCTTCATCGGAATGAATCGGGCCACCTTGGTCAGTCGGTCAACTACAACCCATATCATATTCAGACCTCCTCTTGTAGGCGGAAGCCCTACTACAAAGTCCATGGAGATATCATGGAACTTCCACTCAGGCACTGGCATTGGCTGTACCATACCACCAGGCCGTCGGTGCTCAAACTTGACCTTCTGGCAAGTGAGACACCTCAACACATAATCACTTACATCTTTCTTCATTCCAGTCCACCAAAAATACCTTTTCATACTCTTATACATCTTTGAAGCTCCGGGGTGAATCAAAGTAGTAGAACAATGGGATTCACTCAATATGCGCTCCTTCAACTCAGCGCCACTCCTAGGTATACACAATCGGCCATTCAACCTAATCAGGTCATCATCGTGGAGTCTGAAGTCGTACTTCTGACCCTCGAATGTGCCGTCAATAAGCTTCTGCCGGATATCCAGCATGTACTGATCCGTCATCTGAGCACTCCGCACCTCTTCAACCAAGCCAGTATGAGAGACTAGCGAATGGAGAGAGTGTGCTCGGCGACTCAATGCGTCAGCAACTACATTTGCCTTACCCTCTTTATATTGCAGATTAATATCGTAGTCATTCAGAAATTCAACCCACCTTCTTTGCCTCATGTTCAACTCTTTCTGAGTGAACAAGTACTTTAAGCTTTTGTGGTCAGAATAATCGTCACACTTACCCCATACAAATAATGTCGCCATATCTTCAATGCGAAGACAATGGCACCCAATTCTAAGTCGTGGGTAGGGTAGTTCTCCTCATGCTTCTTCAGCTGACGGGAGGCGTATGCTACGACCTTCCCGTGCTGCATCAATACACAACCCATACCTCTGCCTGATGCGTCGCAGTAGACCTCAAAACCATCTGGGCCGTCTGGTATAGTCAGGACTGGTGCAGATGTCAGAGCATCCTTGAGACTCGCGAAAGAACTCTCACAGTCGACTGTCCACTCGAATGGTGCATCCTTCTTCATTAAGGAAGTCATCGGCTTCGAGACACTGGAGAAGTCCTTCACAAACCTCCTATAATAACCTGCCAGACCGAGGAAGCTCCTGATATCAGTGACTGTCTTCGGCCTAGGCCAGGTGCGCACAGCATCAATCTTTGCCGGATCAACAGCGATCCCGGCCTCAGAGATCACATGTCCAAGAAAGGATACTTGGTTCAACCAAAATTCACATTTCGAAAACTTTGCATACAACTGATTCCTCCTCAATGTTCGTAACACATTTCTTAGGTGGCTTTCGTGCTCACCTCTTGATTTAGAATACACAAGAATATCATCGATGAAGACTACCACTGATTTGTCCAACTGATCTTGGAACAAACGGTTCATTAAGTCCATGAACTTTGCTGGTGCATTCGATAAGCCAAACGGCATAACTGTGAACTCATAATGCCCATACCTCGTTCTGAAAGCTGTCTTTTCGATATCACTATCACGGATGGCAATCTGATGGTATCCGGAACGTAAGTCTATCTTGGAGAATACTGATGCACCCCTCAGCTGATCAAATAGATCGTCGATGCGTGGTAAAGGGTAACGGTTCTTCACCGTAACAGCATTCAGCTCCCGATAATCAATACACAGGCGGAGGCTACCGTCCTTCTTCTTCACGAAGAGGACCGGCGCTCCCCATGGTGAAACACTAGGGCGGATAAAGCCCTTGTCAAGTAGGTCTCTCAGCTGCTCCTTGAGCTCTGTCATCTCTGCTGGAGCCATACGATAAGGTGCTTTGGCAATGGGTCCAGTGCCCGGAACTAAGTCGATCTCAAACTCAACCTCTCGTGCTGGCGGCATGCCCGGCAGTTCCTTAGGAAATACATCAGGAAACTCCGACACTACCGGCACATCTGGGCTAAACTCAGGGTCTCTCTCTATGTCCTGGACATAGCAGAGGTATACATCACTCCCTCGTCGTAACTCACGATACATGGCCATGGCGGTGATGATCTGAGTAGAAGGCTCCCTGGGCCTCTGGCGGTATGATATGGTAACCCCAGATGGACTCCGAAGAAGCAGTCGATGCTCGGCACACAGGATTCTGCCCTTGTACCGCTCCAACCAGTTCATCCCGACAATCACATCAAATCCAAGTCCGTCGAACTCTATCAGGTCGATCGGGAACTCTTCACCTCTGATTCTTACAACGACATCTCGGTGGTAGCGGGTACACCTGATCCGCTCTTTCGATGGGAGAGTGACCAAGAAGTCTGGCATCTCCTCTCCATCTAACCCTAGCCTCTTCGCAAAAGATAGCGAAACAAATGTGTGTGAGGCTCCAGAGTCGAACAAGATCGATGCATCCACGCCATTCACTGGAAAGGTACCGGTGAGGATTGTGCCGCTCTTGCCGGCTTCTGCCTCATTGCAGACACTCAGTGTACCTCCCGTTCCGAGTGCACAACCTAATTCATTGGCAAACTAATAAGTATTGGGTAACAACACGGTTGATATACTTCAATAACTCCACTTTATTCATTATCACCTTCTCTTTACAACATTGTTGGTTTACATGGTTGATATAACTTAACACATACATAACTTCCTTAACATATACTGGCTTAACACATTACAAAAGTATACAAGGCTTTAGAATTGTCTGAAGGTCAAATTCAAACGTCCGGGTTTCATGTGTGTGGCATTGATCACTGCCGACGGTGCGGTATTCAGTTTGATCTTCCTGATGCCATGATATTGCATCCTTGACTGCCCACCCATGATTAACACATCTCCTGACTTTAATATTAACTTCCTTGCGAGATCAGCACGCTTCTGCTCGCCATACACAAATACTGCGGTATCACCAATGGACCAAGACACCACGGGTACTCCCTTACTTAGAGACTCGGGTGACTCGTCCTTATCTTGGTGTAAACCTAACCGTCCACCTTTCTGGTAGAAGTTCACAATACACAAATCTGCTTCCACATTTGGAATCGAATCCGTTTCAACTTGTTGAGCAATTCCCACGACGTGATTAACGACCGCACGGAACTCCTCAGGTATACTTGGTACTGTTGCCCCATCTTCAGCTCGCACTTCTTGATATGACTTGGTGTAAGGGTTCCAGTCCTTACCCATGCACATCATCTTCAATTGCATTCTTGATCCGTTCGGATATTCAGGTGTGTAGAAACCTCCAGGTTTAGCTCCAAGTTCGTCGCATCGTCTGATGATGTGGACTTGTGCTTCCGGTGTCAGGTATCCACTTAAGAGTATCATACCTGGCTGGATAACCTGACATTGCTCCATTGGAAAGTCGGTGATGTTGATGGTGGTTTCTTCAGGGTTTGGTGTGGGTGGGATTGGATAACATATATTGAAGGTTCCTTTAAGTTTAGAATTTATCTAATCAGGTGACTTCCACACTATACTTTAACTTTTCACTCACATGGTGTCACATTGGACTCACTAGTGCAAACATGCATGAAATGCGGTATGCAATCACTTATTACATTCAACAGTTTAGGCGGTACCTGGTCTAGAACAGGGCCCTGGCGCCTCAGACCGGTCCACCACATTCAGGGTGGCCTTGCTAGGTCCCGACCCTTTCCCCTTCTGGGAATCAGTATGCCTCTGATCAGTGGGTGGCTGGTTAGCCGTCTTCGGGCCATCAATAGCTGTTGTGGCCTTACCCTTCCACTGCCCCTTGGGCTTGTTGACTCTGCTGTTGGGGTTCCGGTAACACTCGTGGTCACGGTGACCCCACTTCTCGCAGTATCGACACTGCACCTCATTTCCCTTGCAGTCCTTGCCGGGATGGTCTCCATTGCACCACTTACAGTAATAGTGGCGCTCCGGTCCAGAGCCCGTGCTAGCTGCTAACACGATACACACTCAGTACTTGTTTCACAACTTATCAATACACACTTCACTTGTCACACACAAGATTAAATAATTACCCTTAGGGGGTAAGAGCGTAGGGGCTTCGCCGCATAAGCATATGTGAGCTTCATGGCTCCTCAGCTGTGGTGGTTTGGGCTTGGCCCTTGTCACCCTGGTGCTGACTCTTCTGGGGTTGGGGATAAGGTTTCTTCTTCTTCTTTCCTCCCCCGTACCCCTGCGGACTCTGGCCCTCGCTCGTGGCCTTGCGCTTGTGCGCATTCTCCTCGTCCCTCAGACGGATGGTGATCTCCACCTTAGCAGCGGCATGATAGCACTCCTGAATTTAGGATGGTCAGTCATGCCCCGCAATACATACTCACAACCTCACATTAATACTCACTTGTAGACTACACATATTCACATCACTATACTTAAATTACCTGCAAGGTAGTATACTCAGCTGGCCCCATCCCATAGCGAAGACGGTGGCTGAGACCGTTATAGAAACGGTTTACCAGCACCCGGTTTGAGTATCCCAGGTCCGGTAACAGGTGGACAAGGCCGGTGCAGGCAGTGTAATACTCATCAACCGACACCTTGTCCCCCTGCCTCAGACTATCCAGCTCAAGGCGCTTGGCCTCTTGAACGTGCACAGGGTAGTATTTGGCTCGCAGCAGAGCCGTGTACTCCCTCCATCCAAACTGAGGATCCGCCATCCGGTCCTCTCTCACAAGCTTCCACCAGTTTTGTGCCGAACCCTTCAGGTAGTAAGCGGCAAGACGGACCTTAGCCTCTGCGGGTACAGCCAAGGTCTCGTAGGCGGTCTCCAACTCGGAGATGTACGCCTCCAGCTTACGTGGGTCGGTCTCCCCATGAAACGAAGGGGGTCTCAAGTCTGCCAATGCCTTGACCCAGTTGGTCTCTCGTGGCGGTGGCGGTGGTGGTTGAACTCCGGGCATCTGCCCCTGCTGTATCGCAGCCACAAGCTGGGGTACCATCTGGGCTACAGCGGCTGCTACAGCCTCAGCCATAACCTGGGCCGTAGTATTCTCGCCCTGGTCACCCACATTACCGGTACCACTTCCGCGGCCTCTACCGCGCGGTCTACCTGCCATCTGTATTCACATGAATATTCATTAGCAATATGCTTGCACACTTATCGGTCCAACGGTTGTAACGCTTCCCGACAATAAGGTATCTCCACACTTAGTTAGTGGTTAACCTTTCCATAATGTTCACTGAAGTAACTGTAGTTAGGTTTCCTAACTCGGTATATTCCTAAGCTCGGTATTCTAGTCATCAGAGCGATACTTCGCTCTGATACCACTTTTTGTAACACCCCTAATACGCACATGATACTAAATGAAATCGCAGCGGAATTAAATAACTAAACAGTAACTAACGCTTCGGTGCTACAACGCCGTCAACCACCCACGTGGTTGACAAGGCAGAATAAATACAAGTGTACCGGTCTGACGATCAGACTCCCGAGCATAAAACTAAACCATAAATACATCATATACAATACCGAGTGTTTACATATTCATCACTGTATCACATCACTGTTAACTGCCACAACCAAATGTATAACACGCCACGGGAGCACAGGCGCATCCCGGGCCAACATCCAAAAGTATACAAAAGTAATCCTGCATCCTAGGATCTAAAGCCACTCCGCTTCTTCGATCCTCATCCTGCAGAATAAGAAATATGGATCCCCCGAGGGGGTCAGCAACCCTTGGCTGGTATGGCTAACGCGCAGCCCATCGGCTACCGGGATACGCGCAACTAATTGTCATGATAACATGGCATTCATTTATATACATAACATAACATGTGGCATAGCAACAATAGTGCACAGCACAACAACACATACACAGTGGATCTTCATTCCACAATAACAAACCACAAGGGTCAAATATCACAAGAGCCTAGAGAGTGATTCCCTCTCATGTTAAGCTCGTTAAGCACACTCATTACCGTTCTGTTAGACGAACGAGTAACTTAAGTCACAGATGGTTCTGATTTAGTGACCCGAACACACCACACAAACACATGTTCCCACTAAACTGATCATAAGTCAGAATAGATAAGCTTTGGAAGAAGCTAGCGGGAGATCGAACGCCAAATTAAGGAGAACAATCTTAACAACATAAGAGTCGAATCTGATTCAGATATCTACTCTTAACTTACATGCATGACCGGATAACCGGATTCCTCACTTCCCAGTTAACACTTGTTAGAAGTTCATAGTGGAACTTACCAACCAACACACAATAGGTGGTAAGTCATGTTAGACACGCACAAGGGAAATGAGTCACAACATAACATCACAATAATATGAACAACTGTAAACTCATTACATGTTTAAGTCTTATAACGTCATAAACACACAGAAAAACATACAACACACAAGCCGGTGTAAACCGGTAGACAACAGACTGCAAGAAAACCATACCTTGGTCCTTGCCTCGTTTGGTTTCCTCCGTAGGTCACTCCTATACATAATTCAAGAACGTCGGCTAATTAACGCACTAGTCCATTATTACCATTATCTACTTAACATTACTAGTTTATTTTTATTTTACACTTGTTACAACTTTTCATCCTTTTAATTGCCTTTAAACCCCACCTAACATGCCTCACATATCCTTACAATATCATTGCTAACCAACTACCATTTTTAGATAACAATTCCCATCTTAAAACAATAATTTTTGGTCCATACAGTGGCCTGTCCGAACTTGTGTCCGAACTTCCAAGTTCGGACGCAAGCCGTGACTTTAGACAGAAAACAGATGCACGTCCGAACTTATGTCCGGACTTCGGAAGTTCGGACGTGAGCCGAGAAAAATCTAGACAGAAATCCATGCGTCCGAACATGTGTCCGGACTTCCCAAGTTCGGACACAATTCGAGGACAATCCTAAGGAAGAATGGGTACGTCCGAACTAGTGTCCGGACTTCCCAAGTTCGGACACTGTTCGCGAGTGAAAATCCTTTTACCCAACAGAGCCTGTCCGAACTTCCACATCCGGACGGAAGTTCGGACAAGGCATTTTACTCAATTTCTAAGCCCTTAAACACTTAACCAAATTTCTCCAAAGCCTCCAACCCTTATAGTATCTTCTCCTAAAGTTTCTAAGTGGTATTCCTTGCCTATCCAAATCATTATACCTAGATATTTCTTCCACACAACATCATTACTTAAACATCATTTCTTACAAACTAAAACTTCTTATGTCATCCTTGAAATCCCTTTTTCTAAGCTTACACTTTCTCCCTATTTTACCAAAGTTTGCCTAAGTCCTTACCTAAGTCCAAAATGACTTTGGTACATACTAAAACCTCAAGCTCATGCCTAAGTCCTTCTCACATCTTAAATCACCTTAATGCATGTTTCTTTCACAAGGAAAACACCTAACCATTCTAAATACTCCTTAACTCATCAATCTCATTTTAAACTCCTAGAACTTCACGTTTATTACCTAAATTTCGACATAGGTTCTCCTAGAACATTACTAAACCAAAACACATTGTTTTTACCAACAAACAACCAAGAACACTAAAAATCCATCAAGTACTTATTATACACAAACTCCACTCACAAAGCACTACATCACAATATAGTGCACAATTTAAATTGCATGGCACTTAGGCCCTTAAATAACATGGCTCTTAGGCCCTTTAAGATGCATAAATCATAAACACTGAATTTCCACAATACATTTGCCTTTAACCTGCAAATACACTCAACAACACATATGCCTTTTACTAAGCTCTTGAGAACACTTTACTAAGTCATTCACCATTTGCTCTTTAGGTAGTTTTAACAAGCATTATAAGCTCATTTCTCCTAAGGAATTAAACAACATTTGGTTAGTAGATTTACCTCTTTTCCAAACAACTTCTTTCTTGTTTCCTTTAAAAACCGGTAGGGTATTTGATTCTTTGACAAGTTCTAAACAATATACAAACATTATAATGAGTATTCAAGCTATAAGCTCCATCTCATTGTAAACCCTAATTTACATCGTTTCAAAAACATTAATGTAGTTGTTTTACCTTGCTCTTTGAAGAGAGTTTGAATGTCTAACAAGAGAGGACTCCACCTAGTCCATGAAGAGTTGGAATGAAGCTAGAACAAGGTCACACAAAGAGCTCCTTCAATATATATTTTCGGTTACCACAAAAACATGAAGGAAATGAAGTTTTTATTTGAGATTCCTTACCTAGAAGCAAAGGAGAGTAACAATATGTAAAAATACAAGCTCAAGCTCCTTCAATGGTGGAACTCCATGGCACCGAAATGGTGGTCTTGGAATTTTAAGAAGATAGGAATGAAGAGCTTGATGAGAGGAAGAGATTGGTGGTGTTTGTTTTTGATTTGAACAAGTGAGCAAGATTTTACAAGAGATCAAAGAGGAGTTTTAATGGAGGTGGTGTAGTATTACCGTGGAAGAGAAGGAAGAAGAGGGGTGTGGAGCCGTGTGAACAAGGAAGGAAATGAGAGAATGAGATAGAATTTGCTTTTGAAGATATTTATACTTTATAAAGTAAAAAGTTTATTTACTTATCATTACTTGCTTAATACATTAATAAGAGAGTGGTGAGTCACCACACTTAAGAAAACCGGCCCCCATTTATACTTAGGGGTAATATAGTCTTTATTTGTCAATTTAATTACTTATACAAACATATGTTACAAAATAGCTTATAAAAATTACTATTCATGAAAACAAGGCACATAGAAGTGAAATTTTTGATTTCCCATTGATATAGACATCCAAATGTGATATTATATAGTACACATATATATTTAAGAGTA
The DNA here is from genome assembly GCA_023374045.1 of Limonium bicolor. NCBI lineage: Eukaryota > Viridiplantae > Streptophyta > Magnoliopsida > Caryophyllales > Plumbaginaceae > Limonium > Limonium bicolor. The sequence goes on from CM041778.1 coordinate 222,206,669, forward strand.
ATGATGGACATCTAGCCACTCAAAACTTATTTACAAGACAATTTTTCAAAAATGTGCTTTAAGACTCCTTAAAGCACATTTTGTGTTTAAACTTGTTTTCAAGCTTGGTTTTCTTTGGTAATTGGTTTAATATGTTCATTAGTGTATAAATGGGGTCTTGGTAAGTTCATTAGGTCTTAACCAAGTTTATCCCAAGCTTAGAGCACATTTTGGCTCTTATTGACTTTAAAGCACATTTTGTGTTTTCTTTTGTTTAAATTTGTTTACTAATGTTTCTAAGACTCTTTTTAGTCTTAATACACCATATTTAAGTGTTTATACAATATATTAAGGTTTGGGGTATTTCATGTTCTGATAGGTGAGCTCTTCAATGAACTAGGACTTAGCATTGAAGAGAGTAGAAAGAATTGGCCTTTCCGTTTCTTATAGCCGAATTGTAGATTTTACTAGATTTAACCAGTAAAGAACAACCCAAACCCGGAGTTCCACTCACTTTATCAAACTCGTCATTTACTTTCATTAATTGTTCATTTAAACTTTGATTTGCATTTCTTCAATTCAATCACAAAAACAATTCACAACCCCCTGAATTTCCAGTTTTCTTAGGACTTAGGCTTATTTATTCAAGTCCCGCGGTTCGATATCTGGTTGCTTAACTTTCTATACTATAGTGACCGGGATTTTTTGCAACCCGACAGGCTTTTCGTTTTATTAATTTCTATGTTTATCAATTTAGTTTTAGTAGAGCATTTTCCCTGTTTGCACTGAGACTCTTGGTATTTGCTCGGGTATTTATAACCCATGCTTATCCATGATGGATGTTTAGTTAGATATTTTTTTTTTTGAGATTCTGTTTCTCTATTGTCATATTTCAAAGTTTCGTACTATCCTCCCTCATTGTTACTAAGGAACTGTAAGATTTTTCAGTCCTGCACTGAGCAGTAAGCTCAGTGCCTGGGTATCCCATAAAATTTCAGTGTTTGATCTTTATGTGTAGGTCTTCCTCAAACCCTTTTGACAATTCTTATAGTCTTACGTATTTAATATTATTTAATGTATTCCTTTTCATGACATCTGCTCGTTATTTAGGCAGGTCATAATTTGTAGTTACTGTAAGTTTGGACAGTTGTTAATGCCCTTCGGCAGTCCATGTAAAACTAACTTGTTATTCCTCACTATACTATCTCGCACCCTTTATCCCCAGGATAAACTCGGTTTTTGTATTCGGTTTAATATCCTTAATCATATGGTACACTAATCTGGATTCTCCACTAAATCTTAACGCGTCTCTTGACTTTAAAACAATCTTGTTCGCCTCATTATCCTCTTATAATCACCGTATAAAAATTCAGCATCATCTCCCATGGAGAATGATACGACTCGTATCCCAATCCTTACCCATATATATCATATATAATTTTAAGTTTTGATCCACTCCCACTTCCTGGAATATAAAATCCTCCAAGGCCTATCCCCAAAGTTCTAAATTCTATTATAATAGTTATTTGTTCACCCAAAATTAAATATTATTAGAGTAGGACCTTGTCGGGTCAAATTACTTGGCATTATGCCTCTGGGTATTCCCGACCTTCGCTCATAGGCTCAGGTGACCACGGTCTCTTAGGTAAGGGAAAACAAATATGGAAGTATCCTATTAGGTGAGAGGTTACCTAAGTTAGGTCTCTCTAAATTGATACTTACTAATCACATATAAGTCTCATCGACTGATAGATATAAACACACCTTTATACGTCATGCATTAGGTTTAAGTTCTATGCTTACCGGTTTCGCGCTGAGCGCTAGCCTCAGCGCCTGAAGTTCCCACTGTGTACAGGGTATTTCTTCATGGAACTTTCTCCTTTCCCTTCCGACTCTCGGGTGAGGATGGCTGTCCTGCCGGTCCACTATTATAGCTGTCGTTCTGCGGTGCCTGGCCTCCACTTGGTCCGCCCGCCTCATTAGCTGGTGCTTTCTATGAACCTTTAGCTCCCTTGTATACTCGGCTCCCTGGATTGGAAAAGCATTCATACTCCCTGTGACCTTCCTTTTTGCAATAGCGGCACTCCACCTTCCTTTCTGCGCAATCTACGCCTGGGTGATCATTTCCACAGCGTTTACAGTAATAGTGACGTCGGGTTGGCTTATTGCCTCTAGGTGGTGCTGTTCTTAGTGGCTGAGTATCAATAGCTGGGCCGGTCAGACGAGGGACCTGCTCCTTCGTCTTCTGACCATGGAAATCCTTCCGTCCCTTCTTCTTTTCAAAGAATTTCTCCACCTTCTTGCAGTAATTGCCAGAGGTTGCTCCACCATCTTCTCCTTCAGTACTCTTTCTCTTCTTTCTTTCTACGTCGGAGTAGTCGACTCCCGGTATATAGTCCAACAAACTAGTGATCCGTGCGTAGTACTGGTCAACTGTTTGACTCCCTTGGATTAAGGTCTCGATCTCCTACCTTTTCCTGTGCTTTAGGTGTTCGGGGTAGAATTTCTCCCGCAACACTTCCACGAACGCTGTCCATCCAAAGTCCGGTGTAGCTCTACGGTGGCCCTCCCCAGATCGCCACCAAATGTCAGCTGCGTCCTTCAGGTTGTACGCGGCGATGTCGACCTGTTGGTCTTCTGGAACTCTGACAGCCTTGAACGCTTTTTGGTGCTCTACAATGAGCTTCTCCAGTGCGGCGGGGTCCGGTTCCCCTGAATAAATTGGTACTCTCGCATCTGCAACGCTCTTCAACCAGTTGGTTTCCCTAGGCCGCGGTGGGTGGTGTATGGCTCCCATAAATTGAGCTCTCAGCTGCTGCGCGAAGTCTGCCAAGGCTGCTGCTAGGTCTGGTACAGTTGAAACATCTGCCGGTGTCTCGCCACTGCGTCCACTGCTGCCTTCACATGGTCTTCCGCTTGTCGACATCTAAGATAGTATACTATTATTCCTACTCGGCTGCTACACCGTATCACATACACAATCACAAACATGTAAGAAACTAATTACTAGCAATAAAATATCCCTAAATTTTTCTAGGTCACGAATCCTCACGGACATTTCCCGTATCTCAATATTCCTATGCTCATTGTCCTAGACTCAGTATCTTTTCATCAGAGCGGTACTCCGCTCTGATAGCACTTTTTGTAACGCCCCTAATCCTAAACCAGTAATATCATCACATGTCGTAGCATAATAAATAACATTTTGCTGCGGAAAATAAAACTAACTACCTTGGTGTTACACGCCGTTACTCACCCTTGTGAGTAACAAGGCATCCTTACTCTTTCCAACATTACCACCTCTCACGCTGTGATGAACAGATACTGAGCACTCTAATTATTACAAACCAAATCCAAATAAATGAGCAACTAATGAAATACAACAATCTCCTTATTACATTACAAAATGAAACCAAAGGTGTTTATTGAAAACACCACTGCTACCCCCGTGTCCCGCACTCCGGCTTGAGTCTTCTTCAACAACCTGGAATGTTTGGCCCAGTGAAGGGCTCAGTAATCGAAATGCTGGTATGCTAAATGTAGTCTTAAATCATTTGGATTCCTTAAGTCGTTTTAGCCATCTTGATATTAGATTCATTACATAAAATACCGGTTTACTATGATAACAGTAATAACTGAAAACATTCAAACAACCACTTAACAATTCACCTGTAAACTTCAGTGTACAGTAGTACACAACACCAATAATCTCACAACAATAATTCATAGCCATCAATAATCACACATTAATAATCCATAACAATTACCAAACAAGATACGCGCATTAAATTGTACTTGTTCGTTAGCCACCAGACCTTTACCTTTTAAACCAATCACTTAACCTTTTTCCAATTAAATTTCCACCTCAGGCGTCATGTTAAGACAACCCTTAATAACTTGTTAATGGACAGTAGTCCCCTGTGTTCCTGTGGAACTGTTACCAGTGACCCTAGGCCCTGGTTAATTGACCGATCCGGTCGAACCTGTGCACCAACGGCAGTGCCCTCTGTCATCCCCGAATGTGGCTGATGGATTTCTTTGAGTGACTCTCCATTGAAGTCTCTCGTAGTGATCACAATGCGCAACCAGAATGTTGGAACAATCTGGATTCCTCTCTTTATAGGTTAGCTCTTTTTGTCAGTGACATAATAACCAACCCTTGAGTTAAGACTAAAATAGTTGACCATCAGTTATGTTCAATAATACCTTTAGGTCAGTTAGTCTTGTTCCAGTTTAGATGTATATACTTTCAGTCATAAGACGTTCGCGTACAAAATACAACGCAACAGTTGAGCAATACAGTATGCAATATCATTCACATAAAATCACGGATATCGCTCTTAAACAATTAACACATAATGTCTGGACCTTAGGATAATCCTTAGGACATTCAGACCACACAATTAACATACCGTTCACCCAGTAACTGCTAGCTTGACAAACTCCTGTTCAGTAGTCCCTCCCCGTACGCTGTTATTTAAACATGCAATACCGGGTAATATTAATATAACTATTCATTAAATGTTATAGTACTGTCACTGTAATGTTTATACTCGTTGTATAATAACTTTGTATGTTCTTTTATTTCCCCCTGTTATTTTACAGTGACTCTAGGTAGTTCAACAGTTCGTTATTTTATGTGATATTCACATGTGATAATTATTCCCACTGTACTGTATATCTTTATTTCATTAATCATACATCCATAATTATTTTTACTTATTCTTTATATTATATCCCTTGGTCATTTTTATTATAACCAAAATTATTTTATAAACTTTATATTGTACCCACCAACTTAATAAATTACTAAATAACCACATATAATTTCCGGTAATCATAATTGATCCCATTAACTTTTACAACTTACCAAATAACCCTATACTTTTATAATTACTAAATACCCATATTAATTTTTGGAAATTGTAAAACAATTATATTAACTTTTATAAATTGCCAAATAACCTCATAACTTTTATAATTCACTAATTACCCACATTAACCTTTGTAATTATTAATTAACCATACTACCTTTTTAATTTACTAATTAGCCACTTAATATTTCGGTAATTCCAAAATGGATATTCCAATTTTTATAAATTACCAAATGACCTCATTAATTTTCGGTCTTGAGATATACTTTCCTTATATTTACATTTTAATCCCAAAACTTTATATAAGTTACATATTAACTTATAAATTATAGTTTTAATATTTAATTCACTAAAATATCTAAAACAATCCACAACTTTCTTCAATTTACATTTCCGCCCCATATTAAATTCTATTTTTCATATATACTTCCATAAATTACATATTCTCCCCAAAACTTTTATAAACTTAATATTTTATGTCATAAATCATTTTAACCCAAAGTTTTTGGTCAACACTTTGACCAAGACTTAATTTCATAATTAATACTTGAATATACCCATAAAATCATATGTAATTCTCGGTTATACTCCAAATTTATCAATAATTACAAAATAGTCCCTAAACTTAATAAATTGTTATTCTCACACTTAAACACTTATTTAAATTCACCAAAATTCATAATATTAATTCCTATCTTATATTATAACATAAATTTACCAAATAACTCCTTATACTCTCGGCAGTTATAATTTGTACACCAAACTTTTCAAACTTTACATTTTAGCCACATAACTTTATAAACTAGCCTTTTAAATACTTTTAGCTATTTTTAATGTTCCCAAAGTTTATAATATAAGTTAATACACTTATATATTTTTGAAAATCAGTAAATAATATATTTCATTCTCGGCTTTAAATATCTTTTACCATATGGTTTCAAAACTTGGTTTAAACTTATAATAAATACATATAATTGTATATAAGCCATATAACACTTCTAAAAATTATGCTAATGACTTAGAATGATTATAATCTCAAAATAGAATAAATAACCCTTAGATAATTCGGTTTATATATATATATGCATCTTAATTTATTTTTGTGACACATATTTATACCTTAAGGTAATAATCTTACCTTATATGTTATAAATTATTTTCTTGACATTATAACCCATATATTTTCGGCCTTAATTATTTAGAGGTCATACATAATTTTTATACCTAAGTTTGAAGCTTAAATCAAGCTTAAACTTAATAAACCTTAATTATATATACTTACTCCTTAAAACAAGACAATTCTTGTACTTGATTTCTCCTTGAATTCCAAGCTCTCGAAATGCTATTTTGATGTAGAGATTTCGGCCTCCTTATACATATTTAGGAGATCCATTTGTTAGACTTCTAACAAAAATTTATAAATAAGATTTGGAGTAGTTTTACAAGAGTTTACCTTAGGAATTTAACAAGGTATTTTTGGTACACCTTGAGATGGTTGTAGATCTAAATTTCCTTCATAAAATAATGAAGAGAACATAGTAGAAGTTCATAATTTTCGAAAATACCTTAAGGAATTTACTTAGGATTTTCAACATGAAAATATATCTTAACTTGATCTTGTTGTTCCTTGTGTTGTTGTTGAATTTAGAAACCTCCTTGGAACACTTATGCTTGCCGAAAATTGTAGAAATTTCTAGGATGATTTCTTGCTTCAAGACTTAGGAGATTTAACTAGGAAATTACATTAAAATGGTGTTAGAACTTAGATCACCATTAATGGAGCTTATTAGCTCTTAAGAATTAACTTAGGAAAGAAGAAGAAATGAGAGGAAGGAAGAATGCTCACCATACGGCCATGGAAGGCAAATGGAAGAAGGGTGTCGTGTGATGCTTAAGAGGATAGGCAAGGTTAGAATTATTTTGGCAATTATTGTCCAATTGTTTATTCCTTGCTTTGTTAATTATTTTAGTTTCATAATTGACTACAAAAGTCCCCCATTTACACTAGGCTTACGGCTGCTTGATTAGAAGATAATGGAGTTTTGATTGATGATTGAAACTAGAAGACAAGAGGTAAGTTAGGTATGTGTTTCCCTTTTGATTTTCTATTTGATTTGCCTTTGTTTTATTCATGTTTTGTTACGGTAATGCTATAGGAGTTTGGCTACAGATTTTTGTTGATTTGAAGACCACATATCTTGGCTAGGTAGGTAGACAATTTAGCTTGAATTTTATAAGGCAACCAGCCCTCTTTCTTGTATATAAATCAGACACACTAGTTAGTACAAGACAATGGATTTTTGTTTGTTACTTGACAAAGGGTAATGCATTGTTAGGTAGTGTTTCTTTTGCTTATTGTAAGGCAATAATTCCCTCCTTTTCTGTATAGAAATCGACAGATACAAGAGGGTAACATGGGCTGCTTGCTTATCTAGTCACCACCTTACACATAATACTAATCTACGTCTAGCTTTAGTTTATTTAATTCCCATTACTTTTGTTAAACTAACCCCTCCTTGTCATCTTGCAGGTCATACGGTGAAGAGCTCCATTTGATTCAAATCATTTGCTACTTTAGCATATAATACAAGATAAGCTGATTCACCATTTAATAGACATGATTTATAAACTAAACTAGCCAAAATAGGCATGAAATGACACCCCACATGGTGAGTAATTGGGACTGATTTTTGATTTGATTTTTGTTACACTATATTGTACTAAGATCATACTAATATGTGTAATAGTTTCCAGCATTTATTTGGTACATTTTTATTATGGTAAAAGATGAAAGTTTTAAGGTTAAAATGCTGATTTTAGGTACCTTTTTGTCCCAAAAATCGCCCCCATTTGTACTATGAATTTAGTACTGCCATCAATTGATTTAGATGTTAATTTTATCCTCTTTTAAGATTATCAACTCGTGGCTCCTCAAAACCTTCAAGGAAATTGCGTAAAACGCATTTTCGTGACACCCGAAGGTGCGTTTTTGTGCTTTAAGGATTTTTCTAAAACATAATTAGTCGCTATGAGTTCCAAGTGTTTATTGACATTTTTTATAGTCAATAATAATATATTAAGGTGTTACATTGGGTTATATGGGGTTATATAAAGTTGTAACTCAATTTTTGGGCTAACGGGACACTCCCGGGGCAAAAAGGAGCGTTAAGAAAATCATCGGAGCACTTTGTTAATTTTTGTGAAAGTAGCTCGAGAACCCTATTTGGAATAATGAATATAGATGACTGGAAATCTTAGAATGATTTATATTGGAGTTCGTGCCACTTGAATACCTCTCCGAGGCACTCCCGTGGGTTTATGGGGCCCTCTTCGGGAACCTCCGAGAACTTTGTCTCTAACTGAGAATCTATCTTGAGAACTTCATCTTAAATGTTAATTAAAGTGTTATTGTGTATTTATAATGAAGTGTGATGCTTTACTTTATTTTATAAAGTATTTCCGGGACTTTCGAGCCTTGAGGGGCCCTTAAGGGAACTCCCAGGCATATTGTATTTTTACTCAGTTCTAATTTAGGACTTGTGTTTTAAAGGTCATAAAATGATCCTTGGTTAACTTCATATGAGTTTTAGAGCTTATATAACTTGTTTATCTTAAGGTCGGGCTTTAACGCACGTTTTTAACCTTAAGGAGTTTAGGTGCGTTTTTAACGCCCAAGTGTTTATATGCTTTCTTAGGGTTTAATAAACCCCCAAATAATATTTATTTACTTATACTTAATTATTAAAAATGTTAGGGGTATTTCACTGAGGGAGTTTGGAACGATCCTTTTCTTTAAGATTTTTCTGTAAGGACATGATTCGATCATCCATCAAACTGATAACTGTGTGTGCATCTCATAAATCTCTTTCGAGTTTATCGACATTTTGCTCAGCTTTTTGGAGTTTAAGACAGTCATTAGTGACATGACTCTTTAACACATGTATTTCCTCAGAAATTAATGCTATCCTCTCTTCCTCTTCTGTTAGATCGAATTCAGGATGATTTGGATCTATGAAGTAGGTAGATAGATCTAAAGAAGGAGTAGTAAATGACTCAGAGAAATTTGAGATCACGTCTAGAGAGGGAGTTTTACATACCTGATTATTGTGAGCCATGAGGTAGATTAGTCAAGACGTCCCAGTCTTCGGCTCTTCTGAGTCAGAGTCTCCCCATGTGGCTTTAGCCACCAGCGATGATTGTTCTCGGTCATCTTTCTTCTTTAGTGCACAATTGTCGGCCTAGTGACCTGGTTTAAAGCACTTAAAACATACTCACTCTCCTTTTCCCTTGTTGATTTCGGTTGTATAGCTGTATGGTCGATTTTGGTTTTGACCAAACCTGTTCGGACCATTCTTGTCTGATCGATCACGCATGAATCTTTTAAAGTTTTTGACCAGCATGGCCATTTCCTCAAAAGTGTTTGTTGAGCCTTCTTTGATTATGCCATCGATCAAGGCATCACGGAGTTGTTGAATTAAGTCCTGATTGGTAGGAGTAGTCTCGTAGTGGAACGAGTCATGCTACAGAACTGGTGTCTGACTAGTAGTTTTCACCTGCAAAGCTTGATTAACCTTAGAATAATACACGGTGTGATTGGAAAGAGAAGTATTACCTCTATTTTTGGCATTCATCTTATATTTGTTGATGGACTGCAGGTAAAACCCTAGATCGGTCAAAGTCCATTTTTCTAAGCTTTTCGATGCTTTTGTGGAGATAACACTTTCAACCCATTCTTCCCACAGACTATCCAAGAATTTGTTGTTGATATTTTCATTTGATTCTCCAATCTGAAGTTCTTCCATTGCAGCGGTAAGCTCAGTAAATTTGGCAAGCATGTCGTTAAGGGATTCTCCAGGTTTTCCTATGAAGTTCTCGTAGTCCATCTTCAGCTCTTGTATCTTTGATTTTCGAAGTTCGGTGTTGCCTTCATGAACAGCTTGAAGGTGATCCCAAATGTCTTTTGCCACTTTGATGTGTTACACTCTTCTTTTTTCGGGTGGAGAAAGACTGGTGTAGATTACTCGTACGGCCTGGGCATTTAGCTCAACGCACCTTCGCTCTTTAGCAGTGTAAGTGATTGGATCTTTCCCTTCAGGTACTGGAAAATTGCCTTTGGTTACCACAGTCCAAAGTTGTTGGTTGAGCGACTAGAGGTGTGACTCCATATCATTTTTCCACATGTTGTAGTTTGTGGAAGTTAACTTCGGATTCTCCACTTGTATCCTGCTGTTGTTGTTGTTGTTAGAGTTTGAGATTGCTGCCATTTCGGGAGATTTGTCAGCCAACGCAGGCTCTGATACCACTTGAAAGGATGGGGGTGCTGACCGAGTATGTTTGAGGTGTTAGTCTCAGACCAACCCTGCTTGGAGACAAGTATTTACCAAAGATAATAATGCGGAAGCTTTTGTATGAAACTTAACAAGACAGGATTTTGCTTATATTGAAATTCAATGTGAACTACAGCCTAGCTTCCTATCTTGGGATTCGACAAAGGTATTTTATCTCATCCTACACTCGCTCTATTCTAGAAATAGATCAATACAGAATAAACAGTAAAGGGAGTGTTTTGTGTGCTCTATAGGTAATAAATACCTAAGCTGAAGTGACTAAGTCACACTAAGATCTCTCGTAAATGTTATGTCTCTCAAACAATATTTTTCTCTCTTCTAAAGCTTGAACTAGGATGCGTACCTCTATCTTTACAAATGTGTGTTTATATACAGTCTAGAGAAGGCTAAAATATCAGATAGTGATCATGAAGTGAGGCTTAGATTAGATGCGCAAGTATCAGAGTGGTCTTGCTTCTCCACGATCTCCATAGAGTGTGTTTTCCACGTCTCCTTGATTATCAGAGTCGACTGGTGTGCGTGCGCGTCAAGTATCGATCCGTGTTGACAGTGAAGGTCTTGTGCAGTGCTACTCGGACTAGAAAATCTTGAGGGATTGTAGCTCTGCGGTGCGGCTTTTACTGAGTAGGCAATCATTTGCAAAGCCAAGCTTTCAACACCTATCCTATGTTGATTCGGGTTGATTAGGATCTGGTCGGGTTCTAGGTCCACTTATAACCTAAGCTTAATAACTATGTCATAAAACATTAATTACTAAGTCCTAAGTTAGCTCACTGGAACCTAATTAGAGTCGCCACCTAATTGTAACCTAGATCAAATTAGGAAAGGATTGTTCGGGTTTAGGGGCTTGGTATTCGACTTATTCAGGGTTCAAATTACTTTCATCATCCCTAGAACTCGTTTTTCCACTACTTAGTTTATTTATGGCTTATTACGAGTCGTTTTAACCTAAGTGCGCAAACTTCTGATCTCTTTTGTTTTTTAACATTTTTTGACAAAAAATTATAGTGAAAAGTAAAATTACCTAAATTAGGGTTTCAGAGGCAGAATTAGGTCGAATTCTGTTTCCGTCCGTGGCCACGGACCTACTGTCCGAACCCACGGACCCTAGTTAACCTAGTTATGCAGAAAAGTTGAATTGAAAAGAAAACAAAATATTGAAAAGTCCGGGGCCACAGACAGGATGTCCGTAGGCCCAGACATTGTTTAGAAAACCCTAAGTTTTGAAAAATTTGAATTCCCGCCACCATCGGAGGGTGTCCGTGGCCAAGGACTACCCGTTCGTGGGCCCGGACACAGCGTCCGGGGCTACGGACCACCCACGAATGGTGGGTTTTAGGTGGTTCCCGGCGGTGTTTTAAGGTCAAACTTTATGGTCGTGTAGCGAGAGAAATTTCCTAGATGTTAGTAATCAAAGATTTTCAATTTGAAGTCGAAGTAAACACGGAACTTAACAAACAAGTTATAGAGAAAAAAACTTAAACAATTGGCAATTTGGAAGCTATAAAAGGTTAGTTTGCACCCAAACTAATGAAGTCGTAGGGTTTCAGAAAAATATGATTATTACATCTTTTAACCTCTGGATCAATGAAGCTCTTCACGACGGGATTCTTTTGGTGCTCCGTTGAGGTCAGTTCTGGATTGAGTTCAAACCCGGCTTCTAACTATTGATTGTAGATGGTGTTCTTCATGTTTTGGTAGTTTTTTGGTGAAGGTTTGATGATTGTTGATGTGGTGGGTGTTGAAAAACGTGTTTAGACAATGATTTTGGAAGGTTTTTGGAATGATTTTGGGGCTCGGGAGCGCAAAAACGAGAGAGACTTGTGATGGCTAGGTCTTCTGATTGCTTGAGGTTCTTGGAGCTCTTATTTGATCATGGGATAATGTTCCTTATATAGACTTCCTTAAAGATAGAAAAATATAGTAGAAACCGAGATTTACCAACATTTTAGCTCAAAGGTTTCCAAAAAGAATTTGGCTATGAAATTTTAAACATGTGTAAAGGAGGATATTTCTGATTTTTCCAAGGTGGAATAGAATTTTTTGGATATTGGAATATTTTTTAAATTCAATTTCTCGTCAGATTCAATAAAAAATTACTAGAAAACTATTAGAAATTCCAAAAAACAAAATTCCAAAACCATTATGCTCAAAATGTCATCCTATATCATGGGTTAAAAGTTTAAAGAATTTCAATTTGATTTATGCCATTTCCAAAGGAGAGAGAAAGCTTATAGGGGCTCAGGAGCCTTGAAAAAGTACGAAAATGCCTCTGGAGATGACTAAGCTGTCCCTAGCACTCAGGAATGTGTTGATCGAACGGGGAATCCTTGCTGCTTGACCAAACTACCCTTTTAGTACCTGCGCCTTAAGAGACTCTCTTTTGGGGGTTAAAATTTTGGGTATAACAGAATGCTTTATGATGAAGTGTCTTTGATGAAAAGGTTAGTTGTATGATGAGTCTAAAAAAATGATGCTAGGTCTTACTACGAGCCTAAATGAATGCAACTTGGTCTTATGACGAGCCTAAAAGAATGTAGCTAGGTCTTATGACGAACCTAAGGATGGATCTAGGTCTTACTATGAGCCTAAAATGAATGCAACTAGGTCTTATGATGAGCCTAAAGATGGTTCTAGGTCTTACTATGAGCCTAAAATGAATGCAGCTAGGTCTTATAACGAGTCTAAAGGTGTTTCTATGTGGAGGTGAGTTAGGTGTATGATGTGGAGAAGAGTTAGGTCTTACTATAGGCCTAAAGGAGTGTGGAAAGGAGTTTGGGCTTATAATAGGCCTGCGGATGTTTGACTGTGGAAGTAGGGCTTAGGACGGGCCTGTATGATGTGAAGGAAGGTCTTAGGACGGGCCTTGTGATGTGGTAGAAGGGCTTAGGACGGGCCCTGTGATGTGGTAGAAGGGCTTAGGACGGGCCTTGTGATGTGGTAGAAGGGCTTAGGACAGGCCTTGGGTTTTGGTGGAAGGGCTTAGGACGTGCCTTGGGTTGTTTTATGTAGAGGTGCTTGAAGTTTGTGGGAAGCTCTGAGCTTTTGGGCCTTAAACTTTTGGGCTTCAGTTGGTGTTGCTATTGTAATTGTTGAAACCAACAATTGCCCCCAGTATCTTCCCTTGAGGCAATCTGAGCTTTTGGAGTTTGTGGCAATCGATTGGGATGATCGATTGTCCCTAGTATTTTCTTTGGTTATTTGTGTGAGACAAATTTCGTTCTCGCAGGGTAAGGATTTGTTTGATGTGGTGCTTTCCTATCTACACTCGATGTGTCTAATATTTGCACTCATGCTTTCCTTTCAGTCATAACGTCTTAATCAATGAATTCAATATTTGTTCGACTTACACCTTCGATTTGTTACTTTCACTTGATTGGATACATAACTACCAAGTTAGAAGATTTTAAAGCTTATAACGTGGCCATGGGGTGTGATGAATGGCAATGGGGCCATGGAGGAATATTTGGATGTGTGGAGCTATATAGGTGACCAAAGCTGTAACTTTCCTTTTCCTTCAGGTTTGCTTCCTCTTGTCTTGAAGTCGTATTAGCTACTTTACGATGAATTTGCTTGTGAGCATAGAATTTATGACTGGAGTTGTCCTTTTGCATCATTTCTCTCTTCTGATTTTGGATTTCTTCAAGGCTTTTCAAATTTGACTATCTTTAAATCTCTTTTTTCCCTAGGGTTCTTGTGTTTCCCGGTTTTGAACTTCGAGAGGTGTTTTTGATGAGAGCTCTTTTGGATCCTGTGTCACTTCGGGACCATTTGCGGATCGTTTCATCATATTGGTAGCGGTTTTGCTTCTTCTGACTGGTGAAGTTGCTATCCGAAAGTTGAGCTCCTTTCTTCCTTTGGTCACCGGATCGGATACTCATCATTAGTTGGCTTATTTTGTGGTGTTCATAAATGCATCAAAAAGAGGTATTATTGAAAAGCTCAGCGGGATTGCCTAGGGTTTAATGCCAGGGTTCACAAGCTTTTGGCTGATGTGGTGCTGTACCTAGGTGTTTTGTCATCCTTAATAGTTGTGCATCCATTCTTTGTTACTTTTCATAGGTCTAAGAGTAAATTAACAAAGTATCTCCTTCGATCGGAGTTATGCCGTTTGTCTCACTTTTGAATATAGTCTCACCAAAGTCGTGTAAAAATGACACGTTTTTACACTCTTGGTTTTACCACTCAAGGCACACTCACGAAATGCTCGCTCGGAAACTTGTTCACGTATTTAAACAAAGGGAATGAACATTAACGGTCTCAAACTCAGATTACCCCCAGTATTATTTTGGGGTTTACTTAACAAACCTTTTGAACGCCCTTTTACTTGTGATGGTGGCATTTTTTTGTGGAGGGGTGGCTGTGTGTGAGAAGACTACAGGTGATGTTGTGGTTGAATGGTTCATTTTTTGTTTTGGAGTTTGGATTTTTGTGCTGGTGAAGTGGTGGAAAGGTAGAGGGGTGAGGCTCATGTGATACATGAGTTGGAGGTAGTGAATGTATGTGGAATGGTGGCTCTGTACTAGAGAACTTATGAAAACAAAGGTTCAATGCTTGCAGATGTATCCTATGAGGAAATCCTACGCTAAATTCTTATGTGACTGTTCCTCTCTTTCAGGCAAAGGAAGGAATGCATAACTGGAAGCTTAAAAAGAATGAGAATTTCATTTCATCGTTTTTTTAAAAGCATGAGTGTATGGATACTAATTCAAGCTTAACACAAAAGAATTTGAACCAAAGAGGGAAAATGAATTCTTCTTTTATTAATAACGGAAAGAAAAAGTGCAACAACAGCGTCGAGTATCGCTTAGATTGCTTCAAAAAGAAAAATCAACTAAACTAACTAAAGAAAAGGAAACTACTCCGAATGACTAGAAGAACAAGGAGGAAAACATAGAATAAAAACTACTCCTAGAGATGCTCTGGCATGGGATTCCCAAAAATATTCCCGCGCTCCGAGAATTGAAGTCCCTGGTCGATCAAGTCTTGAATTTTATGCTGCAGGGCCCTGCAATGGTCAGTGTCATGGCCGGTAACTGATGGTAGTGGCAGAATTGATTTGGATTCTTGCCTAACCAGGTGACTCCTTGCCGAGGTGGAAGTGATTGCAGAATGTTCTGCTCCTGGAGCTTCTTCAGAGCCTGACTTAAAGGTCAGCCCATGTCTGTGAGCTCCCGTTGATAGAAGTCATCTCTCGAGGTGGCACTGCCCTGTAATTCCACCCCTGGTCCCTTTGCAGTTGGACTGCGTTCACTTCGTACTGCCCCGTGTACCTCTGTGATGCGCCCTGAGTGTAGGCTACTGTTGAGTAGGTAGCTTTCTCCGGTTTAGGTTTTGGGAACTTTGAATTACCTCTCACCCCTCAAGGATATCTGAGCTTCAATTCTCCCCTATGGATTTTCTCCTCTAGTACGCTGACCTGGCCCATGAGCATATCAAATCTTGGAAAGTACTTGTATTTTAGCTCACCATTATACTTCTTTTGCATGTTCTCAACGATCATGAGAATTTGCTCCTGTTCGTTCATTCTTGTGGGCATGCCCACTGCTTTCCTCCTCCATCTTTTATAATGTCGGACACAGACTCACGTCCCGTTTGACAGGTACTGGCGAGGTCAGATCGATTGATCTTCAAATTCTTGGCATACTCGAAGTGGATCAGGAAAGCCTCGCATACTTCTTCGTATGTCTTAGTGTTCATCCTTTGAGTTAGGTACCACCTTTGGGGAATTTCATCCAGGTACCGAGCGAAAACCTTAGCCTTCTACATGTCATTGAGTCTTAGAATAACCATTTCCAGATCGAACATGGCCTAGTGGATCTGAGGGTCGGTTAAACCTTTGTGAGAGCTAAGGTGGGGAGCTTCAGCTTTGGAGGTAACTCGTCATCGGGGTAGGATCCCATGGAGAGATAGATAAAACCAGCGGGTTTACCAGCCTTTTCCATACGTTCGATACGCTTCAGGGCTCTCAGGACTTCTGCAGCTAGTTGATTTCCAGGGGCTCCACCCCCGCACCCACCTTGAGTGTCATGTCCTTTCTATGGAGGTGTTGTCAATACCATACAAATGATTGATAAACCCTTGCATGGGCCTCCTGTCTTAACGCCTCTAAGGATTCAATCTTCTCATAAAGTTCAACTGTTGCTGCTGCATGCCGAGCTACCAAGGCCTTGATGGCAGCTTGATGTTTTTGCACCAAGCTAGCTACTTGGTCCTATCCCCCTACCGGAGCTCCGGTGGTCCCACTTTGGGCTGCCATTTCCAGTGTGGCCAATTTTTCTTCCAGCTTAGCAATCGTGTCCACATACTTATTTTCGATTTCCTGGACCGCCTCCTTATGTCTCAAATCAAAGGCCTTCATGAGTTCCTCGACGAAAGCAACACCTCCAACTCCACCTTCAGTCTGCTGATTTTCCTGGGGGATATTATCATGGATCTGGATCGACATGTCAGACGAACTGGAGGCGATTTCAACTGAGAGTGGTGAAGGAGGGAGAGTAAGTAGTCGGATCAAACGGCCAGAGCTTCTATCCCAACGTCTTTCTGAGATTTTGCCTTACCTCTTTTTTAGAACACAAAATGAAATAAAATTCGTTAAGACATAGGCTCTCATTGGGGCAAATGGGTCTGAGGAGATTTTTTTACTAACTGGGCCGAAAGGGAGGAAAACAATTTCAAGGGAATCCATCTTGTACTTAAATTCTTGGGTTTATGAGTTGTTATGATTTTGAGAAGACATTCTGTGGAAACAGAAGTACTTGGGCCGCAGGGAATTTTGGATGAGTCACTTGGGCCGATAGGTGATTGGATACTTGATACAAATATTGGGCCCAAGGCCCAAAAAGAGAAGTCGTATAACAAGGATTATACAAATGTCCTCGCAAAATAATTCAATCCAATGGGTATGGGTCGATCCGGAGAGGTGCTTGGGGTGTAGGTCTGGGTCTTCACAAATGAATTGGGCCTGCACGCTATTCTCTTTGGGTTTCCCCACTCTTTTCACATCACCTAATGGTGTGCGTCTACGGTCGGGTCTTTGACTGACCAAACAAAAGGTTAGGTAAGGGCACTGCCAGGAAAATGCTTGGGGCTAAAGCCTGGGTATTAAGAGGATGTGGTTAGATGACATCCTCCTCTTTTCCCCCACTTATTCACATCACCTGGTGTGAGTCCCTGACAGGGGACCCTATAGCGGGTCCCAAGGTGAAATCGGCTTGCGTGGACCCTTGCTCTCATATGATGCAAG
This sequence comes from Limonium bicolor, assembly GCA_023374045.1. Lineage (NCBI taxonomy): Eukaryota > Viridiplantae > Streptophyta > Magnoliopsida > Caryophyllales > Plumbaginaceae > Limonium > Limonium bicolor. Next base: position 222,224,116 of record CM041778.1, read on the forward strand.
AAGTACAGGAATTTAAATTGCGCACGAAAGCAAACAAACAATGTAGTAAGAGTCGTAAATAACATTGTTGAGTTAAGCCCTCTTATCTTAAAAGTAAACAAGTTAAAATTAAGAGTTGAAGTCCCCAGCAGAGTCACCAGTCTGTGAGCCTCGATATTTGAACCACTATCCTATGTTGATTTGGGTTGATTAGGATCTGATCAGGTTCTAGGTCCACTTATAACCAAAGATTAATAACTATGCCCTATAACACTAGTTATCAAATACTAAATCAGCTCACTGGAACCTATTATGAGTCGCCACCGAATTTTAACCTAGATCAAATTAGGAAAGGAGAGTTCAGGTTCGGGGGCTTGTATTCGAATTTTTCAGAGTTCAAATTACTTTCACTACCCTTCGAAGTCGTTTTTCCTTTACTTAGTTTATTTACGGCTTATTACGAGTCATTTTAATCTAAGTGCGTGAACTACTTATTTTTTTAGATTTTTATCATTTTTTGACAGAAAACTAAAGTGAAAATTAGAATTACCGAAACTAGGGTTTCAGAAGTCGAATTTGACCAAATTTTAGTTCCGTCCGTGGCTACAGACCTAACATCCGAACCCACGGAACCTAATTATCCTAAGTGAAAATAAAAGTTGAATTTAAAAGAAAACAAGATTTTGAAAACTCCGGGGCCACGGACAAGGCATCCGAGGGCCCGAACATGTTTTGAAAAACCCCAAATTTTACAAAGATAAAAACTTTCGCCACCTTCCAAGAGCATCTGTGCTTATGGACGGGGCGTCTGTGCTTACGGATGGGGTGTCCAGGTCCCCAGACATGGCGTCCGTGGGTGTGGACCACCCTCGGATGGCGTCTTTAAGGTGGTTCCCGGCGGTGTTTTCAACTCAAATTTTATGTATGTGTAGCCTGAAAGATTCTGAACAAGTTAGTAATTGAAAGAATTCAATTTTAAGTCAAATTTAATTTGAAACTTAACAAATAAGTAATTGGGCAGAAATCAAACAAATAGCAACTCGGAGACAATGGAGGGTTAGCTTGCGCTCAAAATTTCACAGAAGATTGATTGAAATACTCCATACCTTAAATATGGTAATTAACTATTAAATTATGATATAATAAGGCTAAAACATAACTTATAAATATTGGGGAAGAATTAAAAGTACAACTCAAACAAAATGTGCTTTAAGAACACTTAAAGCAAAAATGTGCTTTAGGAGTACTAAGAGAACAAAGGACCTCAAATAAGTTCCAAAGTGGGTTATTTTAGTAACCTATCCAACATAAGATGATTGAGAACCAAAGATCAATCATCTAAGGCAAAAATATGCTTTAAAATTACTTAGGGCAAAAAAGTGCTCTAAGAAACCATAGGGATTATATAACCTCAATTAGGGTTAAAAGTGGATCCCTAAGCCTAGTATTCAATCAAATAACATTATAAAACCATTACCAAAGAAAACCAAGCTCGAAAACATATTAAGACACAAAATGTGCTTTAAAACTTCTTAAACCACATTTTTGGAGAGAGTGCCTTAGAAATGGGTTTTAGGTATTTTCAGGGGCTTGATTACCCTTGAATGTACTATTATAACATAATGTTCCACATTATAATGCCTAATTCTAATTTTTCCAAAACAAATAAGGAAATTAGGCACTCATTTGTGAATAGTACCTAAACAGTGTAAAATTGAGTCTTAATTGTCTAAGATGGTCAATGGTAAACATTGACCCCTAATATTGACTCCAAAGAGGCGGAAATAGAGCTGGTTCCTCCTTGACTAAGTTAAGAAATATCTTGCAAATCAAATGACTCACCTTATTACTATTCCATTTATTAACTTATCTTACTTTAAAAGGCAAAACTAGCTTTCTCTTTCATTACCCCCTTGTCCCAGCCGAGTTCCTCATCTTCAAAACCCTCCCTTTCACCATTGTTGAGCTAGGAAGCAAGATCACTCAAAGATAACTCCCACCACTCAAGGTAAGCTCTTAAATCATGTCATATTTTATTCTCTTCCTCTTTTCTTCCTCTTTCCAATGAACTAAGCAGCAACCACATTCCTCATCTCATTATCAGCGAGTTCACCTTGGAATAACAACACCAATCTTGGTTGGAATTCAAAAATAAGGGGGAAGAAATCTTAAGACATTTACTAAGGTATTTTGATGCTTTAAGCTTCTACTTTAACTTCTAGCCTTTAAATGGCTGATTTCTTTGGTTTCTTCCACTCATTATCTTCCCACTATAATCCTTGATCAGTAGCATCTTCAAGCTCTTCAAGTGGTGGCATATTTCAAACTAAAACTCCATTTTAAGCCATTTTGACAAGGTAAGCTTAACTAGCATCATGCCTTGTTTTGTTCAAGTTTCTTAGCTTAATTTTGAAGGAGAACTAACACTCCTTTTTTCCTCAAAAATTCAGCTGAAAATACTCCCTAGCAAGCCCTTGAAAACCATGGTAAATCATGAACTTTACTTGTTCATTTTTACATCTTAACATGTCTTAAGCTACTAAGCTAATTTGTATCTTTCCTTCCTTGCAAAAATATGGCCGAATGGTGCTTGGAACCCTGGGTAATGTTCTTCCAAAAGAGTGGGAACCTAGCTTAAGTTCAATCTTGGCAAAGTAAGTTAAATTCCTACCTTAATGACATATTAATCAAGCATATGTATATATCATAAGCTAAACCCTAACGTAAACTTATTATTAATTTAGGGTGTGAGCTATATTGCTGTTTGGCTAAGTTTTGTGACATAAATCAAGTAAGTAACCTTATCTTATGTTATTAAGGCTTTAATGTAATTATTGTTACAAAATAAAATAAGGTCGTGGGGTTACTAGTCTAATATGACTTAGTTATGTGTTAAAATGTTATTTAACACTTTTGGGTAAATTTCCTTGTATTAAAAGGACTTATAATGTCATAAGAATAATTAATGGGGTTAAATTGTAATTTATAAAAATGTTGGGGTGGGTAAAGTGAAAGCTGAGACTTCTAAGGTTAAAATGAATATTTATTTGTATTTAATGTTATAAAGTAATGTTGTAATAAGGCCATGTACTTACGCCATTTTAAATTAAGTTATTTAAGCTTTAAAGTATATTTTAAGTTATTTATGTCAATATTATAAAGTTTGGGGTCAAAACTGTAATTAAATAAAGTTTAGAGGGCTAAGGAATAATAAAGCCAAAAATTAGACTTAGAAATGAATTTAAATGAAAATTGTAAGATTTTACAAAGTTTGGGGCCAAAATGTAATTTTTAAGAAAGTTGGGGTAAGACCATCAATATTGGGAACTTATGGTCAAAACTGAAATGGGGAAGTCAACATTGACCATATAAGTGGATGTGACCAAATTTGATGTTATAAATAACTAATTTATGACTTTATATTAAATTTATAAGTAAAATGTAAAAATTACAAAATATGTGGGGTGGATTTGTAAATATCGAAAGTTCTGGGTGGAAACAATAAATAAAATAGACTATGGGTCTATTAGGAATTTTTGGTGATTTGGGGGTATTAATTTGAATTATATAAGTAAATATGTATAATATATAGTTTTAATGTGATATTGTAAAGTATAGAAAACAAATGGGGTCATTTAGTAATTTAAGGAAAGTTACGGGGCTTAAAGAGTAATATTGGACAGACCTTGGGTCTGTTCGGCAATAAAAAATGTATATAACCATAGGTTATACATGTTATAAGAGTATATTTGACATAATATATGGTATATGAATATAATGGCAACATTATATAAATATTGGGGTAAAAGTATAATTAATGAAAAGTAGGGGATGTGACGAGATTATGGAAGTTAGGAAATTAATTTTAGACTACGGTCTATAATGATATAGTTATTACAACAATTATAAAGTATGTATGACAAAAAATGAAACTAGTATAAGTATAATAGTTCACTTAAAATAATGTGACTAATGATGAATAAATGGAATTATAAAATAAGGTGGGCTATTTAATTAAACTTAGAAGTTTAATAATGTGCTATAATGTTACATAACATTATAATCATAATCTTAATATGAGTACGTGTAAAATAACACAACTAAATGAGATTGACCACCTTACACAAAATGATAAGATATATCATTTAATGAATTGATTTTATAATTAATATGTATATATATATAAATAAGAGTATGTGGAATAAGTGGATTATATAATATGGTTGGGAACCATATCATATTAAATAAAGGATGCTATAAGGTGGGGAGATGAATGATGAAACATTAGTCACAAAGTTCTAATGGTAAATGTATAACACATCAAATGATAAGTGATATATATACTACAAGTGTTATAATATGAATTATATATATATATACTTGTGTACTTGGATGAACTTACCAAGTCAACACAATTGACCAAGTCAGCTCAATTGACCAAATACGTCAAGTTGACCAACTCACACATAAAATGAGAGTACATGAAATAATAACATTATATGGTCAATTATAACATGTGGATATGAACTATAAGTTATACACTCATGGATATATATATGTATATATACACATATAATATACAATTAAGTATTTAAATATATACATATAATCAAAGCTACTAACCTATGAATAAATATCATGGGTTATTTGGAATTAACTTAAGTAGTAGAAAATACTACAAGTTACGAGTATCATAACGAAACCGACGAATTTAACTAAACCCGAACATACGAAAACCCGAACCAACTCAACTAACGAGATACAAGGGGTTAACTGACGGGTGTGATGTTTACTTAGAAATACTGAATTTAGTTTATCACAGGGATTAACTCGTAGTGGTATGTATATTCCAGATCGTAAGACTACGTGGAGCACCGGACGAGTGTAAATAAATATGCTAGCGAGTATTACGGTGTACGGTATGTGACTGGTGTGGTCTGAATATCTGGAGGGCTTCCTTGAGTTCAGACATTGTGTGTTTATCTGCTTAAGAGTGATATGTGTGTTTATATGTATGCATGAAATGATATGTGTTTACCTGCACGTTCATCTTCAAGGTATTTAAATTATGCGCGAATGTCCCTCGGACTTTTGTAATGTTGACTACCTCCTTTTCAAGGACACCTTATTAAGGCACAGTGGAAGACCCGGGATCGCCGGATCCTTGGCAAAATGAGCACCATTGTCTATACGGAGGACGACTGCGCATTTAAAAGTAAATTACAGGTTTGACCTAACTTGTCACCCAACTTATGATAAGTGTAAAAACAATAGTGAACAATGGGTCCTTGAAGGCCGAATACAAATACGAATATGAGTACCGTTAGCTAAAAGCGACTTACGCGTTTTATCGCACTTATTTGATATCTTTCGTTTATGCAACTGTTGCTTGTGAAATGTAGTGAATGTATTGATTGGATGACTCAATGTTTTTGCATGATATTTATAGTATTCATTATAACTGTAAACCGAACAAAGCGTGTAATCTAGCTCATGTCAAGATGGTTAATTGACTTAAGTAACCTAAAGGACTTAAGATCATGCTTTAGCATATTTAGCTTTTGCTGAGCCTATACGCACACATTATAGGAACTTGATCACGTTAAAGCCGATGCGGGACCTCGGGTAGAGAGGGCTTTTGTTTTTGATTACCTCAGTTTAAACTTTGCTCTGTATTATGATATGCATTGTAAGTATTTGGGTATTTGATAGTCGTTCACTTGTCTTACATATTTGATTCTGATTTAGTATGGTTTAGTAGTGGTTAATATCTCGTTCATCACAGCGGTTATGTCAAGTGCTGTATTATATGTTTGCTTCATTACTCACATGGGTGAGTAACAGCATTATGACACCCGAGTGAGGTAAATGCTAAATTAATTTCTGCTGCGAGATGTTTTTGATTATGCTACGAGAGTTATTAATATGAGCTTAACGAGAGGGGTGTTACAAAAAGTGGTATCAGAGCGGAGTACCGCTCTGATGATGAGATATTAGGATTAAGACGGTGAGCTTAGAACTTGGGAAACACGGGAAACGTTTGTGAGGTACAAGACGTCTTCGACTTAAATAAATTTATGTCAGTAATGCAAACTACGTGCTATACTAGTCTTTAAGGCAACTTAATATCCTTTGGTTGTGTACGGTAAATTTACCGAGTAATGATGTGACATTCTGTATTGCAGATGTCGGGTAGAAGTAGGGGCAACGGGGCCAACCAAGGGGGTGGCCCCGCTATTCCTGGTGTTGCAGAGACAGTTGCTGCAGTTTTGGCCCAACTAGGGGCGCAGTTTGGGGGAGGAATACCTGCGGTGGCCCACACACCACAACCCTGGGAGACAAACTGGCTGAAGTCAGTGTCCAAGACTCGACCATCTACTTACTCAAGGGAGCCAGACCCTGTTGCCCTGGAGCGCTTCATTGTAGAGCACGAGAAGGCCTTTGAGGCCTTGCAAGTGCCTGCTGACCAGAGGGTCGTCATAGCTGCATTCCATCTGAAGGATGCAACCAGCACTTGGTGGAGGTTGGTCAAGGACCATCACCTGGCTACACCTGACTTTTCGTGGGCTGCCTTTGTAGAGCTGCTGAGAGGGAACTACTACCCGGCACATCCCAAGTAGAAGAAGCGCACTCAGTTCAAGACACTCTCCTATGGAGGTCTGACCCTGGATGAGTACTACGCTCGATTCATCGGTCTACTAGACTTCATCCTCAGAGTCGACTACTCGGTGACCGTGAAGGTCGAGAAATTCTGGGGGGATTGCTGTTTCGCATCCAGCTTGCGATGGGTGCTACCCTCTATACAACCATTCAGGTGTAAGCATGAATACCATTAATTTCTTACTTGTTAAATTATCAATTAATTTTGTGAAGACTTACCAATAAGATTCCAGGAGTGCTATGACACTGCCTCGAGGATGAAGCTGATGCTCCAGACTCGGGATGAGACTCTCGGGCAGAAAAAGAGGAAGCACCCAGAGAGAGAGTCTGAGGATGGAGGAGCGTCTCGAGGCGAGGGCTCGAAGAAGGGAAAGTAAGAACTTATCCCGTTTTAAATTATTTACCGTATTACATATGTTTCGTGATTGCTGACCCCAAAACCTTAAACAAAAAAATCTTCAAGAAGAAGGGGCACCAAGGTCACCAGGGCCAAAAAGGGAAAGAGTAGGCCCCTCGGTTGACCGGCCCAGCTATCAAAGCCCAGCCTCTGAGATTTGTGCCTCCTAAGGGTGAGAACACCATCCTTTTAGCTTGAATTGGAAACTTAACTCATGTCAACACAACACAGTATAAGTGACACAATTCACTTCTAGTAGTAGTAAGTACAGGGCCACCTATCGTCCTCTCCAAGAGGCGATTTCAGAGGCGAATTCATCGTCCTCTTGTTCTCTTCTGAGCCATCAGGGAGATTGGTCTCGTCCCTTGGGTTCACCCACCGGTTGTAGGCATCTATCGAGGAGCTACTCTCCTTCTCTTCTTGGGCGCTTCGTTTTCATTTTCTTCTCTTCCCCGAAGTGCTTTGTGCGGGATTTTGCTCCAATTCGACCTAGGCTCGCCCTGGTCCTGGTTGATTCTGCTATTCAGGTAGAGGTCGCCATTTTCTCGCTCTTTCTTCTCTGGCTCCAGGCCTAAGAGTGGCTTTTAGGTTTTGGCTGGGTCGTGTTCTCCCTGGTCTCGGATTATTCTGGATTTGGGTGTTCTCGTTCTCTGGTGTGTCTGTCTTCTTGATGCTCGCTTTTGTGCCCCGATTAGGTTGAAGGTGGAGTTGGGCTCTTGTCCCTGCTCGTCTCTAGTGTATCTGCTGCTAGGTGTTTCCCGGGTTCGGTCTGTTTAGTAGTTCTGTCGCGGGAGTTTGGTTTGTCAATTTAACAGGGATCCTCGGTTTCTGTTGGTCTCGTTGTTAAAGAGACGGGAGGAGAGGCCGCCGGTCCCTTGTGTTATGTCCTCGTCAGCTATTCAGTAGCCTGGAGTCGGGTGTGTAGTCTTGTGGTGTCGGGTTGGTCTTCCTCGGTTAGGCCTTGATCAGGCGTTTGTCGGGCTGTGTCTGAATCGGATTCCTCCGGTCGGTGGAGGGCAGGTTCCTCGTCTTTGGCTGTGGTCTGATGAGTGGTTTATCCCTCAATTGTAGGGGCTGGGGAAATCTAAGGCAGTGTACTGGATCAAGGGTTTGATTTTAAAACTCAATCCGGATATAATCTTCCTCAGTGAAACTCACAAGTCCTTGTCAGATATGGAGATTTTCGTTGCTTTATTCCCAATGTACCATGGGACAGCGGTGCCTAGCGGAGGTAGAAGCGGTGGCCTTTGTTTGATGTGGAAGAATACAATAGGCTGTTCGATGTTATCTCAATCCCGGCATCATGTTTCCATGGTAATGATTTTCCCGGGGGATCTTCAATTTGTGTTCACGGGGTTCTATGGTTGGTCTAATTGGGCTCTTAAGCATCTTTCTTGGAAACTCCTTCGGGTGCTTAGTAAACAAGTGTCCCTGCCATGGGTGATAGCCGGGTACTTTAATCAGATTATGCACGCTTCAGAGAAGGTTGGTGGGAGGATCAGACAAGATGTGCATATGGCACCGTTTCGAGATGTTATTGCTGATTGTGACCTTCATGATGTTGGATTTTTTGGAGAAAGCTCCACCTATACCAATTTTCAAGAGGGGGACCACAATTCTCACAGTAGATTGGATAAAGTATTCTGCTCTTCAGTGGGTTTGCAGGTCTTCCCCAATATTTTGGTGGAGCATCTACCTCGTGAAGCCTCTGATCATTGCCCTCTGTTTATCTGTTTCTTTGGTAATCATAAAACACCGGCTAAAATCTTCAGGTTCGAAAATGGCTGGTGTTTGGATCCCAAATGTGCAGAGATAGTTACAGATGTCTGCAGTAATAATTTTCCTAACATTACCATTTCACTGGATTTGTGTGCTCGGAAGCTGAATGAGTGGAAAGGGTGGTCTATTTCTAAGATCAAATGGAAGATCATTAATAAGAAGAAAGAGCTAGGTAATATCTCTATTAGTGATAGCTCTTTGGGAGCTATCAATAATTGAAAGAGACTTCTATTGGAAATTGAGTTACTTTCTTTCCGTGAGGAAATCTGGTGGAAGCAGAGATCTAGAGACAAGTGGATAAAAGAAGGAGACAAGAATACTGGTTACTTTCCTGCCAGGGCTTCTTCTATGAAAAGATCCAAAGAGAAATTTGGTCTTTTGGATTCACGGAACACTATGCATTATTCCAAGCAGAGGATCGAATTTATTGCTAGAGAGTATTTCCAGAATCTCTTTACTTCTTCCCATCCCCAGGCAGATAGAGACCTTTTGGGTGCAGTGGAGGGTCGGCTAAAAGCTAGCTTTGTTTCTGAACTCAGTAGGCTTTATTCCAGAGAGGAAATCATTTCTACTGTGAAACAATTAGGATCCAACAAAGCTCCTGGTCCTGATGGTTTCAACGGTACATTCTATACCAACTTCTGGAATATTATAGGGAATCAGGTTATTGATGTTGTCATGCCCATTCTCAGAGGTCATCCTCTCCCGGATTCTTTGAATGATTATTTCATTACTCTTATCCCTAAGATGGTGGGAGCTACTGATATTGATAAATTCAGACCGATTGCTCTTTATAATTTTGCGTATAAGATTGCTTCCAAGACCTTGGCTAATAGGGTTCAGCACATTCTTCCTCATCTCATCTCCCATAATCAATCAGGTTTTGTGAAAGGAAGGCTAATCACGGATAATATCATTCTAGCAGGGGAACTCCAACACTTTTTGGAGAAAAATCAAGTTGTCAAGAATGGTTTCTTTGCCCTCAAGTTGGATTTCAGCAAGGCTTATGACAGATTAGAGTTGTCGTTCCTCCAAGATGTACTCCTATCGATGGGCTTCCCTTCTAATTGGATTTCGCCAGTCATGAATTGCGTTCGTTTTGTCAGATGCTCCATTCTCATCAATGGCAAGCCAGGTAACACTTTCATTCAGTCGAGAGGTATTAGGCAAGGAGACCCTCTTTCTCCCTTCCTATTCATATTGGCTCAGGAAGCTTTGTCTAGTTTCCTTAATAAGTCCGATAGAAATGGAGACTTCCATGGGATCAAACTCTCCCCCCTCTGCTCGTCTATATCTCACCTAGCTTTTGCTAATGATCTTCTCCTTTTTGGAAAAGCCAATCCCACAAATATCTCCAGCCTGAATTATATTCTCACAAAATTCCTTCTAGCCTCTGGCCACAAAATCAACCACCTCAAATCTGAATTGGTGTTTAGCAAAAGATTATCTCCCCCCATTAAAGATAATCTCTCCTACCTTCTGAATGTCCAAGAGGTGCCTTGCTTCTCCAAATACATGGGCCTTCCTTTCAAGATAGGTAGGAGAAAGCATGATCTCTTTACCTATCTTATCGAATCAGTGCACAAAAGGGTTTCCAGTTGGACCAAACCTATGACACAAGCAGCTAGATCCATCTTGGTGTCAAGTGTTCTCCAGTCTATTCCCAACTACACCATGTCCCTTTTTGCTCTTCCCAAGGGTATTATTGCGAGACTCAATTCAGCCTTCTCCTCCTTCTAGTGGAGTGGGAAAGTTGATAAAAGAGTTCTCCATTGGACTAAATGGTCCAAGGTTTGTAACACATCGGACCAAGGAGGCCTTGGTTTCAGAGAAGTGGAAAATTTCAATAAAGCTCTTTTGGTTAAACAGCTTTGGAGATTACTCTCTTGTCCAGGGTCTTTAGTAGCCCAAGTTATGAAACAACTCTATTACCCTGAAAACAATATTAGTGAGTGCTACCCTTCAAATAAAGGTAGTCCCATCTGGAAGTCCATCTCTTTGGTCTTGGAATTGCTCAGAGAAGGAGTTCGGACTCTACCTTCTGTGGGGGATGGACCTCTGTCTCCTACTTCTCATGACATGGATAGTTCCACTCAGTGGGCCTGGGGCTTCACCAAAGATAACAAGTTCTCCGTCAAATCAGCTTATCTCTTTTTGGTTAAAGAAACAGGAGTGAAAAGTTCCTCCAATCCTCCCCACTCCATTGGTAGGATTGGGAAGAAGCTTACCAGTTCCATTTGCTGCCCTAGAGTTAAACTTAATCTCTGGAAGTTTTTGGGAAATATTATCCCCTGTTAGGATAATCTGGCTAGACGGATTGGAGGTGATTCCAAGTGTTTCTTCTGTGGGGCAAAGGATGACTTGGCTCATTGCTTCTTTTATTGTTGTGCTGTTAGAGATATATGGAGGGGATTGGTGGATATGAATGAAATTCCTAATAATGTGGATGGTATGTTGGACTGGTTTTTTCGGATGTCTGAGGTGTGGAGTGTGAAGAAGCTATCTCTTATAGCGAACAAGCTTTGGGTCATATACGCTTCGAGGAACAAAGTCAAGCATAATCCAGAGCTTTCTTGGTGGAAAGAAGTCAAGGTAAACAACTCCTTTACTGAAGCTTATCTTTCGGTGATGAAGGTGTCCTCTCATCTCTATACTCCTAGGAGTTGGCATCCTCCTCCGTCGGGTTATCATAGCATATGTACGGGTATGCTTGCTAGTCGTTATGGGGACCGGATCATAGCTGGTCTCATCTAAGATGAGCGCATCTTGCCTATTGTTGTTTTCAATTGAAGAATTTCCAGCACTAGTAATGTGCAGTATGCTGATATCAAAGCAAAAAGAATTTCCATGGAGCTTGCTATATCGGTGGGTAGCCATAGCATTTGCATTGAATCAGTTGATAAATATTTCGAGGATATCCTCAATTTGGGAGATATCAGAAGACCCAATGCCAGTTGGGATGATATTGTGAGGGTGAGAGGATTACTTTCTAATTTCGCTAGTATTATTAGAAGTGATACTCCTGTGTTTGATAATTATCTGACTAAGATTATATGTAATTTGGGGAATCCTATTTTGGAGAGTAATCGGGTGTGGTTGGGGGAGCATGTTCCCCCTAATATTAGTATGGCTTGTAAGCTAGATTTGGAGCTAGCATGACATGAGGGTTTTCCCCTTGTGTTTGCTATGTGTTTTTAATATATGGTCACAATTTTAATCAAAAAAAGAAAACTTAACTCATGTATCTTCCAACATTAAGCTAAAATGAATGCCACCATTAGGCACTAGATAGCCCCAGTGCCACTACTACTGCAAGCGTTGTGGGAAGGACCATTCAGGGGTCGACTGTAGTGGCCACAAGGTGGAGTGTCGGAACTGCAAGAAAGAGGGCCACCGTAAGTTAGAGTACTGGATGAACCCGGAGAGCTGAAACTACAGGCCACGGCAGACTACTCAGAAGACCTCAGCTGGAGGATCTGGAGCACCACGGGGTGGCCAACGAGGCTAGACATCCACCGATATGAGATCCTAGAAGGGAAAGGGAGTCGATCAGGGTTGGGGCACCCTGAACTCCGTGGGAGCCTCAGGCGCTTAGGCTAGTGCCTAGCGCGCTACAGGTAATCCTGAAACCCTAACGTAATTGCATGTATGCATGAATGAGTATTAAAGCTTACACTACCATAATGAATATGTGAAATAGAACTTAGACAGGATCTAGCTTAGAGAACCTACAAAACTAGCAAGCGCTCAGGATGTGTCCCCGGCGTGTCGTAGACGTGTCGTGGACTCAGATGAAGCTTGATAGATTAGGTTTAGACACGAGGTATCTTAAACTGGAAAACACATTTTGATTGAGAATTTACACACATGAAATTCACTCAACCTCTCTTGCCCCACACACGGACTCCCGAGACAGTTTCAACTTTACCCCTAAAGTCGTCAACCCTCTCCTAAATATCGGCCTAAGGTTCACCGACCATTCCCTGATCTGTCGTCCTATAAAATACCCAACGTATTGATACTCTTACCCAGTTCTCTCTAGCTCACCAACTCTCTAGCACCCACACACACTCCTAAGTCTGATCCACACTTGCCCTGATTATCTCTATCTTTTCTCTCGTTCAAGGCTTGCTTACATATGAAATAAATTCAAGTATATATACACTGTTGTTAGGATGTAACTACCGTCTTATAAGTCCCTAGACTTCTAGGAGTCGACTATAGCTTCGATAATTCACACACCAACCACGCCAGACTTGCAGGGATTCTTCAACTTGATCTGAAGATGTCTGGGCTACGTGTCGCCTCATGGTTGGTCACATTGGTGGCAGCCATCTTGATCTGTTGAGCCCCACTTGTGTGCTCCACTTGCCTGATCTGCTTGGCTCATTTAATGCTCATAAATGTCCTCTCCTGAGTCTATTATAGCTATGTAATGATGTACATAATAGATTTATTATCTTGTCTATTAATGAACTTCTCCTTTTGTCATGAGCTTGTCTTGAATCAAGTTGCTCATGTGGATGCATGTGTTTTATCTGAATGTCTCGATCCCTTGTAGTCTTCCGTCTTTGATTTTCATCTTTAAGTATGAGAGATATCTTCGTACGGTGTCTGACTGGTTGTCTGTGCTTGAAGTTCTCCGGTGCTCTTTGCCGACAGGTGCCCGACTGGTAGGGCACATTTCGTGGATTAAGCGCGCTTGCAACCTTGCGTGCTAAGCCACTCATGACCTAAGTGCGCTTGCAACCTTGCGTGCTAAGACATTTATTCACCTGTCTATCTGAATCATGAATCTTGACAAACGCATTGGATAGACAATACAAGGTTTGCTATCATCAAAACTAAAGGTCCTTGACTTAACAATTTCCCCCTTTTTGATGATGGCATCCTATACAATTGTATGTACTTGGCAATTAAAAAGATTGAGAGATTCCCCCTAAGAAGGATTCCCCCTGAGTTTGTTAAGGGTTTTAAATGAAAAGCTTTAACGAATGATAGCAATAAGTGACAACTTTTATGCACAATAAGTGACAGCTTTTATGTTATACTATAACCAAAGTAGATAAATTTTCATTTAGATGATACATAATACAAGGACGATAGACATAGTCTCACAAGTACTCTCACAAGTACATATACTTTTCTTTCCCCCTTTGCTATACAGTAAAATAGGAAGCAACTACACGACGTAAGATGTTGTAAAGGCCATAGCATTCCGTAGAGTACAAACTACAAATATGATCAAGATAGTTTAGATGGAGTGACGTGTTTGATGATCCCATTCTATGACGTCTAGTCCATAAGGTTCATCCTCCGAAAAGGAATCTTTGATCCAAGATGGTGTGGCTGTGGTAGTGTTGATCAAAGGTGATTCAGCTATGGTGGAAAGGTCAGACTCATCAGAATCTATTGTCAACTCCATGTAGTGTGGAGAATGTGTATCTGATAGAGTGACACTTGAGGTGATAGACCAAGCTGTAAGGTAGTCGGAGTTGGGTTGAACATAGCTGTGGGTGACGTATTTCTTTGTATGTTTAGTGGCCATAAACTTGCAAATTGTGGAGTGAATGGTTTGCTCATTTGAGCTGGATGAGCTTTGTGGAGATTGAGCCCTTTTGTGAGATGATTGTGAGTGGTAAACGAAGTAAGCAAGTTTTATAGACACTTTGGATATGCTCAACGACTGATCGGTGAGAGGTATTAAATGAGGTGCTACGTCTTGTGGGCTATGTTTTTTAGGCTTTTTAGGTGTCAAAGTCCGAGATTGGATTAGTGGAATGGCTGGGACTAAATATCTCAGATCATTTTTGTAATTTGTAATCAAGGAAGAAGCAGCCAATACAATAAATTATTTTGGAACCATCATAAGCATTCAAGTCGACAAGAACCAGTTGCATTTTCATTGATATCAAAAAGTTACTTTGAAACAGATAGTCAAAGGCCAAATAAAGCATTTGATGGAAAAGAAAAATCTAATCCTAACTCCAACTCTCACGGTTTCACTCGAGTCTCTATGAGACAATGAACACTCAGGCTATGTGAGAGTCTATAAAATTTATTTCTCCTTGAACCATATGATGAAAACTTGGTTCAGAGGAGACGGCCTTCACAGCTGTGAGAGTAACTCTCACTCTCTGAAGAATATCTCTAGTTGAGGTATCCCGACTGGTCCCCGACCTATCGTGGACCGGTGAAAGACTCCTCTTCCTCTTGAATGTCGATGCTCTTGCAGCTGGACATGACTCTGACCTTGAGTCCTCGCTTTTTGTAGGCTTCTAAGAGACCACAAGCTTATCCCCTTGGTTTTTATCCCCATTTTGGATAACATTTCTTGACAGATGTTGTGCTGTGAGGTGTGTGCGTACTCGTGGAACTTGTTGGTGTCCACTCCGTATTCTTGGAGCACCCTGGTGACCACTCCTCCATGGACCAACCCTTGATTTACATAATGGCTTTCCTCAATGGTTATAAGAACCATTGCAGGGAGATCGATTTTCTCTTTTGTTTTGAGTGCATATAGCAATCTCACATCCCTTGCGTTTACTATATGAGTGCGCTGATTTCTAGGTGTGATGTTGTGGGTGAGGAGACTAAAGAGTACCCTGTCTGGAATGGACATCTCTGTAGCATTGAAGTTTTTCATCGTGGCCCCTTGGTTGAGTAGCTGGACCATTCTTCCTCCTTGGTGTCCCTAGTCATTGTTATACCCAAAATTTTGACCCCCCTGGTTAGGGTCTACGAGGTCTTGGTGTTGTGAGGGACATTTTAATCAAGTAGTGAGGGATTCCGGCTCGAACGGCGCATCCCATGGCATGAAGGGCAGCTTCGTCATTTTCAGGGGCGTTTTGGTAATCTTTAGAGGCTCTTGAGACCTCCTATAAGCTTTCTCTCTCCTCCAAAGGATGCCCAAATCAATTCAAAATGCTTTGATATTTTAACCCATGATAGAGGATGATATTCTAAGCATAATGGTGTTGGAATTTTGATTTTTCGAGTTTCCAATAATTTTCTAGCAATTTCTGACTGAATCTGACAAGAAATTCAATTTAAAAATATTCCAACATTTAAAAAATCCGATTCCACTTCAGAAAATTCATAATTTCCATCCTTGACACGTGGTTAAAATTTAACAGCAAAATTCCTTTGGGAAGTCATTTAACTAAAATATCGAAAAATCTTACTTTTACTAGATTTTCTTTATCTTTAAGAAAGTCTATATAAGGGGATAGGTTTTTGGATAAAATCGGAACCTCATATGCTCAAGAACCCTAGAGAATCAGAAAACACAGCTCCTCACTCTCTCTCACGTTTTCCAACACCCGGCCACCCAAATCCCGAAAATCCCCCGAAATCACCATCTAAACATGTTTTTCAACCCCCAAAGCATCAATAGTCATCAAAACCCCACAAAAACACCAGCAAAACGTGAAGAACAGCAAGAACAACCAACAACCAGAAGCTTGGTTCGAAATCCTTTCGGGTCTGCCATCAACGAGCACTCGACGAATCCCGGTGTGAAGAAACTTGAATCGAAGGTAAAACAGGTTGCAACTCACTTCTAATTCCCACGACCTTTAACTCTTGTCAAATTTGGGCTCAAACTAACCTTCGTACGCTTCTGTATGCTGTTTGTTTAAGCTTCTGTCCAATAACTTGTTTACCAAGTTTCGTGCATAATTCGAATTCAAATTGAGAACTTTCGATCACTAACGCATTGTACATCTTTCAGGCTACACCATAAAATTTGAGCCAAAAACACCTTCGGGAACTGCCTTAACGCCGCCGTCCGAGGGCGGTCTGCACCCACGGACGTCATGTCCGGGGTCCCGGACTCCTGGTAAGCCCGGACGCCCACGGACGGCGGCGAGTTTTTTTTTAAATTTTAAAAATTTAGGTTTTTTCTAATAATGTCCGGCCCACGGACGGCCTGTCCGTGGCCCCGGACTTTACAATTTTCTGTTTTCTATTTAATTCGACTTTTTTTTCATATAGGTTAACTAGGGTCCGTGGTCTCGGACATTAGGTCCGTGGCCACGGACGGAAAAAAATTTGACCTAATTCTGCCTCCGAAACCCTAGTTTAGGTAATTTTAATTTCCACTTTATTTTCTGTCAAAAAATGCTAAAAAACACAAAAAAAAGAAGCTCGCGCACTTAGGTTAAAACAACTCGTAATAAGCCGTAAATAAACCAAGTAGAGGAAAACGACCTAGGAAGGGTAATGAAAGTAATTGAACCCTAATTAAGTCGAATATCAAGCCCCCGAACCCGAACTCTCCTTTCCTAATTTGATCTAGGTAAAATTAGGTGGCGACTCATAATAGGTTCCAGTGAGCTAGCTTAGGTTTTAATAATTATTGTTATATGACATAGTTATTAATCTTAGGTTATAAGTGGACCTAAAACCCGATTAGATCCTAACCAACTTAATCCACATAGGATAGGGTTTAAAATCGAGGCTCACAGACTAGCGACTCTGCTGGGGACAAACTTCTTAATTTTAACCTGTTTAATTTTAAGAAAGAGGGCTTAACTTGAAAATGTTTATTTATGGCTTTATTTCTCTGTTTGTTTACTTGCGTGCGCACTTTAATTTTTGCACCTTTGCATCATATGAGAGCGAGGGTCCATGCAAACCGATTTCACCTCGGGACCCGTTTGAGGGTCCCCTGTCAGGGACTCACACCTTTTAGGTGATGTGAATAAGCGGGGGAAAAGAGGAGGATGTCGTCTAACCACATCTCCTTAATACCTGGGCTTTAGCCCCAAGCGTTTTCCTGGCAGTGTCCTTACCAAGCGCAATGTTTGGTCATTCAAAGACCCGGCCGTAGACGCACACTTAATAGTGATGTGAAAAAAGTGGGGAAGCCCAAGAGAATAGCGTGCAAGCCCTATTCCTTTGTGGTGACCTGGGCCCAAGCCCTAAGCATCTCTCCGGATCGATCCATACCAAATTGATTTAACCGTCAAGTGAGGACATGTTGAATTTGTGTGGGCCTTGTCTGCTTGTATGATCGGCCCACTTCCCAGCCTAGAGATTGATAGGAACTTCTCCTACGTCAACCTAGCCCAACCCGAATCGGCAGCACTATGTGTTTGCGGCCCAGAGGCCCTGTTTAGTTTAATTTGTGAGTCGTTTGGGCTTTGGCCCAAAAGCCTAGACTTAGGTGATTTCTCTTTCGGCCCAACTTGAATTATCAATTTAGTTAGGCCCATGAAAAATAAATCCACTAAAGCATTCCATGAATTCCATCAGGCCTATTCGTTTCAAGGCCCATTCTGGTGTAGGAAAGCTTTTAACTCGGGCTTTGGCCCAATTTTCTTGGTTTAGGTGTCATCTTTTAGCCTAATAAGAATTACTTACCAAACAAGCTCTAAATTAGAACGCCATCTTACCAAGTACTCCTTCCCGGCCCAGAACTTCAGTCCGTTCCTCTTTTTTTTCTGACAGACGGTATTTTGAAAACAGGTAAACTGTCATCACAAGCATGGAGGGAAAAGGAAGGCCAGTTACAATGGAGGATAGAATGGCAGAGATAGAGCTTAGGCTAAAAGCCATGGAGGAAGCCGTAGAAGAGTTGAGAAACAGGATCAACTCTCGGGATGCAGACTTTCTTGGAGCCGCTAATACAAGAGAAATGGTCGAGCTGAACTAGAGGCCATGATGGCTGCTATGGAACGGAGACATGGTGCTGTCAGGGATGCCATGGAGTCGAACTACGTCGCAGCAATTGGAAATGAAGGCAAAGGCCCTTTCCCTGGAGGCCAGACGTCAAGCTCAGGATGCACTAGTGGGTAGGCTTCTTGGCTCTCTTCACGACCACATTAAAATCGGCTCCTGTGGAGCCCAAGGATTGCAAGGGAATGTCGAGGAGATTGCCGCAGAACTCAGAACGACAATTGAGAAGATAGAACCGGACAATGAGACAACAGCTTGCATCCAAAGTTGCACCCGGAAAAGGTCTAGGCAGCATGAGGCGAATGCCGGTCAAAGAGAACCAGGTTGGATCATTGGAGCAGTTGAACCACCCCGACAGAGCTACCGTCGGAGAGAATTTTCAGACATTGGCCAACCATTAAGCCAGACATTTGCAATGCTCCAGGAACGAAACATGCTACAACCTCTCTCTCCCCGACCTGGGGACCCTCAAAAAGGAAGGAATCTAAGTCAGTTCTGTTGGTACCACCAATTACCCGGCCATGATACCAATGCTTACAAGGCTTTGAGACACGCAATCCAAGATCTCATCGATCAAGGGCATCAATTTCAAGGACATGGGGGTGTAAGCAGGGCATCCATGCCCGAGTCTTATTAGAGTTTGTAGTCTTTAAGTACTGTTTTGCTTTTCAATTAGGTAGATTTCTTTTTATTAGTCACCTTTTGGCTTTCATAGTAGTTAGTCCCCTTTGCTATTCTTGGTAGCTCTCCCGAGTTTGTAGTTTCCAACGTTATTTTTACATTGAATAATACATGGTTCCATTTTCACAATTTCCATGCAAAGCATTTTCCAATCAAAAAAAAAAAAGGCAACCTCATCGCTCCGTCCATACTCACTACAACTCATCGTACAAATACCACCTTCATCATATACACCCCATGTGTCTCACCACTCCACTTTCTCAACATTTCACCGAATACATAAAACTAAAAATTTGCTCCACAAGATCACCCCATCACCACTCACCATTGTTATTCCACACAACCACTTTCCACAAATAACTTGGGTATTCAAAAGGCTTGTCACAAACCCCAAATCAATACTGGGGGCAATCTGAGTTAAGGAACGATAACGTTTGTTTATTTCTTTTGTTTAAATGTGCAAACAAGTCTCTGAGTGTACACTTCACGAGAGTACCTTGAGCGGTGAAACCAAGAGCGAAAGAGCGTGTCACTTTTACACGACTCCAGAGAGGCCACATTCAAAGGTGAGGTAAACGGCATGACTCCGACCGAAGGAGATAATTTGTAAATTTACGCTTAAACCTGTGAAAAGTAGCAAAGAACGGATACACAACTATTAGGGATGACGAAGCACCTAGGAAACAGCACCACACAGCAAAAAGCTTGTGAACCCTTACATTACACCCTAGGCACTCCCACTGAGCTTTTCATGTATGACCTCTTTTACAACACTACAAGCTCTACAAACAAGCCAACCAATGATGAATAACCGACCCGGTGACCAAAGGAAGCAAGGAGCCTGACTCCCGAACTACAACTTTACAAAGAAGCAAAACCGCTACCAGCATGACGAAACGATCCGCAAATGGTCCCAAGGTGACACAGGATCCAAATGAGCCAACATTAAAAACATCTCTCGAAGTTCAAAACCGGGAGACACAAGAACCCCGAAGGAAAGGAAATTCAAAGAAAGGCGAACCTGAAAAGCCTCGAAGAAATCCAAAATCGGAAAAAAGAAAGAAGATGCAAGGAACAATCCAAAAATTCCAAGCCCCAAGTTCACAAGCGAAGTCATCATGAAGTAGCCAAATGACTCCAAGGCAAAGAAGATAAGTCCGAGAGACGGTGCAAGTTGCAGCTTTGGTCACCCTTAAAGCTCCACATATCCTAAACATTCCGCCATTATCCTATTGTCATTCATCACACCCCATGGCCACGTTATAAGCTCAAAGACTTCCGACTTAGTAGTTGTGTATCCAATCGAGTGAAGGTAACAGGTTGAACACGTAAATCTAACAAATGTCAAATTCAATGGTTGAGAAGTTATGACCGTAAGTGAAAAACGAGTGCAAACACCAAACACGTCGAGTGTAGGATAAGAAGCACCACATCAAAGCATAAGCCTCGACCCTGTGAGGATGAGACTTGTTCGCACGTTTAATCAAAGAAAATACTGGGGGCAATTGATCGTTCCGATCAATTGCCATGAACTCTAGCTCAGATCGTCCTAAGGAAGAATACTGGGGGCAATTGTTGGTTCCAACAATTGCCATGACAACACCAATTGAAACCTAAAGCTTGAGCACCACCATCCCACCACAGGCATAAGCTCCTACCTCCACATCAAATTTCCTCAGGCCCGTCCTAAACCCTACATCCACATCAAATTCCTCAGGCCCGTCCTAAGCCCTACCTCCACATCAAAATACCCGCAGGCCCGTCCTAGGCCCTATCTCCACATTCAAACACCTCAGGCCCGTCCTAAGCCCTACCTCCACATCAAAATACCCGCAGGCCCGACCTAGGCCCTATCTCCACATTCAAACACCTTCAGGCCCGTCCTAAGCCCTACCTCCTGATAAGTGCAAAACATATAGACTTATTAGGGTTTTATCACCCTATTATTTGTAGCATTTTTAGTAATGTTTCTCACTTATCTAGGGTTTTTCCTATAAATATGTTGTTATATTAACTGATGTATTTTATGTGTTAAATTGTAGGAAAAATACCTAAAACATATATATGTTTATAAGGATTAAAGAAGGTCACGTGGAGAAGGACATGCATGCGCATGATTTGCATGCAACCGCCTCATTATGGGGCGGACAACACTAGAAGTGGAGAAGATAGAGGCAACCGCCTCATTAGGGGGCGGACAAACTCATTACAACCGCCCCATAAACAAGAGGACAAGGAGGCGGACAAGAGAGGGATACATGGGTAGGCGGACACAATTCTTACCGCCCATGCAACCGCCTCATTTGAGGAGGCGGACGTGACTAAAAATACAGATCTGAAACGGGTTATCTTCTTGCCGCTCGCTCTGCAACTTGATTCAGACGGCGCCTACCTGAAATTACTCACGCGTTGTTCCTGTCCCCTGCAATCAGTGAAGCTTCAATCAACGAGCTCAATCAATGAGCTGCTCCTCTGCTGATTCTTCTTCCTCTGCTCATTCTTCTTCCTCTATAAATACAACGCTCAGCTTACCTTCTTCGGTGTCCTTCCGGAGGCTCCTTCCGTGGTTCCTCTGGAGTTCCAATTCACACACCATCTCATTCTCTCCTTGCCTTCTCCATTTTATTTATTTTACATTCCACCAAATCCACCTCTAGCCTACGTATACAAAATAGCAGAGTGAGCCGGAGTGATTACGGATGATTTCTATTACTCTTGTCTCTGTCTATCTATTTAATATGTTAGGCTAGTTTACGTATACTCTGGGAATAATTATTATGTTTCTGTATTAATTATGCAATATGTTTTACTGGTTTTAATTTTAATAAAGTTTGTTACGGTTAAAGGTTTTCTCGCCATCTTTTTAATAAACCTCATGAATTTATTAAAATGCTTTACTAAGTCGTTTTTGATTTCATCGGTTGGAAACAGATGGGTTGATTAAGCCGTAAAACTGGGGGAAACTTATTTTCATCGTTTAAGTTAGTACTCAGTTGCAAATGTAATCCCTCAACACTCCTCTGCCGTTCGCAGGCTTTTGCTTGAGTTTTCATCGGACCTTGCTTTACAGGTGAACGAGTTCTTATGAGTTTTCATCGGACCTTAAGAAAATTCAGGAATCTTGCCAAACAGTTATAATTAAACCAGTAGACCTAGCATGAAAGAACAGATATTATATTAATGTGAACCAGAGTCCCGTTTAGTTTATCTGTTAATTTAGTCATTTTATCTTTCCTTTTATTTATATAAACAAGTCAATTAATCCCCCCTCCTGTGACACGCTTAGGTACTTTAATATGTACATTAGTCCCGTGGTTCGATATCCGGTCGCTTACATTTTCACTATACTACTGCGACCGGGATTTGTTTGCAGCCCGACGTTTATTTTGGGTTTTAATTTCTTTTCTTTAATTTTAATTACACCACTTAAACCACTCAGATTATAACGTCTGCAAAATGGCGCCGTTGCCGGGGACTAGATTTATTCTAGTTCCTAAGCCCCGGATTATTCACCTGTTTAATTATAAATATTTTGTTCTCTTATTTCTGTTAATATTTTGTCTATAATATTTTGTTTGTTGTTAATATTAATTATCTACTATTTTGTTAATATTAATTATCTAATAATCTGTTAATATTAATTGGGCACCTGATTTTGGACATTTGGACATTTGGACATCTGACATTCGGACATCTAACTTCTAACATCTAATTTTAACTTCTAACATTTTAATTTTGTGTATACTAACATTTAATATTCCATTGTCTCTAACATTTTATTTCCATTGTCCTTAACATTTAATTTTATGTAATTAACCACTAACTTATAATTTATGTAATCTAACTACTAATTATTAATTTTTGTGTACTAATGTTTAATCTGTTTATTTCTTATTCTTTATTGTTACATTAAAATAAAAAAAAAACGAAACAGGGGGCTGTCCGCTTGGACAACCGCCCCGTCTCCAGGCGGTCATCTAAGCCACGTCCGCCCCATTTCGACGCGGTCGTCCACGCAGACGCAACTGAATACCGCGGCCCTTGTCCGCCTGAAAACCGAGCGGACGTCCAGGCGGACGTCCCTCTATACTGAAAAAAAAAAAGCAAACGCCGCGTTTCGAATTACATTTGTTCTTCCCCATTTTGAGAGCTCGAACCGGAACAGCAGCGAAGAACGAAGAACACCGCGAATCGCCCTCCCCCTCAGTTTGCTCAATCTTCCTCGTTTCTTCACCAAATCTTGCAAGGTTAGTACCGAAATCTTCGTTTTTCGATTCTCTACGTTTCTATAGCTT
This sequence comes from Limonium bicolor, assembly GCA_023374045.1. Taxonomy (NCBI): domain Eukaryota; kingdom Viridiplantae; phylum Streptophyta; class Magnoliopsida; order Caryophyllales; family Plumbaginaceae; genus Limonium; species Limonium bicolor. The sequence continues at coordinate 222,247,588 of CM041778.1, forward strand.
CAAATCTGTAAATGATGAACTATACTAGGAGAAATTAGGAGCTGAAGTTTCGAATTCCTAATTCACAATTTCGAAAATTTCGAACTTAATTTGCTAGATTTCTCTCGAATTTGTCCTATATTTGTCATAATCTACATACACAAGGTTAAATCTTCTTACACTTAGTTTGGGTGTTTTTGTTGAATTCGAAAATTGGAGAATGATAGTTACGAAAATCAATGTTGAAACTAGCATTTTTCAGTTTTATTTAGCCTTGATTATTAAACGAGTATAGATTATGATTATAGGTTATTATTTATAGATTTGATTGGTGACGGTACTAAATACCTTGAAATCTGACTGAATTTTTTGTGGAGAAACGAAGAATTTTAGGGGAGACTCTGTCGAATTTTCGACAGAATTTATGTTGTATAATTATTCTGTTTGTGTTTCATTCTTTGTTCAACTTGTTTTCTATTTTTATTAATTTACGGAGTTGTTTTTTATTAATGTTCTATTTTGATATTAATTTCTATGTTGTTTATTAACGTTTTTGTTGACATTTTCTATTTAATTTTTATGCCATTTTTGTTTATTTTTATGCTGTTATTTTCTATTAATTTTCATGATATTATTACTCTGTTTAATATTTAATATTTTATTGTTATGCTGTTAATATTTGTTTACCTTTAATTCAAAAAATATATAGTATGCCTCCTCGTATGCGTGGTGGTCGATCTGGTTCTGGATCTACTAGGGGCAACTGCCCCGGGGCATCATCTTCTTCTGCTCCTTTACGTCATCCGGATCTTAGGGATGACGGGTTTATTTCGGCAGAAGCCCGAGCCTGGTTCGATCTAGGTAAGGACTTCATTATGGAGAGGAGATTTGCTCCTGAGGTACTAGAGGCTGCAGGGGTGGATACCCTGCTTGCCAGACATGGACTTTCTATGGTCCTGAAGATGGGTGCGGGAGTCTGTGAGGAGCTCGTGAGAGAGTTTTATGCGAATGCCCGGGCGGGCAATCTGAGCACCTCTTACGTGCGCCATCACCCTGTGGAGATCACACCCATCACATTCTCGTCCATCCTACACATCCAGATTGGTCCTGGAGATCACCGGGGGTTCACAGAGGAATTTACGCATATGTCAAAGACCCGGTGGCTTCAGGACATAGGTCGGAGGATCCGACATAGAGGGGAGGAGGACAAGGAAGTCCTCCCTTTCGCGAGCTTCCCTACACTGCAGCAGAGGCTTCTCTTGGACATCATAGCCCATCAGATTCGCCCCTCTGCAGCACACGATGCGTCTGATGAGGACTGCGCTCTACTTGACTATTTCCTCGCTCCTTTTCCGCCTGCTCAGCGCCTCTCCTTCAGCCACATTATGTTTGGCCAGCTCCACAAGGTGGTGTCCTATCTGAGGACAAAGAAGAAGAAGATCACTCCCATCTTTCCCTTCTTCATCTGGTACCACCTCTTCACTGTCCTTCCCACAGATGTCACACGAGCTATAGAGATCAGGACAGGAAAGCGCCCAGTCACACTGCAGACTGTGCGGAGCTGGGGCTTTATGCGCTCAGATGACGGTACTTGGGTCAGAGGTACCGCTGCTCAGTCTTCCACTGCTTCATCCACAGCAGCAGGACCCTCTACGGGAGCTACACACTCGGCTGATCCCGACCCACCGTCCGCTGACACTGCACAGGGAGAGGAGCCCTACGTGCCTACTACTGATGTGATGCAGACTCCAGCTCCTGTACCTTACTCGACCGATCCACAGAGTCAGCTTCAGGCATTTCATCAGATGCAGCAGCAGTTGCATCAGCGCTTTGAGAGCTTCGAGCAGAGGATGCTGGCTGAGCAGTCACGGGTGCACCAGCGCTTAGACCAGGGTGACAGGTTACATGCACAGACCGCTCAGCTCCTAGAGCGTCTCCTCGCTCAGACAGGCCAGGGACCTGCACAGCCTCCACCACCACCGCCGCAGTGATTTTATTTTTATTTTTATTTGATTGTATTTTATTTTGTTCTGTTGTTTACTAACATTTTGTAGACTTATACTGTTTGAACCTTATCAAAACTTCAGGAAGGTAACAGTTCGGTTTGCTTCATGTTTTTATTTTATGTAGTACTGTATTAATTTTGCTTAAAGTTATTCATGCCTAATTATTTATGTTTATCATATTTTATTTTCTTTTTGGTGCCACTTGAGTTCTGCTGGCTATATATGATTTTCTTTTCAGAATAAATATTCGAACATATAGCTGAACTCGCCTATGGGAGCAACCTCAGTTGCTCTAGGAATTCGATACCTTTGGTTGAACACTTGCGCGAACTTAAGTGTGAGGAACGTCTCACCCCTACCAAAGCTTAAGTGTGAGGAAGGATGCCTTCCTCAATCTACGATACAAGGGGAGTTTCAGTTCTTCCTTTATTTTATTAATGTTCAACCTATATTTAATCCTTTATGAGTCTGTCATAATTTGAAAGGTCATTTTCTTGATTTTAATTCTGAACAATGAGGACATTGCTCCTCTTAAGTGTGAGGAAGGAGAGACCTTTCCCTGAAATTATGACAGTAGTTCGATAATGCCACACTCACTTTTTGCTACTCTAAACTGCCTAAATTTTAAAAAAATTGCAAAAATGAGATAAAATAATTGTAGAAGTGTCTGAAATTATGTCAAGTGACAACTGAAAGGTTTTTTTTAGGAGTTTGTATAAATTATTTTCCTTCAAAATACTCTATTTTTACTCGAAAAATGATAGATCTGCTGATTGTAAAAATCAATTTAGTTTAGCTTGGGATTATGGAAATATGTGGAAAGTCAAGGAAAGAAAAGGATAAAGACAAGGTACTCCGCTGTTTATGAATTTTTCTAACCAAAAACAGGCCTCGTCTATCCGGTTATTAAGTTCTTTGGGGTGCTTTAACACCTATCTACCTAAGGTCTCGTGATCTGGGATAGAAGACCCAACACCGCTACAAGGATAGAGAGAAAAGTCTGGGGTACAGAAAAATAATGCAATTCAAAAAAATTATTAAAAAAATAATATGTGCTTTGTTTATGCAATTTGCACATTCAAAAAAAATGTAAATATAAATTGCAATTTATATTTATAACATGAGTATGTGGTGTTGAAAGGTTGCGGAATAAGGCATTACTTCACACCCCTTGTCATCCCGGGTTAGAGAATTGAAATTGGTTGAAAATCCCAGGTTAATCTAACTTGTTTTCTGCAGGATAGTTTATCTATGCTTTTATTAAACTGTTCTTCTTCACTGTTTATAAAAACCTACTTCCAAGAGCAGAATTATTCTTCTTAAATTGTCACTTTGTCTAAATTCCCTTCTACACTTATTTAATCTTGTTTATTATTTTGGCTTAGAGGTAATTATATTCCTTATTTGCTTGAGGACAAGCAAAAGTCAAGTGTGAGGAAGTTTGATAAGTGCAAAACATATAGACTTATTAGGGTTTTATCACCCTATTATTTGTAGCATTTTTAGTAATGTTTCTCACTTATCTAGGGTTTTTCCTATAAATATGCTGTTATATTAACTGATGTATTTTATGTGTTAAATTGTAGGAAAAATACCTAAAACATATATATGTTTATAAGGATTAAAGAAGGTCACGTGGAGAAGGACATGCATGCGCATGATTTGCATGCAACCGCCTCATTATGGGGCGGACAACACTAGAAGTGGAGAAGATAGAGGCAACCGCCTCATTAGGGGGCGGACAAACTCATTACAACCGCCCCATAAACAAGAGGACAAGGAGGCGGACAAGAGAGGGATACATGGGTAGGCGGACACAATTCTTACCGCCCATGCAACCGCCTCATTTGAGGAGGCGGACGTGACTAAAAATACAGATCTGAAACGGGTTATCTTCTCGCCGACTCGCTCTGCAACTTGATTCAGACGGCGCCTACCTGAAATTACTCACGCGTTGTTCCTGTCCCCTGCAATCAGTGAAGCTTCAATCAACGAGCTCAATCAATGAGCTGCCTCTACTGATTCTTCTTCCTCTGCTCATCTTCCTCTATAAATACAACGCTCAGCTTACCTTCTTCGGTGTCCTTCCGGAGGCTCCTTCCGTGGTTCCTCTGGAGTTCCAATTCACACACCATCTCATTTCCTCTCCGCCTTCTCCATTTTATTTATTTTACATTCCACCAAATCCACCTCTAGCCTACGTATACAAAATAGCAGAGTGAGCCGGAGTGATTACGTTACGGATGATTTCATTACTCTTGTCTCTGTCTATCTATTTAATATGTTAGGCTAGTTTACGTATACTCTGGGAATAATTATTATGTTTCTGTATTAATTATGCAATATGTTTTACTGGTTTTAATTTTAATAAAGTTTGTTACGGTTAAAGGTTTTCTCGCCATCTTTTTAATAAACCTCATGAATTTATTAAAATGCTTTACTAAGTCTGCTTTTGATTTCATCGGTTGGAAACAGATGGGTTGATTAAGCCGTAAAACTGGGGGAAACTTATTTTCATCGTTTAAGTTAGTATTCAGTTGCAAATGTAATCCCTCAACACTTGCCGTTCGCAGGCTTTTGCTTGAGTTTTCATCGGACCTTGCTTTACAGGTGAACGAGTTCTTATGAGTTTTCATCGGACCTTAAGAAAATTTCAGGAATCTTGCCAAACAGTTATAATTAAACCAGTAGACCTAGCATGAAAGAACAGATATTATATTAATGTGAACCAGAGTCCCGTTTAGTTTATCTGTTAATTTAGTCATTTTATCTTTCCTTTTATTTATATAAACAAGTCAATTAATCCCCCCTCCTGTGACACGCTTAGGTACTTTAATATGTACATTAGTCCCGTGGTTCGATATCCGGTCGCTTACATTTTCACTATACTACTGCGACCGGGATTTGTTTGCAGCCCGACGTTTATTTTGGGTTTTAATTTCTTTTCTTTAATTTTAATTACACCACTTAAACCACTCAGATTATAAGTCTGCACCTCCACATCAAAATTCCTCAAGCCCGTCCTAAGCCCTATCTTCACACTCAAACATTCATAGGCCCATCATGAGCCCCACCATCTCCAGATTTGACATAAACCCTAATCCTTCTACATCCATTTAGACCCATCATACATTTTACTCACTTTCACTTAGAACAACCTTTAGGCTCGTCATAAGACCTGGATCCATCCTTAGGCTCGTAGTAAGACCTAGTTGCATCCCTTTAGGCTCGCCATAAGACCTAGAACCATTTTTAGGCTCGCCATAAGACCTAGTCACATTCCCTTAGGCTCGTAGTAAGACCTAATTGCATCCCTTTAGGCTCGCCATAAGACCTAGAACCATTTTTAGGCTCGCCATAAGACCTAGTCACATTCCCTTAGGCTCGTAGTAAGACCTAATTGCATCCCTTTAGGCTCGCCATAAGACCTAGAACCATTTTTAGGCTCGCCATAAGACCTAGTCACATTCCCTTAGGCTCGTAGTAAGACCTAGTTGCATCCCTTTAGGCTCATCATAAGACCTAGAACCATTTTTAGGCTCGCCATAAGACCTAGAACTTTTTTTAGGCTCGCCATAAGACCTAGCGTTACCCTTTAGCTTACCCACTCTTATCAAACACATTGCATTCATCTCATTCATATAAGCTCGTCGTAAGACCTAGTTGCATTATCCAGGCGCGTCACAAGACCTGGCGACAGAAAAGTTGGCGAGGTGATGGCAATAAATCCTCCTTTTGCGATGTCAACTTATTTTCGGGATCAACGAATGGGGGCAAAGGCAATAAGTCCCCAAGGTTTTTACCAGGAGTTATCCTGCACACCGGCTTGGGGGGCGATGGCAATAAGTCCACATTGGGTCCAGCAGGAGCATTGGCACGGGTTTCGGTCCCCAGAAGCATCCGAGCATCATCAGCATCATCAGCATCATCAGCATTATCATCAGCATCATCAGCATCATCAGCATTATCATCAGCATTATCATCAGCATCATCAGCATCATTAGCATCATCAACATTTCAGCATTCTTGCATTTGCATACCACCCGGTTATCACATTTTAGGTTGTCAACGCCTTAGAATCGCTTGACATTATCTCATTTCCACATTTTAGGTTGTCAACGCCTTAGAATCGCTTGACATTATCTCATTTCCACATTTTAGGTTGTCAACGCCATTAGAATCGCTTGACATTACTTCATTTCACTTTACTTATAGGTAGTCAACGCCTTAGAATAGCTTGACATCTCATTCGTCACAGGCAGTCAACACCTTAGAATAGTTTGACATCATATCATCATTATAGGTAGTCAACGCCTTAGAATTGCTTGACATTACTTCATTTTACTTATAGGTAGTCAGCGCCTTAGAATAGCTCGACACAATTTATCGGTTTTCGATAACATGCAGGGTCTTGGATACATTTGAAATTTTTGGTATCACTCAAGCATCAACTAGCCTTCTCACTTTCATTACAAAGTCTAGTTGACGGGGGGCAATCTGTTATACCCAAAATTTTGACCCCCTGGTTAGGGTCTACGAGGTCTTGGTGTTGTGAGGGACATTTTAATCAAGTAGTGAGGGATTCTGGCTCGAACGGCGCATCCCATGGCATGAAGGGCAGCTTCGTCATTTTCAGGGGCGTTTTGGTAATCTTTAGAGGCTCTGAGACCTCCTATAAGCTTTCTCTCTCCGCCAAAGAATGCCCAAATCAATTCAAAATGCTTTGATATTTTAACCCATGATAGAGGATGACATTCTAAGCATAATGGAGTTGGAATTTTGATTTTTCGAGTTTCCAATAATTTTCTAGCAATTTCTGACTGAATCTGACAAGAAATTCAATTTAAAAATATTCCAACATTTAAAAAATCCGATTCCACTTCAGAAAATTCATAATTTCCATCCTTGACACGTGGTTAAAATTTCACAGCAAAATTCCTTTGGGAAGTCACTTAACTAAAATATCGAAAAATCTTACTTTTACTAGATTTCTTTATCTTTAAGAAAGTAATAAGGGGATAGGTGTTTTGGATAAAATCAGAACCTCATCAGACCTCAAGAAAGAGAATCAGAAAACACAGCCTCCTCACTCTCTCTCACGTTTTCCAACACCCGGCCACCCAAATCATACCGAAAATCCCCTGAAATCACCATCTAAACACGTTTTTCAACCCCCAAAGCATCAATAGTCATCAAAACCCCACAAAAACACCACCAAAACGTGAAGAACAGCAAGAACAACCAACAACCAGAAGCTTGGTTCGAAATCCTTTCGGGTCTGCCATCAACGAAGCATTCGACGAATCCGGTGTGAAGAATCACCTTGAATTCGAAGGTAAACAGGTTGCAACTCTACTTTTCTAATTCCCCCGACCTTATTAACTCTTTGTCAAATTTTGGGCACAAACTAACCTTTGTACGCTTCTGTATCGCTGTTTGTTTAAGCTTCTGTCCAATAACTTGTTTACCAAGTTTCGTGCATAATTCGAATTCAAATTGAGAACTTTCGATCACTAACGCATTGTACATCTTTCAGGCTACACACCCATAAAATTTGAGCCAAAAACACCTTCGGGAACAGCCTTAACGCCGCCGTCCGAGGGCGGTCCGCACCCACGGACGTCATGTCCGGGGTCCCGGACTCCTTGTCCGTAAGCCCGGACGCCCACGGACGGCGGCGAGTTTTTTTTAAAATTTTAAAAATTTAGGTTTTTTCTAATAATGTCCGGGCCCACGGACGGCCTATCCGTGGCCCCGGACTTTACAATTTTTTGTTTTCTATTTAATTCGACTTTTATTTTTCATATAGGTTAACTAGGGTCCGTGGTCTTGGACATTAGGTCCGTGGCCACGGACGGAAACAAATTTGACCTAATTCTGCCTCCGAAACCCTAGTTTAGGTAATTTTAATTTCCACTTTAGTTTTTCTGTCAAAAAATGCTAAAAAACACAAAAAAAAAACAGAAGCTCGCGCACTTAGGTTAAAACGACTCGTAATAAGTCGTAAATAAACCAAGTAGAGGAGAAACGACCTAGGAAGGGTAATGAAAGTAATTGAACCCTAATTAAGTCGAATATCAAGCCCCCGAACCCCAACTCTCCTTTCCTAATTTAATCTAGGTCAAAATTAGGTGGCGACTCATAATAGGTTCCAGTGAGCTAGCTTAGGTTTTAATAATTATTGTTATATGACATAGTTATTAATCTTAGGTTATAAGTGGACCTAAAACCCGATTAGATCCTAATCAACTTAATCCACATAGGATAGGGTTTAAAATCGAGGCTCACAGTCATTCAAGGTGGTTTCTTTTGGAACCACCAATCCTTCTGGTTCCAAACCAAAAGTCTTGCAGATCCACGACTTGGTGATGTTGATGGAGATGAGGTAGTCGTCGTCATCACCACTCTGGAGTGGTCCAAGAATTCTCATATGCTCCTTGAGCAGCTCTGTGTAGACATTGATGGGTCCTAAAAGAATTCTACCATCCTTGAAATTCTAGCAGTTCCTGGATCTCTCTAAGACCCATCTTATTCATCCAGTCCAAGTCTAAGGTTTTTGTTAAGACATGACAGGACTTCTCATTTACATTCTCCGCCTTTATCAGCATTGGCTTTAACTCCTTGAGTTTCTTGAGTTGCTTTAGAGATTGTGAAGGCGGAGGCTTAGCAATAACTTTCTTGGCCTGGAAGAGCTCCTCGAGCTCTTGACTATGTGGTGACAGCACCATCTTTTGTTTACCTTTACTTTCGCAGCCTCTTTCTCGTGCTGTTTTGTTGGTGGGATGATCGGTGATGACTTTGTGTCGCTGTCGCTTTCATGACTGGATCGTTGGGGTGTCGACGATCGGTCGTCGACTGGTACTTGAACCTGAGCAACTGGTTCTATTTCCTCCTTAAAGTCTTGGGCAGTCATGCCCTCTTCATGATCCCCTTCTTCTGCTGTACTTCCTTTTGTGACTTCTCGTCACTTTGTACTTCTTCCTCCTCGATAGCCTTGATGATTTATGAGGGAGTGGTTTCCTCATCGTCAGTGAAGTGCAACTTACGTGTTGCATCTTCAGGTGTAGAATGGGCTTTTTGTGGAGTTTCTTGTTGGGTCTTGCGTTTAGAGGTACGAGTTGCTCATGTTGTTGTGGTTGTGGAATGGGTTTTGCCTTTTGGGATCTTTGGATTTTTGGCCTTTGAGTGTTTGGTGGCAATTTTCAGTGATGGAGCAGGAGAAGACATGGTTTGTTTGTCTGTGGAGGTAGGAGTTAGAAGAATCTTGGGCTTTAGAATTTCGGCTTGGATGCAGTGATGAATTTTAGGGAGGTGGTGGCTTATATAGAGAATTTCATCCTGGTGCACCTCTCCTTCATCTGTTACCCTGTGCACGAGCTGATTTTCCAATTCTTCGGATAGGCGAGGGGGCGGTGATCGTGTTGCAGCTCCTGTCGGCTGCATGTCGGCTACTTGCTTTGAAGAAGCTTCCTTGAGAACAACCTTCTTCTTGGAGAGGAGATCCGATTTTGGTGCTATGTTTGATTGAAGGATTTCTGGAGTTTAAAACCTTTCGCTAGTGAAATCTTTAGAGATACTGTGAGGCGAGGTTCTTTGCACTGATCTCACGAAGTTGTTTGTAAGAGAGAAGAGAAAATGCTTTGAGTGCTTAGAGATATTAGAGAGAGTGAGGACAATAGTGTGACAAGAGTAAAACTCTCATCATCCTTTTATAGATATCGAGTAACGGTCGGTGACCGCTCCTCGTCTGCTCGTTGACATGTCCTAACGGTACTAATCATAACGGGCAGTGGTCGTGACAGTTGTCAGCGATCCGTTGAGAAGTTTTCCCGTTTTTATCCGTTGGACTTTCTCTAGGCTAATCTCTCTTGTTGTGGAAAATGACATATCTGTTTCAAGTAGTCGTCTGACATAATTTCTATGCATTGAACTGATCGTTGACTACTGAACGACAATATAACAGGTGTTGCTCACATGTCGGTGACCGATCGTGGGAAATATAAGACAGTTTAATTGAGATCAATGAATATCGTTCCAAGATCATGAACAATCTTAGTGAACCTTTCTCTACTTAATGGCTTAGTAAAAATGTCTGCTAGTTGGTTTTCATTAGCAATATACTTTAACACAACTAGTTCTTTTTCACAACAATCTCTAAGAAAGTGATGTCTAATGTCAATGTGCTTGGTACGAGAATAATGCACTGGATTTTCGGAAATAGAGATGGCACTTGTATTGTCACACATAATTGGTAATGTACCTGTTTTGACGCCATAATCACCAATTTGTTGTTTAAGCCATGGGAGTTGAGCACAGCAGCTTGCTGCAGCAATGTATTCAGATTCAGCTGTTGAGACTGTAACACTTTGTTGTTTCTTTGATCCCCATGCAATCAGACATGACCCAACAAAGAATGTTGTCCCCGATATGCTCTTTCTATCGGTGATAGATCCTCCATAGTCTGCATCTGAAAATCCTACAATGTTACAGTTAGTGAATTTAGGATAAAAGAGACCAAGATTCATGGTTCCTTTTAAATAACGCAGGATTCTTTTTATAGCATGAGAGATGACTTTCACTTGGAGCTTGAAACCTGAACATAAGTAAACCTATACATAATGTCAGGTCTACTAGCAGTCAAATATAGTAGGGAACTGATCATCTCTCTGTATGATAGCTGGTCGACCGGTCGGTCACCAGTCATGATGCCCATTTTAGTGCCAACTGCCATTGGTGTGTCAAACGTTTTACATTCCCCCATTCCAAATCTTTTTATCAAATCTTTCACGTACTTTCCTTGGGATATGATAATCCTTTCGTCATTTTACTTGACTTGAAGTCCTAGAAAGAACTTCAAATTCCCTAGATCACTTATCTCAACTTTCTTCTTCATCAATGTCTCATACTTCTTGCAGTACTTCTCATCAGAGGCTCCAATGGATGATTTTTGTACAAGGGACAAGATTCGATGAATGGTTGATGGTGATAGAGGATCTTCGACATCACTGTTTCCTTCGTCGACCTGTTGTTGACCTATCGCAGACCTGTCGGGAAGGTTTTAATAAAGTAGTGCTAACATTCCCTAGTTTTCTGTGCCATAGTGTAGAGTCATCTATTAACCTAGTCAATCATGGAAGATTTGGACTGCCAATATCCTCCAGACTTGTTACGTAAGCATTTTTACCCTTCCTCCATTTAAAAAGCTCTTTGCCATTGTTCTGACTTACTATGCTACGATGTGTAGGATAGAAGTGAACTTTATTGCCTTTGTCACAAATGAGAGATATGCTGTGCAAATTGAATTTTAAACCATTAAATAGGTAGACATTATCCATGACATGATCTGAAGTAAAACCAACCTTATTTACACCGATGATTTTTCTTTTTGTTGTTGCCAAAGGAGACAGTTCCTTGGCTTCTTGATTCGAGTGAGAAGAGCTCAAGTGTTTAGAGCACCTGTTGTCGATGTACCAACAGGGGTCCATTCCCACTCGATTCTGCACTTTATCAAGTTAGTGATGAGGGGTTAGGGTCCCCACAAGGTTCGGACCCATCTTCTCCAATGAGCATGCTCCTGGAATCACTTTTGACTACCCATTTCAGACCTATTTTCTTTAGCTGTCAATGCCTCATGAACCGACTTGTATAGCATATGGCTTCATGATGGCCAGGTTGTCAGCATAGATGGCAGACACCTCTACGACTAGTCCCTGACTGGTATCTGACCTGTCTTTTGTTTCTTAAAATGGGTATCCTAGAATTTGCTTCTAATCTATATGTTTCTCTTTGATGGTGGCAAGTTCACTCGCTTTCTTGTTAAGAGCTACAATCAATTCATCGATTTCAGGTTGCTTTTCTATCCTCATCTTTTCATTTTTAGAAAAGATTTTCCTATAGTCGATTTGCAGCTTCATGAGTGCCGTCATGAGGTCGTCTACCATGCTTTTGTCTAGTTTTTCATTTTCCTCCAAAAGTTCCTTGTTTTCATCTTCCAATGCCTCAAGATGGTCAACTAATGTGAGAGAAAACTTTCTAAGTCCCAGAAGTTCTACTTTTAAAATCCTTTTTCTGAGTTTAGAATAGTTTACCTTGTTTTGTTCTTCTTCAGATTCTGATGTGTCTTTGTCTTGTGCCATCAAGCAAACTTCTTCTAGACATAGATGAGGCTTCTCATCTTCCGAGAGATTGCTGTGTGAATTTTGACTGTTGTCACTTAGTTTTGAGTCTCCCCATGCAGAAACAAAGGCTTCTTTCTTTGGCCCTTTGTTGAATGATCTTCTGATAGGTCTCTTGACCTTATCGTTGTCCTCTCGGGATTGTTGAGGACAGTCTTTGATATGGTGCCCATGTTTTGAACACCCAAAACATTTATCATTGTTTTTCTTTTGATCATTTGACTCTTTGGGCTCTTTGTTTTTCCTCATATTGTTTCTTATGAACTTTTGAAGATACCTCTTAGCATAGAGGACCTTTTCATCCTTGTCTTCTTCTGTCTCGGAGTTTTCAGCTGCTTGAAGGGCTAGGCCTTTTCCCTTGTCACTTGATGAACTTTCTGAGTTTCGTTGCTATAGTTTTAACTCAAAAGCCTTAAGAGACCCTAGCATATCTGCTAAAGTCATCTTGGAGGGATCATGTACTTCTTGCATAGCATTGACTTTGCTATCGAAGGAGGCAGGGAGAGATCTGAGGAGCTTCCTAATTTGATCCTCATTTGAGATTGTTCTCCTAAGCACCAACATCTCATTGATTAGCTTGGTAAACCTTGTGTGCATTTCAGAAATGCTCTCCTTTTCATCCTTTTTGAATAACTCCCAATGAGTTAGAATTACTTCAATGCGAGTCTTTTTGATCTCCTCATTCCCTTCATAGGTGACCTTAAGAGTTTTTGAAATATCTTGAGCGGTTTTAGCTGATGCTACTTTGGAGTATTGTTAAGGCAATAGTGCACAGTGTAGAATTCTTACTGCTCGAACATTGAAGATTAACTTCTTGATTTGATCATCCGTCATGTTTCCAACCGATATGTCTTGTCCTTGCTCATCTTGGAAGGTATATTCACCTCGTGATATAACCCTCCACATCCTGGGATCATCAGACTTGATGTGAAAATCCATTTTATTCTTCCAGTAAGTGTAGTTGTCTCCATTGAAAAGTGGTGGTCAATTTGGTGCAGAACTTTCTTCTGACGCTAGTAGGCTTGCATGAGTCATCTTGATCCTCTCCCAAAGCCGTTAGCTTTCTAGAAGAGACCTGCTCTGATACCAATTGAAACTAGCAAGTGCTCAGGATGTGTCCGCGGCGTGTCGTAGACGTGTCGTGGACTCAGATGAAGCTTGATAGATTAGGTTTAGACACGAGGTATCTTAAACTGGAAAACACATTTCGATTGAGAATTTACACACCCGAAATTCACTCAACCTCCCTTGCCCCACACACGGACTCTCGGGACAGTTTCGACTTTACCCCTAAAGTCGTCAACCCTCTCCTAACTATCGGCCTACGGTTCACCGACCGTTCCCCGACCTGTCGTCCTATAAAATACCCAACATATTGATACTCTTACCCATTCTTCTCTAGCTCACCAACTCTCTAGCACTCACACACACTCCTAAGTCTGATCCACACTTGCACAGATTATCTCTATCTTTTCTCTCGTTCAAGGCTTGCTTACATATGAAATAAATGCAAGTATATATACACGGTTGTTAGCATGTAACTACCGTCCTATAAGTCCCTAGACTTCTAGGAGTTGACTACAACTTTGATAATTCACACACCAACCACGCTAGACTTGCAGGGATTCTTCAACTTGATCTGAAGATGTCTGGGCTACGTGTCGCCTCATGGTTGGTCACGTTGGTGCCAGCCATCTTGGTCTGTCGAGCCCCACTTGTGTGCTCCACTTGCCTGATTCTGCTTGGCTCATTTAATGCTCATAAATGTCCTCTCCTGAGTCTATTGTAGCTATGTAATGGTGTACATTAATAACTTTGTTATCTTGTGCATTAATGAACTTCTCCTTTTGTCGCGAGCTTGTCTTGAATCAAGTTGCTCATGTGGATGTATATGTTTTATCCGAATGTATCAATCCCTTGCAGTCTTTTTTCTTTGATTTTCATCTTTAAGTATGAGAGATCTTCGTGCGGTGTCTGACTGGTTGTCTGTGCTAGAAGTTCTCCAGAGCTTTTCGCCGACTGGTAGGGCACATGTCGTGGATTGAGCGCGCTTGTAACCTTACGTGCTAAGCCACTCATGACCTAAGTGCGCTTTCAACCTTGCATGCTAAGCCACTTATTCACCTGTCTATCTGAATCATGAATCTTGACAAACGCATTAGATAGACAATACAAGGTTTGCTATCATCAAAACTAAAGGTCCTTGACTTAACAACCTAGAAATAGGATTAACCTAGAACACTCACATACTTTAATGGACTATAAAGCACTTCAAATAACTACAATCTTACCTTCTCAAAGACCAGAATCACGCAATCCATAAACAAACTACCGAAGCGTTGACAAGACTAACAATGCAAAGGATGAAGAGAAGAACTGCAGAGTACACTCGCCACAATGAGTGCTACTACATTCACAAACCGATACCTCAACCTGGATGGCGTACTTGCTACAGCAAGCGCTATGACAGTCAATATATTAACAATTCCACCAACCTCGCGCACTTGCTATAGCAAGTGCTGCAACAACAACCAGAATTCCAAAGGCCCGAGTAGACCAAAGGGTAAAATACCATAGCTATCGGTAAACACCCAATTTTAGTACAGATTTTCATGCAAAACCCTTAATATTAGAGGCCTATAAAAGCTCGGAAAGACCTGAAGGGTCCGACCATTACAACTGAAAGGATTACACAGCCCATTGCAACTACGCCAGTTTAAATGTTAGCAAATCTTCAACTACGGCTCATTAGCCAAATACCATAAACGTATACCGGCATTGAATGTCAATCACTACTAGTGATGAATGTTTAGTGTAGCAGTATATTACTATCTCTACCTAGGCAGTGTACCTATCGTTTTACGGAATTAGTGAATGAGTGGGTTTTCGATTTCAGGGACCTCATTCAATTAACTAACAATTTATTAATCTACTTAAGAAACTAAACTAAACTAAGAAAATTGGAAATGCCACTTTTTCATGTTTAATTAATTCAATTAAAATAATGACTTGACAAACAAATATAAAATAATAAAACAATCAAAATAAATAAATAAATAAATAAAGATTAAAACTATCTAAGGAAGCACCCCGGATTGTTCTGCAAACCTTCACTTTATTAATATATTAATAAACTCTTCCATTATTCTACAATAAACTCAGGAATCTTAATTAACCCGTTGACCGGTCCTAGTACAACGAATCCTAACTGGCAGAAATAACAAGCTACAAACCATGCCCAAGTCAATTCTAACCAATATCTTTATTACCAATTCCTATTGGAGACAGATTAACCTATAGGAAATCCATGCTTCTAGTCGTTAATCCAGTTTAACTTCCTATGTCTTGTTTACTAATCTCAGCGCCGCATTTGATTAGAAAACCACAAATATTACTTTAATAATTGATCACAAGATTAAAGCACGTGAAGAACAGGAATTAAACTATTGTATTAATAATCAGAAAAACATTTACAAAGTAAATACAAAGATTCGGTTTGCTACCCCAATCCGGGGAGCTAAACTAATTATTAAAACATAAATATAAAAACAACAAAAATAATAAAGGAAGAACACATTGAACAGATCAGAGAAATGGGAAGAAGAATCTCTGTTAGAAGATCTCCACTTCACCTCCTATCGTTACGTGTCTCTCTATTAATCCTCTACTAGAAATATGGAGTGCTAACAATGGTGGAGTTGTGGGTGTGGAAAAGGGGAGAGGAAGAGGCCGAAGCCTCTCTGCTAGAGCGCAGCTGACTGAAGAGTTCTTCTAACCCTATATGCCTTTTTATATCAAAAATAGAGATTTTTATCTCTTAAAAATGTGTATTTCAACTTCTGACAGCTGAGTCCGGACATGCAAGTCTAGACTCACGTTTGGACAGGTTGATGTGACAACTTTTTTTGGGCCTAGATTCTTCGTTTTAGCTCTGTTTTGCTCCCCGTTTGTTGCGTTGGAATCTTCATGAGAAAATCTATGCATTTCTTAGACTTTTTCCTACATTAGACACATAAAATATATCAGTTCACATCATAAAATAAATCCAAGGAAGAGCATATGATAAGTGAGAAATATGACATGAATAGTTATGAAAATAGGAAGAATTAAAGCCCTAAAAATAGATGTATTTCGCACTTATCAAACTTCCTTGCACTTATCTTTTGCTTATCCTCAAGCAAATAAAGAATAAAAGTATCTCTAAGGTCGTAGTGTCAAACCTCGGGATCGAATAAGTGTAGAAGGAAATCAAGCGAAATGACAATCAAAAGAATAATCCTGCTTTTAGCTGTATGTTTTCACAAACAGTGAAAAAGAATAGTTATGTAAAAGCATGGACAAGTTTGATTGCATAAACCAAATATAGGATAGCTTGGGATCTTCCATTAAGTTTTTGACCTGTGGATGACAAGGGGTGTGAAGTAATGCCATATTCCGCAATATTTTTCAACACCATGCACTCATGATCAAAATATCAAGTAAGTAGTAATGTATCAGTAAGGTACCCCATGTATGTAGGTGAGTAGTGTAAGGAACACGAGAAGTAGTCAACTTCGTGCCAAGGTCAGGGATGCAAATCTAGACCAATGCAACTAGTTATCTCAAATAAATTGACGAGAAGAGCCTCAGTTAAACCAACGGGGCTAGGGGATCCAAGGACCTTGAATACAATACGACCAAAGTCGTAACTCCACAGAGGAGTGGTTAATAAGCAGCAATGTGGAGGGAAACCTCCCGAAGACGAGAAGCCGATGGTCAACCTAATGACAGAGGCATGAAAACCCATTAAATGGGCGAGTAATATGTGAAACCCTCATAAGGATCAAGGAAATTCTTGCCATCCAGAAGGAACCTACCAAATGATGTGAACATAAACACACGACTATGCAATAAAGAAAGGCAAAGCTAGTATACTAGCGGATGCCCTAAGCTAGAAAGCAAACGTCACAATTACTTATAACCGTCAAATTGACCAGGATATGGTGCGCACAGAAGAAACCATCATGAATAGCCACCAGAAATAAATATATTGGCGAAAACAAACGAGTAAAACTCGCATAGAACTCAATGATGAGGAATTAAAATTGAAGGCAGATTATACCATAGTCTAGTCCAATCAAGAAGACACTCCAAAGTATATACAGCGTTCAACGCTATACAGCCACACAGAGACACACAAATGTACAAATACATTCCTCGTGAATCAATAATGGAAAATGTATATAAAATACAACTTATGGAAAATGCCTCAACTGCCAAAGAGCATACCCATACCAAATGCTGAAAGATGCAGAACTCAAATACGAGCACAACAAATGGATTCCCCTCGCAGAAAGCAGCGTGAACCATACAAACGTTGTTACTAGTCTGACACACAGGAAGATATAATATACATCAACAAGAAGTACATAGAAAATACTACAACAAACGTATTACTCTGGAACAAAACCAACTGGAGACACGGATGACAAGCATTATCTCCGTGGACATAAAGGCTAGTACGTCTCAGTATTACAGAGACAAGTACATAGAGCACTAAGTACTAACAATAGCCAATGCCATATTGCACCTTAAGCTAAAAGTCAGTGAGGGAAGATACGCGCATGTGTGCTAGTAATCCAAACCATCGGATATACAACTTAGATCTAATCGTGCGCGCGTACAATTAAAGTTACCGCGCCGATTAAGATACCTTTGTTTCCAAATTAAGAAAAGACCGTGGATAGCACTGTTATATTGGCACGAGGTCAGCAATAACTTGCTGCTAATATACAATCTACAATATATCGACAAGAATGAAAAAGGGCAAACTGAGCCTTATATTCATGGGTCTGCACCTCATTACAGAGAGAGTGAGCCCATTAGAATGTATTTGGGAGAGCGCACAAGTCTCTTCAGCTGAAGAAGTACGTGCCTCACCCTTCACATATTTTAGAGCCCGAGTGGCTAAAGTTAGACCCTTCTCTCAGATACGAGGAGACTCCACTCCGAAGTTACGATACGAAAATGAGGGAGATCAGGAACAAGACCATTCAAATGGTCAAAGTCCTTTGGTCAAACCATGAGGCAGAAGACACCACATGGGAGTTGAAGAACTCTATGAGATCTATGTATCTAGTGCTCCTTGCTGAGCGGCTGTTGTATATTTGTAGGGTACAAGGGCGTAACCGTTTTTAACGGGGGTGAAGCCTTTTGGCTGTGCACATGTGTACACTAGGTTTTTGGTGTGTAGTATGTGGGATATACTTGTGTATGTTTGTATGCGGGGTATACGTAGTGATGGTTGTTTGCTTGTCCGCGTATTGCGCACTTGTATGTATGTATGTATCCTACGAGATACTTGATTGTTGACATGTATACATTTTTGTATGTGGTAGATATATTTATATTTCCTTATGGATTGATTTCATATGGTATCACTTAGATACGGTACGAATCGTTTAGATATGGAATGATGGGTTGATACGGACACCTCGGGGAGGTTGTCAGGGTTTTAGAACTGATAGGAGTAATGGCGCTGATGGATCGCCTACAACCATATATGATTGAATTAACGCCACAAATGATGGCTATGTGCTGTATAAGAACAATGTGTTATGTGTAAATGCTATATCACACAGATATACATTATGGGGTTACAAGGGTAGTTATATAACCTATTTGAGAAAGACGACTTCGGGATGAAGTCTCTTTAAGGGGGGTAGATTGAAATACCTTAAACCTTAAATATGGTAATTAACTATTAAATTATGATATAATAAGGCTAAAACATGCCTTATAAATATTACAGAAGAATTAAAAGAACAACTAAAACAAAATGTGCTTTAAGAACACTTAAAGCAAAAATGTGCTTTAAGAGGACTAAAAGAACATGGGACCTCAAATAAGTTCCAAATTTGGTTTGTTTAGTTCCCTAGCCAACATAAGATGATTGAGCTCCAAAGATCAATCATCTAAGGAAAAAATAAGCTTTAAAATCACTTAGGGCAAAAATATAATCTAAGAAACCATAGGGATTATATAACCTTAATTAGGGGCCAAAGTGGGTCCCTAAGCCTGGTATTCAAGCAAAGAACATTATAAAACAATTACCAAAGAAAACCAAGCTCAAAAACAAGTTAAGACACAAAATGTGCTTTAAAACTTCTTAAAGTACATTTTTGGAGAGAGTGTCTTAGAAATAGGTTTTGGGAGATGTTAGGGGCTTGATTGCCCTTGAATGTACTATTATAACATAATGTACCACATTAGAATTTATAATTCTCAGTTTTCAAAAAAAAAAGCAGGAATTTGGGCACTCATTTATGAATAGTACCCTAATAGTGCCAAATTGAGTCTTAATTGTCTAAGATGGTCAATGATCAACATTGACCCCTAATATTGACTCCAAAGAGGTGGAAATACAGTTGGTTCCTCCTTTAATAAGTTAAGAAATATCTAGCAAATCAAATGACTCACTTTATTACTATTCCCTTTATTAACTTATCTTACTTTAAAAGGCAAAACTAGCTTTCTCTTTCATTACCCCTAGTCCCAGCCTAGTTCCTCATCTTTAAAACCCTCTCTTTCACCGCTATTGATCTAGGAATCAAGATCACTCAAAGATCAACTCCCACCACTCAAGGTAAGCTCTTAAATCATGCCATAGTTCATTATATTCCTCTTTTCTTCCTCTTTCCAATGAACCACACATCAACCTCATTCCTCCTCTCATTCTAATAGAGTTCACCTTGTAAGAACAACACCAATATTGGCTGGAATTCAAAAATAAGGGGGAGGAAATCTTAAGACACTTACTAAGGTATTTTGGTGCTTTAAGCTTCTTCTTTAACTTCCAGTCAAAAATAAGGTATTTCTTTGGTTTCTTCCACTAATTATCTTACCATTATCATCCTTGATCATTAGCATCTTCAAGATCTTCAAGTGGTGGCAGATTTCATACTAAAACTCCATTTTAATCCATTTTGAGAAGGTAAGCTTAACTAGCATCATGCCATGTTTTGTTCAGATTTATTAGCTTACTTTTGAAGGAGAACTAACACTCATTTTTTCCTCCAAAATTCAGCCGAAAATACTCCCTAACAAGGCCTTGAAAACCAATGTAAATCATGAACTTTACTTGTTCATTTTTACACCTTAACATGTCTTAAGAAACTAAGCTAATTTGTTTTTATCCTACCTTGCAATAATATGGCAAAATGGTGCTTGGAACATTGGGCAATGTTCTGTCCAAAAGAGTGGGAACCAAGCTAAAGTTCAATCTTGGAAAAGTAAGTTAAATTCCTACCTTAATGACACATTAATCAAGCTTATGTATATATCATAAGCTAAACCCCAACTTAAACTTATTTTTAATTTAGGGTGTGAGCTATATTACTGTTTGGCTAAGTTTTGTGGCATAAATCAAGTAAGTAACCTTATCTTATGTTATTAAGGCTTTAATGTAATTATTGTTACAAAATAAAAAAAAAGGCCGTAGGGTTACTAGTCTAATATGACTTAGTTATGTGTTAAAATATTATTTAACACTATTGGCTAAATTACCTTGAATTAAAAGGACTTATAATGTCATAAGAATAATTAATGGGGTTAAAATGCAATTTATAAAAATATTGGGGTGGGTAAAGTGAAAGTCGAGACTTATAAGGTTAAAATGAATATTTATGTGCATTATTATGTAATAAATTAATGTTGTAATAAGGTCATGTACTTAGGCCATTTTAAATTAAGTTATTTAAGCTTTAAAGTATATTTTAAGTTATTTATGTCAATATTATAAAGTTTGGGGTCAAACTATAATTAAATAAAGTTTGAAGGGCTAAGGAATAATAAAGCCAAAAATTAGACTTAGAAATGAATTTGAATGAAAATTGTAAGATTTTACAAAGTTTGGGGCTAAAATGTAATTTCTAAGAAAGTTGGGGTAAAACAATAAATATTGGGCACTTATGGTCAAAACCAAAATGGGGAAGTCAACATTGACCATATAAGTGGCTTTGGCCAAATTAGATGTTATAAATAATTAATTTATGATTTTATATTAAATTTATAAGTAAAATGTAAAAATTACAAAATATGTGGGGTGGATTTGTAAATACCAAAAGTTCTCGGTGGAAAGAATAAATAAAACAGACTATGGATCTGTTAGGAATTTTTGGTGATTTGGGGCTATTAATTGGAATTATATAAGTACATATGTATAATATATAGTTTTATTGTGATATTGCAAAGTATAGAAAATAAATGGGGTCATTTAGTAATTTAAGGAAAGTTGTGGGGCTGAGAGAGTAAAACTGGACAGACCTTGGGTCTGTTCGGCAATAAAAAAATGTATATAACCATAGGTTATACATGTTATAATAGTATATATGACAGAATATATGGTATATGAATATAATGGTAACATTATATAAATAATGAGGTAAAGGTATAATTAATGAAAAGTAGGGGTTGTTATGAGATTATGGAAGAGAGGAAATTAATTTTAGACTACGGTCTATAATGATATAGATATTACGACAATTATAAAGTATGTATGACATTAAAATGAAACTAGTATAAGTATAATAGTTCACATAAAATAATGTGACTAATGATTAATAAATGGAATTATAAAATAAGGTGGGGTATTTAATTAAACTTGGAAGTTTAATAATGAACTATAATGTTACATAACACATTATAATCATAATCTTAATATGAGTATGTGAAAAATAACACAACTAAATGAGATTGACCACCTTGCATAAAATGATAAGATATAGCATTTAATGAATGAATTTTATAATTCATATGTATATATATAAATAAGAGTATGTGGAATAAGTGGATTATATAATATGGTTGGGAACCATATGATATTAAATAAAGGATGCTATAAGGTGGAAGATAAATTATAAAACATTAGTCACAAAGTTCTAATGTTAAATGTATAACACATCAAATGATAAGTGATATATATACTAAAAGTGTAATAATGTAAATTATATTATATACTTGTGTACTTGGATGAACTAACCAAGTCAACACAATTGACAAAGTAAACTCAATTGACCAAAGAGGTCTAGTTGATCAACTCACACATAAGATGAGAGTACATGAAATAATCATTATATGGTCAATTATAACATGTAGATTTGAACGATATGTTATACGCTCATGGATATATATACATATATATATATATATATATATATATATTATTATATATATATATATCCATATATATAATTAAGTATAAAAATATATACATTAATCAAAGCTACTAACCAATGAATAATATCATGGGTTTCGGAATTACTTACGTAGTAGAAACTACTACGAGTTATGACTATTGTAACGAAACAGATGATTTAACTAAACCCGCACTCGAAACCCGAACCACTCAACTAACGAGATACTGGGGATTAACTGTCGGGATGTGACGTTTATTCGGAAATACCGAATTTAGTTCATCATAGGATTAACTCGTAGTGGTATGTATATTCCGATCGTAAGACTACGTGGAGCACCGAACGAGTGTAAATAAATACGCTAGTGAAATACCCCAAACCTTAATAAGTTGTTTAAACATTAAATAATAAATTATTAAGACTAAAAAGAGTCTCCGAAACATTAGTAAACAATTTAATAAATAGTAAATACCAATTAATTGCCTAAAAGGCAATAAGGACAAAGTATGCTCTAAGCTTGGGATAATTTTGATTAAGGCTTGATGAACTTACCAAGACCTTACTATATATTAAAGAGCCTATTAAATTAGTTATCAAAGAAAACCGAGCTTGGAAACAAGTTAAACACAAAATGTGCTTTAAGGAGCCTTAAAGCACATTTTTTTGAAAATTGTCTTGTAAATGGGTTTTGAATGGCTAAATGTCCATCATTACTCTTTAATTATATTGTACTACTTAGTATCACATTTGGAAGTTTAAATCAATGGGAAACCAAAATTTCACAGTTATGTGCCTTGTTTGTATGAATAGTGACTTTTATAAGCTAGTTTGTAACATATGTCAACATATGTAATTTAATTGATCAATAAGGACTGGGTAACCCCTTATAACAGATGGGGGCCGGTTTTCATAAAGGTGAGTCACCACCCTTATCAATTAATGAGCAAACAAGTAAAAAGTAATATAGCTAAGTTACTTTTGCTTTTAGTAAACAATTACATCTTCAAAAGCTTGCAATCAGTGAATTCTCTCATTCGTTCATTTGCTCAATTTCAATACACCCATCTTCCTCCTTTCTCTCTTTCACGGTTGAACCAGCACACCACCAACGTACAATTCAAATCCTTGTAACTTCTAGCTCCCTTGTCCAAATTAAAACTAAGACCACCGATCTCTTAGTCTCGTCAAGCTCTTCGACCTAGTCCTTTCAAATCTTCAAGAGCTCCATTTTGGTGCCAAGAGGAATCTCCATGGAAGGAGCTTGAGCTCATCTTTTCACGTATAATTGTTCTCCTTTGCTTCAAGGTAAGGAAACTCAAAGAAAAATGGTGTTTCCTCCATGTTTTATGTTGTTCGAAAATTTGCCTTAAATGGTGTTCTTACGTTGCCCTTGTTTTCTAGCTTCAGCATTCCAACCTTTCAAGGACTGGGTGGAGTCCTCTCTTGACACGTTTCCAAACTCTCTTCAAGTTCTAAGTTGACAAGCAAGCAAATATCCTTACCGATTTCTGAAACAAGAAAGAAACTGTGAGGAAAGGAGGTAATTATGCTAACCAAAAAAATAGCTTGAAATTCCTTTGGAAAATGAACGTAGGTTGTCTTTTGAAACTACCTAAAGAGCCAATGGTAAATGACTTAGAAAAGTGTTCTCAAAGAGACTAGTAAAGGACATATGTATTGCTGTGTGTATTTGCAGGTGAAAGGCAAATATATTGTGGGAAATTCAGTGTTTAAGATTTATGCATTTTAAGAGCCTAAGTGCTATGCAATTTAAATTGTGCACTATGTTGTTATGTGGTGTATATTTGGTGAAGTTTTGAGTATAAGAGTGTACTGGGAAGTTTACACATGTGATGGGTGTAAAGAACTTACGTAGCAGGACTTGAAAAATACGAGTGCGTGAGTTCTGTAGGTTGGGTCCGGGACCTAAGTCATGGGTCATGTCCCGGACCAGAGGTGCAAAATAGGCCGAGAGTTATACACAGATTTGGGTCCGGGACTTGGGTCTTGTACAAGGACCCGG
The DNA here is from genome assembly GCA_023374045.1 of Limonium bicolor. Lineage (NCBI taxonomy): Eukaryota > Viridiplantae > Streptophyta > Magnoliopsida > Caryophyllales > Plumbaginaceae > Limonium > Limonium bicolor. The sequence goes on from CM041778.1 coordinate 222,271,943, forward strand.
ACCACCCTCCTTAAATCACCCGAGAGTTTTGTTGCCTAGACTGGTCCGGGACTTAGGACCTGTATGAAGTCCCGGACCACCCTGTTAAATGTGGCCGAGAGTGCAAGACTGTCTTGGTCCGGGACTTAGGGTGAGTACAAGGTCCCGGACCACCCTATCAAAACATACCGTGAGTTTGTGTAAGTGTTGATCCGGGACTTAAGGTAAGGACCAAGTCCCGGACCACTCTAAAGATGTTGTTTAAGGTATAAAAATGATGTGTAAAGATGGGGATTGATAAGTAATGATGTTGTAAGGATGTTAAGGACATGTTAGATGTGATATAAAACAACCAAGTGGGTGGAAAGTTGTAATAAAATGTGAAAGTAAAACAAGTTAAAAATGTCAAGTTGTTTAACTAGTTAACGAGGGTAAGTTATGAGCATTAGACTTTAAACAAACATGTTACCCCGATGTTAATAAAAATACATGTGATGTTGTCAGTTGTTCAAGAGTTGCTCGAGGAACATAAATGGACATGATAAAGTGGACTCCGGTGACAGGTATGGTTTTCTTGCAACCTGTGTCCTACCGGATTACACCGGCTTGTATGCCAATGTGTTTTCTGTATGTTTGCCACGTTATAAGATAAATCATGAAACGAGTTTACAGTCGCTATTGTTGTTGTATGTTTACGTGCCGATACCGGTAACCTCGAATGCGCTTGAAGGGCTAGTTAACCACTATTAGGTAAACGTAGGAGAACGGTATCTGGTAACAACGTTTCTGACCTAAGGAACGTTCTAACCACGGCTATGCGTGAGTTAGTTATGTGATGTTTGTGTGTGATGTTTGTGTGTGAATGTATGACTCTCCCTTCCCTTGTGTGTCTAACAAGACTTAACCCAATGTTGTGATTGTTTAATTAAGTTCAATGTTGTGCTTCTAACAAGTGCTAACGGGGAAGTGAGGAGTCCGGTAGTTCCGGCCACGCGTGTGAGTATGGGGGTCGTTGTCATAGCAGGTTCGATCCTCTCTGTATGTTATGGTTGTTTTCCAATTTGGTTCCCAACCTTCCCTTTAGCTTAACCAAGGCTATTACTGACTCACGTCGGGCCACAGGGGCATACTATGTTATGTTTGTTCGGTGTGCTTGGATCACTATATCCGGGACGCCTTGTGTTAAGTTATCCGTTCATTTAACGAGACGGTAACGAGTTATATAATGAGTTTATCATGAGACTGGCAACATTCTCTAGGCTCACCAGTGTATAAGCAATGTTTGGGTCGGTTCCTAAGAGAACCATTCCCGTTATGTTATGTATTTTTGTTGGTGATGCAATATCTATTTCGATGTTATGATGTACACGTTGAAACGTGCAAAGTGTTGTTATGGTTTGTTATGTGAGGAGCGTTATATGTCGTAAGATATGTAGTGTGTGGATCATGGAAATGAATCCCAGTTTGTGATAAGAGGCGTTTAAGGATAACCCGAATTAAGGGTAAGTGACGTCTATTGAGGAAGTAGCTCCATTAGAGGAGGAACACTCTAGGGATAATGAATACCATGAGTGACTTATCTAGTAAGGATATATTATCCGTTTGTTGAGCCCGTTGAGGCGAAATGATTATGTGTTGTGTGTTTACAGTTGCATGCATGATTAAATATAATTAATCGCATGCTAAGACGACAATTAGTTGTGCGTGGCCCGGTAGCATGTGGGCTGCGGGATTACCATACCAGCAAAGGTGCTGAGCCCCTGGGGGGCCACCATTTCTTTCCTTTTCTATTTCAGGTACAAGGAGCTGGAGCCGTTCGAGAGTAGGACGGGGTAGACTTTGTACTTGGGTATTCATTTAAGTGTATGTACACAGTAGGTGTAGTAACACCGAAATTGTTCTCGGCACTAGTTGTAAATACTCGGTACAGTTGGAAGGTATTTGTGTAATGAATGTTGGTGTTGATAAAGGGGACAGTAATGTGTAGTTGCTCGGGGATCTAGTCCATCAGACCGATACAGTTGTGTAAATGTTAGCCTTGTTAGCCACGTGGGTGGTTAACGGCGTGTAACACCGATGAGTTAAGTTATGTTGATGATGTGTATTTTCCGCTGCAGTTTAATGGGGCCTTGAAGGCCGAATACAAATACGAATATGAGTACCATTCGCTAAAAGCGACTTACGCGTTTTATTGCAATTATTTGATATCTTTGGTTTATGCAATTGTTGGTTGTGAAATGTAGTGAATGTATTGATTGGATGACTCAGTGTTTGTGCAAGATATTTACAGTATTTATTATAACTGTAAAGCGGACAAAGCATGTAATTTAGCTCATGTCAAGATGGTTATTTGACTTAAGTAACCTAAAGGACTTAAGATAATGCTTTAGCATATTCAGCTTTTGCTGATCCTGTACGGCACACATTACAGGAACTTGATCGCGTTGAAGCTGGAGTGCGGGATCTCGGGTAGAGAGGGCTTTTGTTTTTAATTACTACACTTTAAACTTTGGTCTGTATTATGATACGCATTGTAAGTATTTGGTGATTTGATAGTCGCTCACTTGTCTTACATATTTGATTCGGATCTAGTATGGTTTACTAGTGGTAAATATCTCGTTCATCACAGAGGTTATGTCAAGTGTTGTATTATATGTTTGCTTCGTTACTCACATGGGTGAGTAACGGCATTGTGACACCCGACTAAGGTAAATGGTAAATTAATATCAACTGCGAGACATCTTTTATTATGCTACAAGAGTGATTAATACAAGCTTAACGAGAGGGGTGTTACATTGATGAAGTCGTAGGGAATCAAAAGAATGAGGTTCTAACCTGTTTTACCTTTGGGATTGATGAGACACTTCACGTTAGAAATCTTTTGATGCTCCGTTGAAGCCGATTCCGGATTGGGTTTCAACTGTGCTTCTGACCTCTGAGAATTGGTGATGATTTGGTGGTGGTTTGATGATTATAGTGATGAAACGGATTGAAAAACATGTTTAGGAGTTGATTTTGATGAAGTTTTGGTAGAATTTCGGTGCTTGGGAACTTCAAAACGTGGAAGAGAGAAGACGGCTAGGTTTTCTGATTACTTGGGATTCTAAAGCTTGTCCTTTGATCAAGAGTTAAGGCTCCTTAAATAGACCTCCCTAAAAATAGAAAATCCGGTAAAAACCAAGATTTACCGAAGCCTTAGCTCAATGGATTTCCGAAAATAATTTGACTTTGAAATTTTAACCACTCGTAAAGGAAGATTTTTTGAGGTGGAATCGGAATTTTTGGATATTTGAGTATTTTTAAATTCAATTTCTCGTTAGATTCAATCAGAAATTGCTAGAAAATTAATGGAAATTCAAAAAATGAAAATTCCAAAGCCAATATGCTCAAAATGTCATCTTCTAACATTTATTAAATTTTCAAAGCATTCTGAGTTGATTTGAGCCCTTTTCGAATGAGAGAGAGATTACGGGGGATCTTAGGAGCCTTGAAAATTACAAAAATACCCCTGAAGACGAATGAACTGCCCCTAGCACCCCGAAACGTGCTGATCAAACCAGGATTTCTCATCATTTAACCAAAGTACCCCTTGCGACACTAAAGCCTTAGAAACCCTTCACCGGGGGTTAAAATTTTTGGTATATCAGTCGTAGGCGTGTTGTTTATGCTAAGTGAACGACTTGATGGTGTGGGAAGAGTGAGATAAACTCAAACTGGAAACTCCTTTTTGGTTGCGAATTTACACACAGAAATTCATTTATTCTCCCTCCGCCTTACCTACGGACCCCGGGACAGTTTAGGACTTTTATTCCTAAGTCCTCTACCCTCTCCTGACAGCAGGCTTACGGTTCCCCAACCGGTCCCTAACTAGTCAGTCTACCAAATACTCAAAGTATTAACTTAACAACCCAGTCCTACATAGCTCACCATATCTCTAGTGATTACACATACTCAGATACACTTAGTCTGATTCACACTTGCTTCAGTTATCTGTTTGCATGTGACTTATTACATTGTTTATATACACATAAGTTCATCTGGATCTTCAACTAACAAACTGTAACTTGCTAGAGTATGGAAGTTGTTTGTCCCCTTTGTCTTTAACAGAGTGGCCTAGCTCACGCATAGGATGATCTTCATCTAGCTAGTTAGGACACGTGTCGTCACGTGGTTAGACTCGTTGGAGGCAAGTGCTCAAGTGGTCGATTACCACTTGAGCTCTCCACTTTTCTAATTTTGGAGGCTTCATTAATGCTGCCTGTGGCTTCATTAATGCTGTGTAATGAGTGCCTCTTACTTGCCCCAGCCTTGTCTTGTTATCTTATTCATTAATGATCAATGCTTTGTCATGAGCTAGTGGCTTGTGTGGATGCATGAGTCTGCATGAGTTTGTCGGCACACTTTATGTACTTTGTCCTTCTACTACATCTGATGCATGAGAGACATGGTTGTGTAGTGCTTGACTTCTTGTGTGTACTATAAGTTCTATCGGAGCTCTCTTAGACAGGTGCCCAACTGGATGGGTGATAAGGGAGAAATACATATAATTTTAAGGGTTTAATTTACCTTATATTCACTTACTTTCAGGATAATATTACTCACTTATCATATGTTTTTCCAAGATTTAATTTTGATATGGACTGATAAATTTTATGTATCAAATACAGGAAACGGTCTTAGAATCACATAGCTCACTTCACAAGCTTTGCAACGCAACAAAGGGCGAGTAAAACGGAGTTCAAACGAATAATCTAAGCCCAGTTGAAAGTTGCAGAAAACATGGAAAACTACACACGTCCGACTCAATGTGAGCCGAACGCAAAGCCGGACATATGGTGTCCGGATCCGGACACATTCCCGGACAAGGCGAGTCCGCAGCTGGACTCAGAGCCAGACGTGAGATGTCTGGCTAATCCAGACCCAGACGTCCACCCGGACGTCCACCCGGACACATGTAAATTGCGGCACCGAATTCTAGAATCGACGTGTTGCATTTCAGCGCCTCCAATCTTGAGTTAGGCACCGATTATCTTTAGAAATCTTCAAGAAGGTTGCGCATGCCATATCTCCAGCACCTAATCTTCATCTACCCTCATTTCTCATCTCTATATAAACCCCCCTTCTATCTACGTTAGAATACACACCGCGCTGCTAAACACATCTCCTCTCCACTTCATCCATCCACCATCCATACTCCATCCATCCATCATACATCCACACCTCCACTCCATTTCCTTCCATTACATACACACAAACTCCATCCATCCACACACTACACCACATATTTCCACATAATCACTATATTATTATTATTACCCAGTCTCTAGACCGACATATTCCGGTCAAAGTTAGCAGAGCGAAAGTAGGAGTTCTTCATAAACAGATGATTTCTTACACTCTTCTAGCTGCTTATTTATTTAATATGTTGGGCTAGATTTATGTACTCTGGGGGATGGTTAAATTATAGTTTGTTATAATTGTGCACTTTATTTCTACTGGTTTAATTTAATAATAGATTGTTAAATTAATGTCCTTTTCATATGCTGCAATAAATTTGATAATTTATCTTTCTAAATCTGCTTTAATCCGATCGGTGATAAATAGATAGGTTAGATTAATTTGTATATCTGTGGAAAACTTGTTTTAACCAGATAAGTTAGTACTTCAGATACAAAATATTATTTCTCATACTTATTCTATTTACACGTGTTTTTGCTAGTCTAAAAAAGTCATGGCAAGTTCTGGTAAACAAATTTGTTAGAGTTTACTATTTTGCCAATCTACAAACCAGAAGAAATAGCATAATCAGTCAAACTACAATAACCTGAACCCAGAGTCCCGTTTTATATATCTTTTGCACAACCTTTATTTATCTGCATTTTACTAGTTTCGCTTACAATTCATTAAACAACAACAAAAACCCCTCTTTAATTCTTTTGTGACAATTCTTAGGATTAGACTATTTTCCCTTCAAGTCCCATGGTTTGATCCGGTCACTTCCACTTTGCTATACTACTGCGATCGGGAATAATTTACACCCGATAGATGTTTTGATTCTAGATTAATAAATTTATTTTAATAGGTCAAAATAAATGTCTACAAAATGGCGCCATTGTCGGGGACTTGGAATTAGTCTAAGTCCTAAGCTATTTATTTTCCGGTTTATTGTACTTTTCTATATTTTCAATTGGCAAGTTTTATTTTGTTTCTTTTCATTATTTTTACAAAGTCCTCATCTAGTTAATTCTTCTTTCCTAGAAGTGAATGTCGTTTACAAGATCGCGGAGTCTTCCGGAGGACATTGATTGTGATCTAAACAGCTACACTCCCGAGATTGAATGAAAACTTCAACGCGCCCTAAGACAAAAGCGAGTTCAACAAAACAGATCCATGACGGAAGGTGAACCCAACCTAGAAGGTGTCATGGCGCTCGCACAAGATATAGTCAGAAACATCAACAGACCATCAATCCTAGGCCAACAACCAGCCATCAGTCTTCCCCACCTTTCCACAACCGATTATGATGAGTGGCAGAAGTTGAAGCCATATCACCAGATCCGTTGTGTGAAGGAGCTGGGAATGTTTGACGGCTCAAATCCAGATGAAGCCCTGCTACATGTCACAAAATTCTTGCAACACGCCAACAGTCTAACTGCAACACCAGCAATACTACAATATGTAAGGTTATCCTTATTCCCTCACAGCTTGACGGGAATTGCAAATAAATGGTATCACAATCTAACACCAAGTACCATTGGAACATGGGACGACATAGCGACCAAGTTCTACGACAAGTTCCTCCCGCCAAGCCGGACCCTGGAGATGATCGCTGAAATCTATAATTTCAAACAACCGAGTTCGGAGAACATCTGTGAAATATGGGATCGCTTTAAAGGACTACTACTGACGTGCCCCCATCACAACCTCACACAGGAACAGTTGTCACAACTATTCAACAAAGGTTTGATTAATCAATGTAAAACCATGGTACTTTCTTCTTTAGGTGTTGATATATTGAAGAAACCGGGAGAGTAGTTTCTAAATGGAATAGAATCTCTATGCGAAGAAATAAGAGACTGGGCTTCCGACGGATCAAGAGGCAACACACCTGGCCTGTACCACATAGGAGAAATCGACAACAAGTTCGAGCAATTGATGAGAAGCCACGAGAAATTGATGGAGAGTAACGCACAACAAGCAACGAAGGTCAACACCCTGCAGAAAGTGGTTGAACAAATGGCAATGAATTCATATCCACAACAAGCAAAGCCGATGAACGCTCGACAGCCAGCTCAGACAACCACTCCTCCAGGTTATGCTCCTTTATTTATATCTTCTCTTGATATAACATGTACATAATGTGGTGGGCCACATGACTATGAACAATGTCCTAATCTACAAGAATTGAAAGCAGCGGAGGAAGCAAACTATGTGGGAAACAACCAAGGATTTAGGCAACCGTGGCAGCGAAACGTTCATCCCAACCTACGCTACGGGAATACTGATAACATCCAAAACCCACATACATTCCAACCACCTCCAAACTATCAGCCACAATCCAACTACCAAGAAGGTCAAAGGCAATACCAACAACCTCAATATGGCGAAGCTGCATCATCAAGCCAACCAGCTCAACCGCCACCAAATCCAGAGTCAGAAATGGCCCAAATGCAAGAGATGTTCAAGGCCATGATGAACAAATCTCGAGACACACAGGAGGAAGTCTCGGCTTTTTGAAAAGACCAAAAGGCATTACAGTCCCAAATACAACAACTCCTGACCCAACAAAGACCTCCCGGTCAACTCCCGTCGTAAACCAATACAAATCCAAGGGATCTCCTGAAAGTAATTCACGTAGAAGATGAATACGAAATTAGTATCTTCCAAGAAAATGTTGGGGTGAAAGTTATCTATTTAAGAAATGGCAGGAAACTGACTACGCACAAAAGAGAAGAAAAACAAGCAGAGATCGACACCAACGAAGAAATCACAACGGTTCCGCCACCGCCACCACCACCAGAAAAATAGGCTTTTGATCTTCCTACTCCCTCTCAAATTACTGTCAATGTTCCTTCTTCCTCTCCCAAAACTATTGAGCTTCCATTCCCTAACAAACTGAAAAAGAAACATCTTGATGAACAGTTTGCTAAATTCTTGAGCATTTTTAAGAAACTGACCATAGACATTCCTTTAATTGACGCTTTGTAGGAGATGCCTAATTACGCCAAATTTTTGAAGGATCTCCTTACAAAGAAAAAGAAAAAGGCTGGGAAAGAAATAGTCCACCTGATAGAGGAATGCTCTACTGCCCTCCTTCGAGCATTACCTCTGAAACAAACAGATCCAGGAAGTCCCATTGTCCCGTGCGTCATCGGTAATGTCGATTGCGGAAGCGGATTGTCCGATTTGGGAGCTAGCATCAATATCATGCCATACACCACCTTCTTAAAGGTAAGAGGAGGAGAGATGCAGCCGGTCCCATTCAAGCTCCAGCTAGCCGACCGATCTGAGATCAGACCAATGAGGATAGTGAGAGATTTAGTGGTCAGAATTGACCTGAAATACCCCAAACTAATAAAACATGGATTAAACATCTAATCACATAAATTAAGGCCTAAACATGCCTTAAAAGTCAACTGAGAACAACAGTGGTCAACACAAAGCAACATATTGCACCATTTGACTGTTTAGGGTAAATAAATACCCAAATGAACTACTTAGGACCTAAAAATTTGTCCTAAGCTTATTAACACATTACTAAACATATTACAATTGTTGGACAACACTCCAACACAAAGAAAAAGCATTTACATGCTTCAAGGTCTAGTAGGGCAAAAATGTGCTCTAGGAATACCTTAAAGGTCTAATGACCTCTAAATGATATAAAATTGAATATCATGATCAAATATCATGTAAGGAACACAAAAAATCTGTTCTCAAAGAAAACTAAGCTCAGAAACACCTTGCGACACAAAATGTGCACTAAAACACCTTAAAACACGTTTTTGTGTAATTGCCTTCTAAATTGGCTTTTAAATGGCTTAAAGGTTATAATTACCTATAAATATTCTATATATCATATTATAACATATTAGGAATTTAATTCCAGAAATTTACAAATTTTTACAAATTTAATATTAAAATATTAATAAAACCTTAAAAGGGGGCCCGCTTGAGTCAACATTGACTAAGAATGGTCAAGAGGTCAAATTTAACCCCTTGGACCTCATGGATTCGGCAGTCACAAGCAGGGGGAGCCTGTTTTTGCCACTTGCAAGAACAAGAAGACAAGGTTCCAACACATTCCTTAAATTAAGGGACTACTTTTACCTTTATCATATTATAGTCTATATATCACACTTTTTGGCTCCTTGATTGATTCAGCCTTCAAAAAATGTGTGAGACCCCATTCAGCCCCTCCAATAACCGATGCCAATAATACATGGTGAGTCATCACACACTAAATTCATTAAACAAGTCAAAAATGTGTTTTAAGACAATTTGACCTACCTTCTCTCATTGCCTTGCTTCCCAGCCGACACCAAGGCTCCTCATCCTCTCTTTGCTTCTCCAAACCGTGGCTAACATGCCAAGAATAGAGGAGAACACCAATTGACATAGGTAAGCTTATTAAGCCATTTTATGTTCAATTTCTTCACAAATCTTTCTCCTTTAGGTGGATCTAAGCATCAACCATTTCCATCCATGGATCTAGGTTGTTTTGGAGGTTAAATGAAGGGCAAATCTCGGCCATAACAAGGGAAGAAGGTGGAGAAACCCAATCTTGTTCTTAAGGTACAAAAATGTGCTTTAAGCACATATCTTTTGATTCCCTTCAAATTCGGCTGTGAAACTTTGTTCCTAGACTTATTATCTTCTTCTTAACATACTTATTCAGTTGGTATATCAAGACCTTCAAGTTATAACCAGATCCAAGCCAAAAACACCATTTTAGGCATTTTAAAAAAGGTAAAAATTAGCCATCTTCGAATCTGAGTTATACCGGTTTTAAGCCTTGGTTTAGTAGACCTTTTGATGCTCTTTTTATTCTGTACAAACAGGCCGAAGACAACTCATACTTGTCTTGGCATTCTAAGGTAAATCTCACCTTGAAATATACATTAAAAAACTTCTTATGGTTAGATCTTGCTTGGAGACTAACTATGCCTTGGTGGCTGTTTGAAAACATGTAAAAGAAGCTGTGGAAATTTTATTCCTAAGCAGCCGAAATCAAACAAGGCTTTATCTAGGCAAAAACAAGGTATAAATCACTTAAACCTTCACTTGGTATATTAATATGTAATTATACATATGTGTATAATTTGTGCCGTGAGTGAATAAGGTATTTAAGGTCTTATTTTGACCTTAGGTGATTAAGGAATGGTTTAGTAAATTTTATAACTAATTAATTAACATAATTGTCAAATTTAAGACATTGTGGGAAATTGGTAAATATGGAAAAATATGTGTAGGGCCGAGAGTTTAAGGCTTTTATGGGCATTTATGTGTAATTTATTTTATAAGCTAATGTTTGTAATAAGGCCATGAACTTTAGGCCATTTTATTTATGCATTTATTAGCTTTTAATTAAGTTTAGGTGATATATAATTATTACCGCAAGGAATTGGGGTCTTAGGTGAAATTAAATTAAATTTGGGGGCTATAAAAGGATATACCGAAAATTGGAGGTTTAAAGGAGTTTAAATAAAAATTATAAGATTATATAAAGTTTTGGGGTTAAATGGAAATTTCTGAAAAGATATGGGTATAAACCGTAATATGTGGAGATTAATGGTCAAGGAAATATTAAGGTGGTCAACCTTGACCATATGGTAGGTTTTGACCAAATTAGATAAGTTAAATAACTTATTTAGGTTTTATAATAAGATAATATAATTGTAACAATTTTATAACATATGTGGTATATATGTTATTACCGAAATTAAGGGGTGTATAATGGTATTATAAACACCCATGGGCTGTTAGGAATTTTTAGGAATTTATTGGGTTGATTTTGGAATTAAGATAAACTATATATGTTAATATATAGTTATTATGTCATTATGACACTTTGGAATAAAAGATAGGGTGGTATAGTAAATACCGAAAGTATATGGGTTAATAAGGATATTTATAACCCTTTGGTGAAATTTGGTGATTTTTAGAATTATATAAGAGTATTTATTAAGATATGTGTATAATGTATAGTTTTAATGATATTATAAAACTATATGTTATAAATTGGGCCAAATGGTAATTAAAGGAATTTGGTGGGTCTGTTCGGTTATTAAATAAAATAACCATAGGTTATACCCTTTTTATAAGTTAGAAATGTTATATTAAATGGTATATATAACATGGTATAAATAATGGGGTGATTTTGTAAATAGAATAAGGTTTATGGAAAAGAATAAGGTTTAATATATATGCCTATGCGGCAATATATAATAGTTTTGTATAAAAACTATAGGTTATAAGTTAAAGGAAATAAAAATATCATATCAAATGATATTAGTATATGGTATAACATTACATAATGTTATGTGGTCAAAATAAAAATTAAAATAAATTGAAGGGCTGTACCGAATATTTAAGAGTTGAAAAATGAATTTTAGACTAAGGTCTATAATGTAATAAATGTTATAACAATTATATGGTTTAGATGGAATTAATATAGGGAAGGATATTCACATTAAATAATGTGACAAACTATAAATAAATGAGATTTATAAACTAAGGTATTTATGGAATAAACCTTAGGAGTTGTAATTATTACAACATAAAATGTTACATAATATTAGGATAATAATCTTAATATAAGTTGTATAATATAATACAACTAATGGGAATAATCATCTAATAAAGGATGATAAAATGTAACATATGATATAAGAGTTTATTAAACTCATGGAACTTACCTACGTGGTAAATATATACATACACAAGAATAATGTATATAAGGATGAATATATATTATGGTTGGAAACCATATAATATAATGATGGTGGTTATTACATGAAAAATAGTTACGAACTATATGGTATAAGTCTTTGGATGCAAATATTATTTGCTAAAGATAATGGAGTATACAATGTATTATAATGGATGGTGGAAAAATACAATAAAATAATAATGCATGCATACATGCAACTATAGGTTACATACCTAAATTTAATGGTGGATAAGATTAAAGAAATATAATGAATTAAACTTAACAGTCGAAATGTTTTGACATACGAGTTTAGTAACAAAGCCGACCGGTTTAGAGAAACTCGTAACAAATAACTATAGAAATCCGGGGATGAACTGTCGGGGTTACTTGTTATTCGGAAATACCGGATGTAGTTAGTCATGTAAAGGGGTTTGATCCGAGTTGTCCTAAGGAAGCTCCTTGGGCTTGGATTTGGTTGATATAACTTGTGTGTTATGTGTGTGGATACATGTATGTGATTAAGTGTTACTGCATTATTTATTTATGCACGAGCGTCCTACGGGACTAACACTACGTCGACTATAGATCGACTTATATAAACATACATATACGTTATTGTGATGACTTGACGGTTACTTGATATAATACCATAGTATTAATATTAAGTATATGGGAACCTAAGTAAAACACTTAGGTATGAGTCACGACATTGTCGGTCTCTAGAGCATGGATCTCGAACAAGAATATAACCTAGATTATTTCTAGGTATGCGTGAGACCCATTGGGCAGCTAACTAATAATTATTCTCCATAAGACTAAGAGCATATCTTAAACATTATGAGAGAGAGAGATGGTATCAGTTGAGGTGAGGAATCCCGGTAGTTTACGAACTACTTGGTTGCGCATTTGTGATCACTGAGGGGTACCCGATTGGGTTCCGCTCCAGGTTATACCCAATGAGCCTAAACTGGATCGTGGGTCAGGTGGTTACAGCCTTTATATGGACGTCTTACGAGACATAAGAGAATAGTTAGGGGCCTCCGGACCTCTGGCGAAATGAGCACCTTTGTGTGTACGGGAGGACTACTGTCCATGGTGAGGTTTTCGGGTTGTCTTAACATGACGCCCAACGGGTATTTAATTAAACATGGTTTGGATGGGGCCTTAAAGGCCAAATTAAATTAACTAAGGAAACTGTACGCTACGGCGATTGTACATTGTACATCATACTGGAAACTGTACGCTACGGTGATTGTACATTGTACATTATACTGTAAATATTCGATACGTTTGATATACAATTGTTGGTTGAGATATTAAGTGAATGTTTGGATTGGATGAATGGTTAAGTGTTTATGAATAATTGGATGGATGATTATGTATATTATACATGTTTATTACAGTATTGATTATAACTATAAAATGGTAAAGCATGAAACCAATCTAATAATAAGATGGTTAAAATGACTAAGTGACCATTAGGGTCCAAGCCCGGCATACTCAGCGTCTATCCCTGATACTACACCATATACAGGTTGTTGACTACTGCCGAAGCCGAAGTGCGAGAATAGGGTAATTAGAGTTTATTTGATTACCGCACAGGGAGTTTATTTGTATAAAGATATCAGACAGGTAAAGGTATTATGGTACAGTTAAGTATATTTAAGTTTGGGTAGACGCTCACTTGTCGACGTTATGGTTTGTGGACTTAGTATGATGTATAGGAGTTTTCTCGTTATCATGGCGGTTAACAGTTTGTTTATGTTGGAAGTTGGATGTAGTTTGGCTTCGTTGCTCGCATGGGCGAGTAATGGCCGGTGACACCCGAGTGAGTATTGTTGTTGTTATTTATTCTTCTGCTGTAAGATGTTTTATTTATTGCTACATGAGAGATTATTACGTGATTATGGAGAGGGGTGTTACAAAAGTTGTATCAGAGCGGAGTACCGCTCTGATGACAAGAAAGTAGGTTAAGACAGTGAGCTTAGGACTTGGGGAAATTAAGGGAAACGTTTGTGTGGTACGAGACGATACGTCTTAAGGGATATTATGTCTAGTAAAGCAAATTGCGTGATAGATTAGCCTTAGGGGCAATTCAATATCTACTGGTTGTGTATGGTAAATTACCGAGTATTTATGTGACATACTGTACTACAGATGTCTGGGGGAATTAGAGGGCGTGGTACTGGCAGAGGTGGAGGCGGTGACCCCGTCATTCCAGGAGTTGCGGAGATGATAGCTGCCATTCTCACACAGCTGGGTAATCATATAGGAGGAGCACCAGCCCACCCGCCACAGCCCAGGGAAACGAACTGGCTGAAGTCGGTTACGGAGACCCGACCACCTACATATTCAGGGGAACCAGACCCCGTAGCTTTGGAGCGTTTCATTGTTGAACATGAGAAGGACTATGAAGCTTTACAGGTACCTGCCAACCAGAAGGCTGTCATTGCTACTTTCCATCTGAAGGATGCAGCCAGCACTTGGTGGAGGTTGGTCAAGGACCATCACCTGGCTACGCCCGAGTTTTCGTGGGCTGCCTTTGTCGAGTTGCTGAGGGGGAAGTACTACCCGACGCATCTTAAGCAGAAGAAGCGCCATGAGTTCGAGACATTATCCCAGGGAGGTCTGACCGTGGATGAACTATGCTCGGTTCATTGGTCTGCTGGACTTTATCCCCGGTGTTAATTACTCAGAGACCGTAAAGGTCGAGAAGTTCCGGGGGGGATTGTTGTTTCGCATCAAGATGGCCATGGGTGCTACCCTCTACACTACCATCCAGGTATTAACATGAAATCCATGAATTCTATACTTATTACATTACGATTAACATTGTGAGAACTTACCAATGAGATTTCAGGAGTGTTACGATGCTGCCTCGAGGACGGAGCTAATGCTCAAGACTCGGGAAGAGACTCTCGGGGCCAAGAAGAGAAAGAACCCTGAGGGAGAGTCTGAGGGTGGAGGAGCATCTCCAGGCGGTAGCCAGAAGAAGGGAAAGTAAGGACTTATCGCATTCTAAACTACTTATCATATTATACACCTTATGAATGCTGACCTGAAACCTTAAGCAAGAAATTCTTTCAAAAGAAAGGGCAGCAGGGTCACCAGGGAGCGAAGGGGAAAGAACCCGTCCTTCGGTTGACCGGCCCAGCTATAGATGCTCAGCCTTTGAGATCTGCACCTCCTAAGGGTGAGAACACCTGCCTCTTAAATTCAATTGTGACCTTAACCTTTATATCATCAGATACTAACTTAAACTAAATACTACCATTAGGCACCGGACATCCCCAGCGCCATTTCTATTGCAAGCGTTGTGGAAAGGACCATCGTGGGGTCGACTGCAATGGCCGCAAAGTTGAGTGTCGCTGTTGCAAGAAAGAGGGCCACCGGGAGTTCGAGTGCTGGATGAATCCTGAGAGCCGTAACTACAGGCCACCAAGGAATACTCAAAAGACCTCAGTTGGAGGATCTGGAGTACCACGAGGCGGTCAGGATGGCCAGACATCTACTGACGCTGGAGCCCAGAGAGGCAAGGGAGTAGATAGGGCATGAGTACCCTAAACTCCATGAGACCGCTGGTGGAAGACTTTTGCTTACTGTGATATGTACTTACCTTGGATGTTAGACAGAGCTATGTTATAAGTATGTGGGAGTGTGTCATTGACCACTCGCCTTTTTGTGTACGACTTTTGAGACTAGATATGTGGACTCGATGCGAGTAACCTTGGAACCTTGACGGATTATATATATGAACAGGATGTTAATGCTTACATTATTATGTAGCCATACTCGACGACGCAGAGTCAATGAGACCGGTAATTGTTGAACTAGAATTTCCACCTGCATGGCGCACTTGCTATTGCAAGCGCTATGACAAGTAAACCACTGAAATTTCCATCTGCCTCGCGCACTTGACAGAGCAAGTGCTGCAACTGCAACTGCAACTACTACTTTTAGTCTTTATTTTATATATACCAAAAAAAAATGTTTTTCAAACTTTTCATACAAACCTTAAGATTAGAAACCTATGCAACTTTGGAAGGACCGTCAGTCCAACCACTGCAACTGGAGAAATTCTACAACCACTGTGATTGTAAACCACACCAGTTTAAATTGTTTGGGAATTTTCAGACAGGGCTTCTTAGCCAAATACCATCAGAGTATACCCGCATTTAATGCTAATCACTACCAGTGATGAATGTTTAGTCCTTATGGACAAGCATACCCTTTGTAGATGCACCACCGTCAGTGAGCATGGTTGGAAAGTGGAGAGCCAAGTTGCTCAAGCTATTATGCAATCTGCAATACATCCAACTAAACGGATGAGGGAATGGATATGAACTATGGATGAGATGTGATCATGATAAACAAGGAGAAAAGGAATATGTGTGCACTCAATGAGATTGAATTAGAAGAACCAAGTTTGCTAAATATAGCACAAATTTTACTTACAAGCCGGCATTATGGCTTATGGCTTATGGCATGAATTACCACTGATGCCACTAGGGCAATGGCACTTACAACAAGATAACCGATAACATGAAAAAAAAATAAGAAGAAGAGAAAAGAAAAGAGGATATCCATCAAAGGGAGATTGACAACAGAATACTTCATAATACCCATGTGACAGACATTATCAGTTTACTAAATGAGACATGGGACGACCGCACTCCGATAGGAGCATGTGGGCCTGACAGACTTATTTATGAGTTAGTCGGGTAAGTAGTAATGTATCAGTACGGTACCCCATGCAAGTAAACAAGTAACGTTAGGAACACGAGAAGTAGTCAACTACGTACTAAGGACAGTAAAGCAGATTACCTCGAAGATGGACGAGAAGAGCCGCAGTTAAACCAACGGGCTAGAGAAATCAAGAACCTTCAACAGAGAGCAGTAGACAGTATACAGTGAAGACAGGGAAACCGTTCAAGGACAGGAACCCAAAGGAAAGAAACATGGAAACCCATTATGGATGAATAATATGTAGAATCCTCATACGGATCGAGCAAATTTTTGCAATCCAGAGGAAATCTACCAGATGTAGTGGACATAACCTCGTGACTACGCAATGATAAGAGACAAAGCTAAAATACTAGCAGATACCTTAAGCAAGGAACAATGGACTTGGAATGTACCACTCATAGGATAATTCGATCATCTTATCCATTGGACTCATGAGATATCTGCTGAGAGTTTACGCCTCTGCACTCTGTAGGACTGAGTGTTTTGGTATTGCACTTGTGCAGTTAATAATCTAGTGGGAATACAGAAAGATGTAATGGATATCAACACGAGTGTGTAATAAAAAATTACAACAGTGTGTTACTCCGGAACAGACCCACCAGGAGACACGGATGACAATCATCATCTCCGTGGACATGTAGGCTGGTACGTCTTAATATTACAAAGACGAGTGCAAAGAGCACTAAGTAAAACAATAGCTGATGTCATATTATACCTCAAGCTGAATATCAGTGAGAGAAGACACACACATGTATGCTAGTGATCCAAACGAGAGGATATACAGCAATGAAAAGGGGCAAACTGAGCCTATGTTCATGGGTCTGCACCTCATACGGAGCGAGTGGGCCCATTAGAACGAACTTGGGATAGAGCACAAATAATACAGTGCCTCACCCTTTGAGTATTATGGAGCCTAGAAGGGCTAGAGTCATACCCATCTCTCTGATATGAGGATAATCCACGAGTTGGTGAACTCTTTGAGAGCCAAGTATCCAGCGCTCCTTGTTGAGCGGCTGTTGTATACTTGTGGGGTACGGGGGCGTAACCCTTTTTAAGGGGGGTAGAGCCTCTTGGCTGTGCACGAGTGTGCACTAAGTTTTGTTGTGGTATGCAGGGCATACGAGGTTTGTTTGTTTATTTGTTTATTTTTGTATGCATGGCATACAGTGAATTGGTGGTGTGCGGGGCATACGAGGTTTTGTTGGTTATGATTGGTACGCGGGGTGTACGTTGTTGGTTTGTTTGAGTGTGATGTGCATTTGTATGTATGTATCTTATGAGATACCTGTTTGAATGTTGTATTTACACCCATGTGTGTAGTACCTTTCTTATGATACTTGTGATATATAAATTTATATTGCTTTGTAGAATGATTACATATGGTATCGCCTAGATACGAAATGAATCATTAGATATGTAATGTGGAACGATGGAATGTTATGGACACCTCGGGGAGGTTGTGAGGGTTTGTAGAACTGATAGGAAATGATGGTGCTGATGGATCACCTATATCCATATATGATTGAACTAACGCCACAAAGTGATGGCTATGTGCTGTATATGCACAATACGATGTGTGTAAATGATATATCACATAGATATACATTATGGGAATCATGGGTAGTTATATATTTATATACATGCCTATTTGATTAAGCGACTTCGGGACGAAGTCTTTTTAAGGGGGGTAGATTGAAATACCCCAAACTAATAAAACGTGGATTAAACATCTAATCACATAAATTAAGGCCTAAACATGCCTTAAAAGTCAACTGAGAACAATAGTGGTCAACACAAAGCAACATATTGCACCCTTTGACTGTTTAGGGTAAATAAATACCCAAATGAAATACTTAGGACCTAAAATTTTGTCCAAAGCTTATTAACACATTACTAAACATATTACAATTGTTGGACAACACTCCAACACAAAGAACAAGCATTTACATGCTTCAAGGTCAAGTAGGGCAAAAATGTGCCCTAAAAATACCTTAAAGGTCTAATGACCTCTAAATGATATAAAATTGAATACCATGATCAAATATCATGTAAGGAACACAACAAAGCTGTTCTCAAAGAAAACTAAGCTCAGAAACATCTTGCGACACAAAATGTGCACTAAAACACCTTAAAACACGTTTTTGTGTAATTGCCTTCTAAATTGGCTTTTAAATGGGCTTAAAGGTTATAATTACCTATAAATATGCTAATATATCATATTATAACATATTAGGAATTTAATTCCAGAAATTTACAAATTTTTACAAATTTAATATTAAAATATTAATAAACCCCTAAAAGGGGGCCCGCTTGAGTCAACATTGACTAAGAATGGTCAAGAGGTCAAATTTGACCCCTTGGACCTCATGTATTCGGCATTCACAAGCAGGGGGAGCCTGTTTTCGCCACTTTCAAGAACAAGAAGACAAGGTTCCAACACATTCCTTAAATTAAGGGACTACTTTTACCTTTATCATATTATAGTCTATATATCACACTTTTTGGCTCCTTGATTGATTCAGCCTTCAAAAAACGTGTGATACCCCATTCAGCCCCTCCAATAACCGATGCCAATAATACATGGTGAGTCATCACACATTAAATTCATTAAACAAGTCAAAAATGTGTTTTAAGACAATTTGACCTACCTTCTCTCATTGCCTTGCTTCCCAGCCGACACCAAGACTCCTCATCCTCTCTTTGCTTCTCCAAAACGTGGCTAACATGCCAAGAATAGAGGAGAACACCAATTGCTATAGGTAAGCTTATTAAGCCATTTTATGTTCAATTTCTTCACAAATCTTTCTCCTTTCGGTGGATCTAAGCATCAACCATTTCCATCCATGGATCTAGGTTGTTTTGGAGGTTAAATGAAGGGAAAATCTCGGCCATAACAAGGGAAGAAGGTGGAGAAACCCAATCTTGTTCTTAAGGTACAAAAATGTGCTTTAAGCACATATCTTTTGATTCCCTTCAAATTCGGCTGTGAAACTTTGTTCCTAGACTTAATATCTTCTTATTAACATACTTATTCAGTTTGTATATCAAGAGCTTCAAGGTATAACCAGATCCAAGCCAAAAACACCATTTTAGGCATTTTAAACAAGGTAAAAATTAGCCATCTTCGAATCTGAGTTATACCAGTTTTAAGCCTTGGTTTAGTAGACCTTTTGATGCTCTTTATATTCTGTACAAACAGGCCGAAGGCAACTCATACTTGTCTTGGTATTCTAAGGTAAATCTTACATTGAAATATACATTAAAACACTTCTTATGGTTAGATCTTGCTTGGAGATTAACTATGCCTTGGTTGCTGTTTGAAAACATGTAAAAGAAGCTGCGGAAATTTTATTCCTAAGCAGCCGAAATCAAACAAGGCTTTATCTAGGCAAAAACAAGGTATAAATCACTTAAACCTTCACTTGGTATATTAATATGTAATTATACATATGTGTATAATTTGTGCCGTGAGTGAATAAGGTATTTAAGGTCTTATTTTGACCTTAGGTGATTAAGGAATGGTTTAGTAAATTTTATAACTAATTAATAAACATAATTGTCAAATTTAAGACATTATGTGGGAAATTGGCAAATATGGAAAAATATGTGTAAGGGCCGAGAGTTTAAGGCTTTTATGGGCATTTATGTGTAATTTATTTTATAAGCTAATGTTTGTAATAAGGCCATGTACTTTAGGCCATTTTATTTATGCATTTATTAGCTTTTAATTAAGTTTAGGTGATATATAATTATTACCGCAAGGAATTGGGGTCTTAGGTGAAATTAAATTAAATTTGGGGGCTATAAAAGGATATAGCCAAAAATTAGAGGTTTAAAGGAGTTTAAATAAAAATTATAAGATTATATAAAGTTTTGGGGTTAAATGGTAATTTCTGAAAAGATATGGGTATAAACCGTAATATGTGGAGATTAATGGTCAAGGAAATATTAAGGTGGTCAACCTTGACCATATGGTAGGTTTTGACCAAATTAGATAAGTTAAATAACTTATTTAAGGTTTTATAATAAGATAAGTATTTAATTGTAACAATTTTATAACATATGTGGTATATATGTTATTACCGAAATTAAGGGGTGTATAATGGTATTATAAACACCCATGGGCTGTTAGGAATTTTTAGGAATTTATTGGGTTGATTTTGGAATTAAGATAAACTATATATGTATAATATATAGTTATTATGTCATTATGACACTTTGGAATAAAAGATGGGGTGGTATAGTAAATACCAAAAGTATATGGGTTAATAAGGATATTTATAACCCTTTGCTGAAATTTGGTGATTTTTAGAATTATATAAGAGTATTTATTAAGATATGTGTATAATGTATAGTTTTAATGATATTAAAAAACTATATGTTATAAATTGGGCCAAATGGTAATTAAAGGAATTTGGTGGGTCTGTTCGGTTATTAAATAAAATAACCATAGGTTATACCCTTTTTATAAGTTAGAAATGTTATATTAAATGGTATATATAACATGGTATAAATAATGGGGTGATTTTGTAAATAGAGGAAACTATGGTTTATGGAAAAGAATAAGGTTTAATATATATGCCTATGCGGCTATATATAATAGTTTTGTATAAAAACTATAGGTTATAAGTTAAAGGAAATAAAAATATCATATCAAATGATATTAGTATATGGTATAACATTACATAATGTTATGTGGTAAAAATAAAAATTAAAATAAATTGAAGGGCTGTACCGAATATTTAAGAGTTGGAAAATGAATTTTAGACTAAGGTCTATAATGTAATGAATGTTATAACAATTATATGGTTTAGATGGAATTAATATAGGGAAGGATATTCACATTAAATAATGTGACAAACTATAAATAAATGAGATTTATAAACTAAGGTATTTATGGAATAAACCTTAGGAGTTGTAATTATTACAACATAAAATGTTACATAATATTAGGGTAATAATCTTAATATAAGTTGTATAATATAATACAACTAATGGGAATAATCATCTAATAAAAGATGATAAAATGTAACATATGATATAAGAGTTTATTAAACTCATGGAACTTACCTACGTGGTAAATATATACATACACAAGAATAATGTATATAAGGATGAATATATATTATGGTTGGAAACCATATAATATAATGATGGTGGTTATTACATGAAAAATAGTTACGAACTATAAGGTATAAGTCTTTCGATGCAAATATTATTTGCTAAAGATAATGGAGTATATAATACAATGTATTATAATGGATGGTGGAAAATAATACAATATAAAATAATAATGCATGCATACATGCAACTATAGGTTACGTACCTAAATTTAATGGTGGATAAGATTAAAGAAATATAATGAATTAAACTTGAAATACCCCAAACTTATTAAACATGGATTAAATGCCCAATCACATTAATTAAGGCCTAAACATGCCTTAAAAGTCAACTGAGAACAACAGTGGTCAACACAAAACAAGATGTTGCACCCTTTGACTGTTTAGGGTAAATAAATACCCAAATGAACTACTTAGGACCTAAAAATTTGTCCTAAGCATATTAACACATTACTAAACACATTACAATTGTTGGACAACACTCCAACACAAATAACAAGCACTTTCATGCTTCAAGGTCAAGTAGAGCAAAAATGTGCTCTAAGAAAACCTTAAAGGTCTAATGACCTCTAAATGATATAAGATTGGACACCATGATCAAATATCATGTAAGGAACACAACAAAACCGTTCTCAAAGAAAATAGAGCTCAGAAACACCCTGAGACACAAAATGTGCACTAAAACACCTTAAAGCACGTTTTTGTGTAATTGCCTTCTAAATTGGTTTTTAATGGGCTTAAAGGTCATAATTACCTTTACATATGATAATATATCATATTATATCATATTAGGAATTTAATTCCAGAAATTTACAAATTTTTACAAATTTAATATTAAAATATTAATAAAACCCTAAAAGGGGGCCCGTTTGAGTCAACATTGACTAAGAATGGTCAAGAGGTCAAAGTTTGACCCCTTGGACCACATGAGGTCGACAGCCACAAGCAAGGGAGCCTTTTTTGGCCACTTACAAGCACAAAAGACAAGGCTCCAACACCACTCCTTAAATTAAGGGACCACTTTTGCCTTTATAATACTATAATGTAAATATTCAACTTTGGCTCCTTATTTGATTGACTCAGCCATCAAAAAACGTGAGAGGCTCCACTTGACAGGCTCCAGCCCCTCCATTAATCGGTGGCAATCATACATGGTGAGTCACCGAACACCAAATACATTAAACAAAGAAGAAAGTGTGTTTTAAGACAATTTGACCTACCTTTTCTCATTAGCCTTGCTTCCAGCCGACACCAAGGCTCCTCATCCTCCCTTTGGCTTCTCCAAACCGTGGGTAAGTCACCAAGAACAGAGAAGAACACTTTGATACATAGGTTGTTTTGGAGGTTAAATGAAGGGCAAATCTCGGCCATAACAAGGGATGAAGGTGGAGAAACCCAATCTTGTTCTTAAGTGGATCTATCAAGAGCTTCAAGGTATAGCCAGATCCAAGCCAAAAACACCATTTTTGGCATTTTAAACAAGGCCGAAGGGTACTTGTTCTTGCCTTGTTGTTCTAAGAAGCTGTGGAAATTTTATCCTAGGCAGGCCGAACCAAACAAGGCTTTATCTAAGCAAAAACAAGATTATACTTCAGATGAGGACGCTTGACGAGCTAGTGGACTACACTGTGCATCCTAGGTCTTGGTGAACATTATGTAAAGGGGTTTGATCCGAGTTGTCCTAAGGAAGCTCCTTGGGCTCGGATTTGGTTGATATAACTTGTGTGTTATGTGTGTGGATACATGTATGTGATTAAGTGTTACTGCATTATTTATTTATGCACGAGCGTCCTACGGGACTAACACTACGTCAACTATAGATCGACTTATATAAACATACATATACGTTATTGTGATGACATGACGGTTACTTGATATAATACCATAGTATTAATATTAAGTATATGGTAACCTAAGTGAAACACTTAGGATGAGTCACGACATTGTCGGTCTCTAGAGCATGGATCTCGAACATGAATATAACCTAGATTACTTCTAGGTATGCGTGAGACCCATTGGGCAGCTAACTAATTCTCCATAAGACTAAGAGCAGATCTTAAACATTATGAGAGAGAGATGGTATGAGTTGAGGTGAGAAATCCCGGTAGTTTACGAACTGCTTGGTTGCGCATTTGTGATCACTAAGGGGTATCCGATTGGATTCCGCTCCAGGTTATACCCAGCGAGCCCAAACTGGATCGTGGGTCAGGTGGCTACGGCCTTTCATAAGGACGTCTTACGAGACATAAGAGAGTCAGGGGCCTGCGGACCTCTGGTGAAATGAGCACCTTTGAGTGTACGGGAGGACTACTGTCCATGGTGAGGTTATCGGGTTGTCCTAACATGACGCCCAACTGGTATTAATTAAACATGGTTTGGATGGATGGGACCTTAAAGGCCAAATTAAATTAACCATGGAAACTGTACGCTACGGCGATTGTACATTGTACATATGGGTGGGGCCTTGAAGGCCAAATTAAATTAATTTAACAATGGATGGTGAACGTTACAGCGATTGTACATTGTACATTATACTGTTATTATTCGATACGTACGATATACAAATGTTGGTTGAGATATTAAATGAATGTTTGGATTGGATGGATGGTTAAGCATTTATGAATGTTTGGATGGATGATTATGTATATTATACATGTTTATTACAGTATTGATTATAACTGTAAAATGGTAAAGCATGAAACCAATCTAATATTAAGATGGTTAAAATGACTAAGTGACCAATAGGGTCCAGGCCCGGCATACTCAGCGTCAATCGCTGATACTACACCATTGCAGGTTGTTGATTATCGCCGAAGCCGAAGTGCGGGAACAGGGTAATTAGAGTTTATTTTAATTACCGCACATGGAATTGTATTATGGTAAGGTTGTGTATATTCAGGTTTGGGTAGACGCTCACTTGTCGATGTTTATGATTTATGGACTTAGTATGATGTATAGGAGTTTCTCGTTATCACGGCGGTTAGCAGTTTGTTTATGTTGGAAGTTAGATGTAGTTTGGCTTCGTTACTTGCATGGGCGAGTAATGGCCGGTGACACCCGAGTGAGTATTGTTTTATTATTTATTCTTCCACTGTAAGACGTTTTATTTATTGCTACGTGAGAGATTATTACGTGATTATGGAGAGGGGTGATACAAAAGTGGTATCAGAGCGGAGTACCGCTCTGATGACGAGAAAATAGGTTAAGACAGTGAGCTTAGGACTTGGGAAATTACGGGAAATATTTGGGAGGTACGAGATGATTCGTCTTAGAAAGATATTGTGTCTAGTAACGCAAACAGCGTGACATAGTAGCCTTTAAGGAAATTCAATATCTAATGGTTGTATACGGTAATATACCAAGTATTTATGTGACATACTGTACTACAGATGTCTGGGGGAACTAGAGGGCGTGGTACTGGTAGAGGTGGAGGCGGTGACCCCGTGAATCCAGGAGTTGTAGAGACAATTGTTGCTGTTCTTGCACAGCTGGGTACTCAAATTGGAGGAGCACCAGCCCACCCACCACAGCCCAGGGAAACAAACTGGATGAAGTCAGTTAGCGAGACCCGACCACCTACATATCCAGGGGAGCCAAACCCCATAGCTCTGGAGCGTTTCATTGTTGAACATGAGAAGGCCTACGAGGCTTTACAAGTACCTGCCAACCAGAAGGTTATCATTGCTGCTTTCCATCTGAAGGATGCAGCCAGCACTTGGTGGAGGTTGGTCAAGGACCATCACCTGGCTACGCCCGACTTTTCGTGGGATGCCTTTGTAGAGTTACTGAGAGGGAAGTACTACCCAGCTCATCTTAAGCAGAAGAAGCGCCATGAGTTTGAGACATTATCCCAGGGAGGTCTGACCGTGGATGAGTATTACGCTCGATTCATTGGTCTGCTGGACTTCATTCCAGGCGTTGATTATTCAGAGACCGTGAAGGTCGAGAAGTTTCGGGGGGGGATTGTTGTTTCGCATCCAGATGGCGATGGGTGCTACCCTCTACACTACCATCCAGGTATTAACATGAAAGCCATAAATTCTTTACTTACTACATTACCAACTAACTTTGTGAGAACTTACCAATGAGATTCCAGGAGTGTTACGATGCTGCCTCGAGGACGGAGCTAATGCTCCAGACTCGGGAAGAGACTCTCGGGGCCAAGAAGAGAAAGAACCCTGAGGGAGAGTCTGAGGGTGGAGGAGCATCTCCAGGCGATGGCCAGAAGAAGGGAAAGTAAGGACTTATCTCATTCTAAAATGTTGTTATATTAAATACCATATGAATGCTGACCCGAAACCTTGAACAGGAAATTCTTTCCGAAGAAAGGGCAGCAGGGTCACCAGGGAGCAAAGGGAAAAGACCCCGTCATTCGGTTGACCGGCCCGGCTATAGATGCTAAGCCTCTAAGATCTGCGCCTCCTAAGGGTGAGAACACCTACCTCTTAAATTCAATTGTAATCTTAACCTTTATACCATCAGATTTTAACTTAAACTTAAATACTACCATCAGGCACCGGACAGCCCCAGCGCCATTTTTACTATAAGCATTGTGGGAAGGACCATCCTGGGGTCGACTACGAAGGCCGCAAAGTCGAGTGTCGGTGCTGCCACAAAGAGGGCCATAGGGAATTCGAGTGCTGGATGAACCCTGAGAGCCTTAACTACAGGCCACCAAAGAATACTCAGAAGACCTCAGCTGGAGGATCTGGAGTACCACGAGGCGGTCAGGATGGCCAGACATCTACTGATGCTGGAGCCCTGAAGGGCAAGGGAGTAGATAGGGCATGAGTACCCTAACTCCATGAGACCGCTGGTGGATGACCTTTGCTTACTTCATTATGAATTTACCCTGGATGTGAGACAAAGACTTGTTATAAGTATGTGGGAGTGTGTCATTGACCACTCGCCTTTGTGTAAGACTTTGGGAGTAGTTGTGTGTACTCAGTACCAATAAGCTTTAAACCTTGATGGATTATATATATGAACAGGATGTTAATGCTTACATTATCATGTAGCTTATACTCTATGACACAGAGTCAATGAGACTGGTAATTACTGAACTAGAATTTCCACCTGCATAGCGCACTTGCTATTGCAAGCACTATGACAATTTAACCACTGAAATTTGCATCTGCCTTGCACAGCAACAGCAACTGCAAATGCAACTGCAACGACTACTACTTTTTAATCTTCTTATAATATATATATAAAAAAATTAATTAATTATTTTCATATTTTTCATTCAAACCTTATGAGAAGAAACCTATGCAACTTTGGAAGGACCGTCAGTCCAATCACTGCAACTGGAGAAATACTACAGCCACTGTAATTGTAAACCATACCAGTTTAAATCGTTTGAGAATTTTCAGACA
Organism: Limonium bicolor; assembly: GCA_023374045.1. Classification (NCBI taxonomy): domain Eukaryota; kingdom Viridiplantae; phylum Streptophyta; class Magnoliopsida; order Caryophyllales; family Plumbaginaceae; genus Limonium; species Limonium bicolor. Next base: position 222,299,095 of record CM041778.1, read on the forward strand.
GGGCTTATTAGCCAAATACCATCAGTGTATACCCGCATTTAATGCTAATCACTACTAGTGATAAATGTTTAGTCCTTATGGACAAGCATACCCTTTGTAGATGCACCACCGTCAGTGAGGATGGTTGGAAAGTGGAGAGCCAAGTTGCTCAAGCTATTATGCAATCTGCAATATATCCAATTAAACGGATGAGAGAGCGAATATGAACTATGGATGAGATATGATCAGGATAAACAGGGAAAAAAGGAATATGTTGTACTCAATGAGATCGAATTACGAGAACCAACTTTGCTAAATATAGCACAGAATTTACTTACAAGCGGGCATTATGGCTTATGGTTAATGGCACGAACTACCACTAATGCCACTAGGGCAATAGCACTTATTACAAGATAACTGATAACAGGAACTAAGAAACAACTAAAGGGATATCCATCAGAGGGAGATTGACAACAGAATACTTCACAATACCTGTGTGACAGACATTACCAGTTTACTAAATAAGACATGGGACGACCGCACTCCGATAGGAGCATGTGGGCCTGACAAACTTATTTATGAGTTAGTCGGGTAAGTAGTAATGTATCAGTATGGTACCCCATGCAAGTAGACAAGTAGTGTTAGGAACACAAGAAGTAGTCAACTCCGTACTACGGACAGTAAGACAGATTACCTCGAAGATGGACGAGAAGAGCCACAGTTAAACCAACGGGCTAGAGAAATCAAGAACCTTCAACAGAGATCATTAGACAGTATACAGAGAAGATAGAGAAACTATTCAAGGACGTGAAACCAAAGGAAAAAAAACAGGAAAACCCATTATGGATGAATAATATGTAGAACCCTCATAAGGATCGAGCAAATTCTTGCAATCCAGAGGAAATCTACCAGATGATGTGGACATAAACGCGTGACTACGCAATGTTGAGAGACAAAGCTAATATACAAGCAGATACCTTGCTTAAGGAACAGTGGATTTGGAATGTACCACTCACAGGATAATTCGCACATCTTATCTGTTTGACTCATTAGATATTAGCTGCTGAGAGTTTACGCCTCTGCACTCTGTATGACTGAGTGTTTTGGTATTGCACTTGTGCAGTTATTAATCTAGTGGGAATACGGAAAGATGCAATGGATATCAACACGAGTGTGTATAAAAAAAAGAACTACAACAGTGTGTTACTCCGGAACAAAGCCACCAGGAGACACGGATGACAATCATGATCTCTGTGGACATATAGGCTGGTAAGTCTTAGTATTACAAAGACAAGTGCAAAGGGCACTAAGTACTAACAGTAGCCAATGTCATATAACACCTCAAACTGAATATCAGTGAGAGAAGACACACACATGTATGCTAGTGATCCAAATGAGAGGATACACAGCAATGGGAAAAAGGCAAACGGAGCCTATGTTCATGGGTCTGCACCTCATACGGAGCGAGTGGGCCCACTAGAATGAACTTGGGAGAGAGCACAAATAGTTAAGTGCCTCACCCTTTATGTATTGTGGGCCCGGTAGGGCTAGAGTCATACCCGTCTCTCTGATATGAGAATAATCCACGAGTTGGAGAACTCTATGAGAGCCAAGTATCCAGCGCTCCTTGTAGAGCGGCTGTTGTATACTTGTGGGGTACGGGGGCGTAACCCTTTTTAAGGGGGGTAGAGCCTCTTGGCTGTGCACATGTGTGCACTAAGTTTTGGTTGTTTCGTATGCATTGCATACAAAGAATTAGTGGTGTGCGGGGCATACGAGGTTTGTTTGTTTAGTATGCATGGCATACAGTGAATTGTTTCGTATGCATGGCATACAGTGAATTGGTTTTGTTGGTTATGGTTGGTACGCGGGGCGTGCGTTGTTTGGTTTGTTTGTGTGTGATGTACACTTGTATGTATGTATCTTATGAGATGCTTGTATGAATGTTGTGTTTACACCCATGCGTGTAACACTTTTCTTATACTATTTGTGATATGTATTCATATTGCTTTATAGAATGATTACATATGGTATCGCCTAGATACGAAATGAATCATTAGATATGGAATGTGGAACGATGGTATGTTTTGGACACCTCGGGGAGGTTGTCAGGGTTTGTAACACCCCAACCACCACCGTACACTTAACATCAAACTGCAGCGGAAATCTCAACTCATCACATTACTTAACTCAGTGGTGTTACACGCCGTTAACCACCCACGTGGCTAACAAGGCTAATACATGTACATTTGTATCGGTCTGATGGACTAGATTCTCGAGCAACTACACAATACAATCCTCATTCCATTTCCAACCTTTATTATATACATACATTCCCACTGTACCGAGTATTTACAAACTAATGCCGATAACAATTTCGGTCTTACTACGCTTACAATGCTTACGCCATTTAAATGGCTACCCATGTATAAACATCTACCCCGTCCTACTCTCGAACGGCTTCCAGCTCCTTGTACCTGAAATAGAAAAGGAGAGAAAGGGTGGCCCCCAAGGGGCTCAGCACCTTTGCTGGTATGGTAATCCCGCAGCCCACATGCTACCGGGCCACGCACAACTAATTGTCGTCTTAGCATGCAGTTGATTATATTTAAATCATGCATACAAACCATAAACACCAACACTTTGCATACACCCAACAATAGGGCTCAACATATAACCAACACATCCACACTTAACAAATCATCCAATGATTCCTTTAACCTTAGAGTGGCTCTCCTCTAAAACGGAGCTACTTCCTTAATGAACGACACGTACCCATTAATCGGGTTAACCTTAATTGCCTCTTGTCACAAACTGGGATTCATTTCCATGATCCACACACTCCATATCCTACAACATATCTCATTCCTCACATAACAAAACATAACAAACCTTTCTTGTTTCGACGTACACATGATAACATCACATCCATTTTAAACACCTAGCGTATACATATCATAGCATAGCAAGGGAAATTGCCTAGCACAATAACAACCCAAAACACCATAAGGTCGGTTCACACAAGGAACCTTCCACCATAGTTAGTATATATAGTGAGCCTAGAGATTATTGCCAATCTCATGCTAAGCTCGTTACCAACCTCGTTACCGTCCAGTTATATCGAACGGTTAACTTAAACCCAAGGTGTGTCGGATATAGTAATCCCAAGCACACCGAAATAACATTCGTATGCCCCTGTGGCCCGACGTGAGTCAGTAATTAGCTTTGGATAAGCTAAGGGAAGGTAGAAACCAAATTGGAATACAACCTACATACACCAAGAGAGCCGAACCGGATATGACATCGACTCCCGTCCATTACACGCGTGGCCGGAACAACCGGACTCCTCACCCCCCATTAGTACATATACACTTATAAATAAGTAGTTAGAGATCCATTATGGAGCCTACCACATCCACACACCATACGGTATCATAACCGAGTTAAGCACACAAGGGAGGTTCACACACTTGCATACAACAACAATCCAACTAACTCACACATAGCCGTGGTTAGCACGTTCCCAAGGTTTGGGCCGTCAACTCCGAATACCGATCACTCATGTGTTCCTAGATTTGGTTAGCTAAGGTTTAACACATATTTGAGGTTAAATGGTATCGGAGGCCAAATTCGCCACATAAATGAATTACTAAAAACTCATTACATGTTTTAATCTTACAAGGTGGCAAACACTCAGAAAAACATATTGGCATACAAGCCGTGTAATCCGGTAGGACAGGTTGCAAGAAAACCATACCTGTCACCGGAGTCCACTTTATCACGTCCACTTACGTTCCTCGAACAATTCTCGAACAACTGTTAACATCACATGTGTTTTTATTAACATCGGGGTTGCATGATTATTTAAGGTCTAATGCTTATAATTTTCCCCGTTAGTTTAGTTACATAACTTCACTTTTAACTTGTTTTACTTTCACATTTTATTACAACTTTTCACCCACTTGGTTGTCATTAAAACTCACCTAACATGTCCTTAACAACCTCATAACATCATTGACCATCAATCCTCATCATTACACACCATTTCCATACCTTAAACAATGTTTTTGGTCCATACAGCACCTTGTCCGAACTTGTGTCCGGACTTCTCAAGTTCGGACACCGTTCGAGACTCTAAGGGTGCAAATTGGTGGACGTCCGAACTTGCGTCCGGACTTCCCAAGTTCGGACGCCGTTCGAAGCCAAACCAGAGAATGAATTATGTGTGTCCGAACTTCCCATGTTCGGACGGTAGTTCGGACATCAGTCGAAGGTCAGAAAACTCACGCGCACACAGGCACGTCCGAACGTCCACGTTCGGACGGTAGTTCGGACGGGCCAGAACCTCATTTTCCAAGTCTTGTCTCACCTCTTATCTTCATCCTTTAATTACCCAAGCTTCATACATGAACTTAGGCATATTCTAATACTAGGATATCACTTTGATTCACCTTAAAACATGGTCCAACTTTTACTCAATCTTCTTATCAAATCTCTTAACACTTGTAACATTTCCTTTTTGTTCTCCAAGTGGTGTTTCACCTTAAATGACCACTACACTAAAATGCTTCCTCACCTTCATAACATCATCTCCCAAGCATCTCCTCTTACTAACCAAATCCTCTTTTCACAACTTCTTGAATTCCTTTCTCAAAACCTTACCTAAACATCATTTTCTCCTTATTCATCAACATTACCTAAACCTTAAACAATCTTCTCCAAGACTTAAATACATCCTAAAAACACTCATTGGATTTCTAGAACTTCCAAGACAAATGCCTAAATCCTTATAGCACCTTAGAACACCTTAATGCACGTTTTCTTCCTTAGTGAAGCATGTATCCATTCCTAACAATTCCTAGTTCACCCAAGTTCATTTAAGCACTTAAAACTCCTTATACATTTTACAAATTTCGCCATAGGTTCTCTTAGCACATCATCGTTCCAAAGCTCATAATTTTCACCATTAAACACTCAAGAACACCTAAATCCATCAAGAACACCATCACACATGAGACTTCACCCAATTTACACTACATCACAATATAGTGCATAATTAAACTTGCTTGGCACTTAGGCCCTTAAATAACATGGCTCTTAGGCCCTTAAATTGCATAATTCTTAAACACTGAATTTCCACAATACATAAGCCTTTGACCTGCAATTACACACACCAAGACATATGTTCCTTTACTAGTCTCCTTGAGAACACCTTACTAAGTCATTCACCATTTGCTCTTTAGGTAGTTTTAGCAAGCATTATAAGCTCATTTCTCCTAAGGCATTAAACCACATTGAGATAGCATATTTACCTCTTTTCCACTCAAACTTCTTTCTTGTTTCCTCTTAAAACTGGTAAGGCATTTCTTTCCTTGTCAACTACTAAACAATATACCAATATTGAAATGAGTATATAAGCTTTATGCTTCATCTCATTGTAAACCCTAGGTTTACATTATTTCAACAACATTAATGTAGTTGTTTTACCTTGATCTTTGAAGGGAGTTTGAATATCTATGAAGAGAGGACTCCACCTAGTCCATAAGAGATTGGAATGAAGCTAGAACAAAGTCACACAAAGAGCTCCATCAATGAGTATTTTCGGTCACCCACAAAACATGGAGGAAACTTGATTTTTCTTTGAGATTCCTTACCTAGAAGCAAAGGAGATCAATAATATGTGGAAAGACAAGCTCAAGCTCCTTCAATGGTGGAACTCCATGGCACCGAAATGGGGCTCTTGAAGTTTTGAGAAGATAGAAATGAAGAGCTTGATGAGAGGAAGAGATTGGTGGTGTTTGTTTTTGATTTGGTTAAGTGAGCAAGATTTTACAAGGGATCAAAAATGGACTTCCATGGTGGTGGTGCTGTTTTAACGTGAGAGACAGCAAGAAGAGAGGTTGAAGAGAGTGGAGCCGTGTGAAATGAAGAAAGGAATGAGAGAAATGAAATTGGTTTTGCTTTTTGAAGATATTTATAACTTAAAGCAAATAGTAACCTATGAGTCACCTTTATTTACTTAACAAGTTAACATGTTTGGTGACTCATTACTACAAAAACCAGCCCCATTATTATTAGAAGGGTATAATAGTCCTTGTTGACCAATTTAATTACTTATAACATCATATGTTACAAACTAGCTTATTAAAGTTACTATTCACAAAAACAAGGCACATAGAAGTGAAATTTTTGATTTCCCATTGATATAGCCACCCAAATGTGATACTATAGTACACATGTTAATTAAAGAGTAATGATGGACATTTAGCCATTCAAAACTCATTTACAAGACAATTTTTCAAAACGTGCTTTAAGACTCCTTAAAGCACTTTTTGTGTTTTAACTTGTTTTCAAGCTTGGTTTTCTTTGGTAATTGATTTAATATGTTCATTAACATATTTATAAGATATAGATATGACCATTAGGTCTTATACAAATTTATCCCAAGCTTAGAGCACATTTTTGCTCATATTGACTTTAAGGTATTTTCTTGTGTTTTGTTTGGTTTAATTGTCTACCAAAGTTTCCTAAGGGCTTAATTAGCCTTATTTAATCATAATTGAATATCGTTGAGTCTTGGTAGGCTCTTTGGGTCCTAACCAAGTTCACTCCAATCTTAGAGCATGTTTTTGCTCAAACCGTGTCTTAGTGTTTTATTGTGTTTTACCATGGTTTAAATTGTACACTGATGTTCCTAAGGCACTTTTTAGCCTTTAAATACCATAGTTTAACATTTACACAACATACCAAGGTTTGGGGTATTTCAATCTACCCCCCTTAAAAGAACTTCGTCCTCGAAGTTCACATTTCCTCGCATCATTGGATTGGAATACGGGGATTACTTATAGCTATAAAACTTCCATTACCAACCACCCTTTACATCCGACCTCGGACTTAATGGTCCGGGCAACATATCCACATTGTACATAAAATATCATACTCACATGGTAACCTCGGACTTAATGGTCCGGGTACCTTCACCACACTTGCACTTACATAATATCCCTTAGACTCTTAGGTCTGGGTGACATAACCACATTTGGACTCGTAGGCCCGGGTAACACAATCAATTCAGAACCCACCCACATTAGAACTCAAGGTCTAAAATAATATTTATTACTTATTCCACACAACATGTCTTAGCATGTATATCAAACAGAAATACCTTTTTCCATCTCTCCATGGGTTTGAATCCCACGTTGAGTACATATACACTGTGATCCCGCAGAACCCGGTCGCGATGGACACCTTCTGGTCCCCGTTCCTTTGGGAGATCAAAACATTCACTTAATTTTTAACATATGTACTTCTCATGTCACCGGTCCGAAGACAAAGGCTCATACGTCCTCAGCTCGTGAGCAAGTACTACAAAAATATTCTTTACTAGGTTAAGTATAAGAAGATCTTTTATTCAAATATTAATCAATTGTTTTAAAACACCAATTGAAAATCCTTTTGAAAACACCACACAACTCCAAGTCCAATTTATGCTCCTCATATTTTTCTTAACATGGTTGTTTGTGACCACTTACAGGGAGCTTCAAGAGTCATCCAACCCTGATGTGATCAGCATCAGTGTTGAACTATCTTTCCACCCCAATTTGTGTTCGGCTTCCCTTGATCTCATGATAATCAAGTTTCACCTCCCACTTCTTTTTCAACCAACAACTAATTCAAGCATGTCCCATTTCCTATCTTTAAATCCTTCTAGTCATAATCATTACATCTCCAAGAGATAGAACTCCGTCTATCAATCATCATCCAAATCCAACTTAATTCAAGTTACCTAGGGAATTTAATTCTTACTAGGTTCTATGTCGGTCTCATACCCCTTCATAAGTCACAACACTGTATATATATACATATATTTTTATCAAAATACAATACATGGTTTACATTTATGCACCGTCGGGGTTTTAGTTCCCCGGGAGTTTCTTTACTCCCTTCCACTTGTACTCTCACACACCACTGTTAACAAAATAAACACACTTCCCACAATGGTATTCGCATCTTCTGTGCCCAATTACCACAATTTAACCATAAATGAGTGCGTATGTTTGTATAACACACACGCCAACCATCATAACAAATTATTTGTGCTATGCACAACACAACACAAATCATGTATACTTATACGGTAATATACACTAAGCGGCTTTACGCTCTACCCCCCTTAAAAGGGATTACGCCCGCGTATTCAATCATTGAGCATTAGCTTAAAATGTTCTGCCGTCGTGAAGTGTTTTAACTTCCACGCGGTCCATTACACAATGGATTCTGGTTAGAGGATCTTAACCATATCGTCGGTTTAGTCCTTAAACCAAGAATTCTCCTTGGAGTTTATCTAACTCATAACCGGTTTCGGTCCTGGCCTGTGAGGCTTCTAGGCATTGATAAGTAACCATTTATTCATATTCACAATGTATATCCGGTATCTGACGCATGGGCTCACTGGCCTCTGTTGCGCAACTCTGATAATTATAGGGCTAGTTTGCCCCATTCATTACTGTTACTGTATTGTACACCTCCAATGTATGGTATCTCTTACCCTGAGCGAATTCGGTGAGTTTCACAATTCTCCATTCACTTCTCCAATAGCTTACAGCGTAAACTACTATGTAATTCACAATGATTGACTTGCTTCTACCGACTTACTGTCGGTTAAGATTGAGCTACTACCTAATGTGTAGTGCTCTCTCGGTTATTTCTCACACCTGGGGTATATTTCATACCGACATTTGGTATTTAGTGCCACTGTTATCACTTATTCTTAATCATACCTCCACATTTGGTTTCGTACAAGTACTCTTCCATTGGTATGTCCTTGCATTTCCTATGCGTTGATCATTATAGTATTATAGGTTTCTTTCTACATCCACCACCATTAACATTTCCCAAATCCTAGCTATCCCACTTGATCATTACTGCGCAAGTGCAATACCAAAACACTCAGTCATACAGAGTGCAGAGGCGTAAACTCTTGACAGTAAATCTCTTATGCGATTGCCATAGGAATTTTCACTGTGTTTCACTGAAATTTTTATCACATAACACTTGCCACCGGCTTACTGCTCGGTTCGTTTGCTATCACTTACTGTTGTATCTCCACTGGGGTTAACTCACAACTCTACTTATTTGTCATACCATCACTTAGCAATACTTATACAACGGTCGCTTATTGCACAGCGTATCCTCTTCCATTATTCAACATCAACTTATACTGTATCCGCTATTATATTATCTTCCGCCATTACACTGGGTTTGGCCACTTATTTGGCTGATTTTTGAATACACTATTTTTCGAGCCTTTATGTTCCTTGAGCGTTGTTCGCTACTAGTTTAGCATCACACACCTATGGTGGTTGCTATCAAACTTATCACTCTTCCTTTCTACACAACTGGTATAACACTTCCTTTGTCTTATCTTATTCAATCGTTCTAGGGTAATAACAACTGGTCAATCCCTAAAATTTCCTCGAACTTGGTTCATATAGATACCGCTCCCGCGGTCTCACAATATCGAGAGGTATCCCCACTCTTAATGCAGTGGTTCGTTTCCGCTTATTTACTTGTAGAACATATTCTGCAATGATCAATTTACATAACACGAGTTGTTGTGGCTATAGCTTACTGTCACGATTCCTCCCAAGTTGTATCTTTGGCAACTTAGGGTCTTATGTTGAGTAGGCTATCTTCAGCGTTTAACCGAGTAATTGTTTCAAAATCTATGCTCTGTTATATTGCTCCATCTAACACTGTTTAATCCAAATACCCCTCAAGGATTGCTCCTGAGTGTATTAAAATAGCCATTACATCTGGCTTGCACTCATGGGTACATTCCGTTAGCCACGCCTTTTGCGTTCTCCACTGGTTATTATCTCTTCTGTAAAGATCAACATTTCCAGATAGTGTATGTACTGATTGGGAGGTTTCATCCCGTTCATTGCACATTAATGTGTCCACATTAGGCTGGGTGACCATTCCAGCTATCATGTTTATCCCTGAGGATCCTTAAGTCATATTACGATGTCTTTACATCAGTTAGTGCCCTTCGCACCTCCTGACTCTTAAACATTTCTTGAAAGGAATTCACTAATCTTTTAATCTCGTAACTTAACTGAGTTCCTTAACTTCAACCATTCATGGTAATCCTTAGCTCTGTTGATTTACACTGTTGACCGTAGAACGGAGTCGGACTACTCCCGTGTTCTGAACTCTACTCTGTATACATATATGGGGTATTACTGATACATGCTACTTACCCAACTAACCTATAAGTAGGTCTGTCAGGCCCACAAGCTCCTATCGGCGTGCGGTCGTCCCACATTTCAGTTGGTACACTCGTAGTGTCCGTCACACGATAGGTGAAGTATTCTGTTGTCAACCCTTCTATTGTCCCTTGAAGATATGCGTCCCGTGCTTCCCGAACTTAATCGAGGGAAGGTTTATCAATCGTTGGTATCTGTCATCTGCCCTTGGCTTTACTGGTTTGGTTTAAAAGAAGGTTAGAAAGAAGTGTTGGTTTGAAAGAAATCTGGTTTTGAAAGAAAAGAGTTTGATAAATCTGGGTTTGAAAGAAAATTTTCATGGTTTCACACGTCTTCTTACCTTAACCAAGTCTAGCTTCTTGCTGACGGGCGTACTTACAATTACAGGGGTTAGGCTAACAAGCCTTTCCACTGTTATGACGACCACATTTAACTTTTAATACTTTACTAAGACTTGTAGTGGTTATAAATTTCCCGAAACAGCCCTGTTATAGCAGAACTTGGTGGCAAGTGCGCCATGCTAACTGGCTACGGTTTCACACATACCGGTTGTGGTATTGTTTTATACCGCATGTCATCAGTGGCTTGTGGCCCTCACTGATGTTACGTCTTGATAATAACTTCCCTAGGTGACTCTCACTGTATTCACATAATAATTATCAACTGGGGTGTCTCCCATTCTTGGAGTCCCCTTTCCTTTTGTATGTTTCCTCTTCGTAGCCCGTTCCACGTATTTGTCGTGGTTACTGAGACTTGTATCTTGTTTGGGCACTATGTTGCAGTCCTTATCGGTTGGTACACGTTGGTGTATATTAACAACTGTGGTCCCGTAGACACCGTCTCGGGTTTTATTAATCCATTTCTGCCTGTTGCACGGTTGGTGCGTTGCAAGCTGGTTATCCTCGACTGCTCGGCATGTCGACCCAGGTTGCTGGAAATTCTCTTCTTTATACACAAGATTCTTCATTCTTCACTATTAAATGCGGTTAACATTGTTCAGATGGAGACCATCTCCGGGATCCCAGTTTTCGGGATCTACGGTGACAGGTTCTCGTACCTTAAAGGTATTTAATAACAGCCAGAGGGTACTCCTGAGTATGAGAGGACTTTTATCTCTCTGGCGTTGTTCCCAAGTTATAAAACAGGGATTGTGGAGGGCGGAAGGAATAGTAGGTTCCAGTATTCACTGGTAGTTCCTTACTAGGTATCTCTAGCCGCTATCACTCAACCCTTAACCAAAGTACTAAAATCCTAACTCGGTACTTCCTAAGCTCGGTAATTCGGTCATCAGAGCGATATTCGCCTGATACCACTGTTGTAACACCCCAACCACCACCGTACACTTAACATCAAACTGCAGCGGAAATCTCAACTCATCACATTACTTAACTCAGTGGTGTTACACGCCGTTAACCACCCACGTGGCTAACAAGGCTAATACATGTACATTTGTATCGGTCTGATGGACTAGATTCTCGAGCAACTACACAATACAATCCTCATTCCATTTCCAACCTTTATATATACATACATTCCCACTGTACCGAGTATTTACAAACTAATGCCGATAACAATTTCGGTCTTACTACGCTTACAATGCTTACGCCATTTAAATGGCTACCCATGTATAAACATCTCCCCGTCCTACTCTCGAACGGCTTCCAGCTCCTTGTACCTGAAATAGAAAAGGAGAGAAAGGGTGGCCCCCAAGGGGCTCAGCACCTTTGCTGGTATGGTAATCCCGCAGCCCACATGCTACCGGGCCACGCACAACTAATTGTCGTCTTAGCATGCAGTTGATTATATTTAAATCATGCATACAAACCATAAACACACAACACTTGCATACACCCAACAATAGGGCTCAACATATAACCAACACATCCACACTTAACAAATCATCCAATGATTCCTTTAACCTTAGAGTGGCTCTCCTCTAAACGGAGCTACTTCCTTAATGAACGACACGTACCCATTAATCGGGTTAACCTTAATTGCCTCTTGTCACAAACTGGGATTCATTCCATGATCCACACACTCCATATCCTACAACATATCTCATTCCTCACATAACAAAACATAACAAACCTTTCTTGTTTCGACGTACACATGATAACATCACATCCATTTTAAACACCTAGCGTATACATATCATAGCATAGCAAGGGAAATTGCCTAGCACAATAACAACCCAAAACACCATAAGGTCGGTTCACACAAGGAACCTTCCACCATAGTTAGTATATATAGTGAGCCTAGAGATTATTGCCAATCTCATGCTAAGCTCGTTACCAACCTCGTTACCGTCCAGTTATATCGAACGGTTAACTTAAACCCAAGGTGTGTCGGATATAGTAATCCCAAGCACACCGAAATAACATTCGTATGCCCCTGTGGCCCGACGTGAGTCAGTAATTAGCTTTGGATAAGCTAAGGGAAGGTAGAAACCAAATTGGAATACAACCTATACATACACCAAGAGAGCCGAACCGGATATGACATCGACTCCCGTCCATTACACGCGTGGCCGGAACAACCGGACTCCTCACCCCCCATTAGTACATATACACTTATAAATAAGTAGTTAGAGATCCATTATGGAGCCTACCACATCCACACACCATACGGTATCATAACCGAGTTAAGCACACAAGGGAGGTTCACACACTTGCATACAACAACAATCCAACTAACTCACACATAGCCGTGGTTAGCACGTTCCCAAGGTTTGGGCCGTCAACTCCGAATACCGATCACTCATGTGTTCCTAGATTTGGTTAGCTAAGGTTTAACACATATTTGAGGTTAAATGGTATCGGAGGCCAAATTCGCCACATAAATGAATTACTAAAAACTCATTACATGTTTTAATCTTACAAGGTGGCAAACACTCAGAAAAACATATTGGCATACAAGCCGGTGTAATCCGGTAGGACACAGGTTGCAAGAAAACCATACCTGTCACCGGAGTCCACTTTATCACGTCCACTTACGTTCCTCGAACAATTCTCGAACAACTGTTAACATCACATGTGTTTTTATTAACATCGGGGTTGCATGATTATTTAAGGTCTAATGCTTATAATTTTCCCCGTTAGTTTAGTTACATAACTTCACTTTTAACTTGTTTTACTTTCACATTTTATTACAACTTTTCACCCACTTGGTTGTCATTAAAACTCACCTAACATGTCCTTAACAACCTCATAACATCATTGACCATCAATCCTCATCATTACACACCATTTCCATACCTTAAACAATGTTTTTGGTCCATACAGCACCTTGTCCGAACTTGTGTCCGGACTTCTCAAGTTCGGACACCGTTCGAGACTCTAAGGGTGCAAATTGGTGGACGTCCGAACTTGCGTCCGGACTTCCCAAGTTCGGACGCCGTTCGAAGCCAAACCAGAGAATGAATTATGTGTGTCCGAACTTCCCATGTTCGGACGGTAGTTCGGACATCAGTCGAAGGTCAGAAAACTCACGCGCACACAGGCACGTCCGAACGTCCACGTTCGGACGGTAGTTCGGACGGGCCAGAACCTCATTTTCCAAGTCTTGTCTCACCTCTTATCTTCATCCTTTAATTACCCAAGCTTCATACATGAACTTAGGCATATTCTAATACTAGGATATCACTTTGATTCACCTTAAAACATGGTCCAACTTTTACTCAATCTTCTTATCAAATCTCTTAACACTTGTAACATTTCCTTTTTGTTCTCCAAGTGGTGTTTCACCTTAAATGACCACTACACTAAAATGCTTCCTCACCTTCATAACATCATCTCCCAAGCATCTCCTCTTACTAACCAAATCCTCTTTTCACAACTTCTTGAATTCCTTTCTCAAAACCTTACCTAAACATCATTTTCTCCTTATTCATCGACATTACCTAAACCTTAAACAATCTTCTCCAAGACTTAAATACATCCTAAAAACACTCATTGGATTTCTAGAACTTCCAAGACAAATGCCTAAATCCTTATAGCACCTTAGAACACCTTAATGCACGTTTTCTTCCTTAGTGAAGCATGTATCCATTCCTAACAATTCCTAGTTCACCCAAGTTCATTTAAGCACTTAAAACTCCTTATACATTTTACAAATTTCGCCATAGGTTCTCTTAGCACATCATCGTTCCAAAGCTCATAATTTTCACCATTAACACTCAAGAACACCTAAATCCATCAAGAACACCATCACACATGAGACTTCACCCAATTTACACTACATCACAATATAGTGCATAATTAAACTTGCTTGGCACTTAGGCCCTTAAATAACATGGCTCTTAGGCCCTTAAATTGCATAATTCTTAAACACTGAATTTCCACAATACATAAGCCTTTGACCTGCAATTACACACACCAAGACATATGTTCCTTTACTAGTCTCCTTGAGAACACCTTACTAAGTCATTCACCATTTGCTCTTTAGGTAGTTTTAGCAAGCATTATAAGCTCATTTCTCCTAAGGCATTAAACCACATTGAGATAGCATATTTACCTCTTTTCCACTCAAACTTCTTTCTTGTTTCCTCTTAAAACTGGTAAGGCATTTCTTTCCTTGTCAACTACTAAACAATATACCAATATTGAAATGAGTATATAAGCTTTATGCTTCATCTCATTGTAAACCCTAGGTTTACATTATTTCAACAACATTAATGTAGTTGTTTTACCTTGATCTTTGAAGGGAGTTTGAATATCTATGAAGAGAGGACTCCACCTAGTCCATAAGAGATTGGAATGAAGCTAGAACAAAGTCACACAAAGAGCTCCATCAATGAGTATTTTCGGTCACCCACAAAACATGGAGGAAACTTGATTTTTCTTTGAGATTCCTTACCTAGAAGCAAAGGAGATCAATAATATGTGGAAAGACAAGCTCAAGCTCCTTCAATGGTGGAACTCCATGGCACCGAAATGGGGCTCTTGAAGTTTTGAGAAGATAGAAATGAAGAGCTTGATGAGAGGAAGAGATTGGTGTGGTTTGTTTTTGATTTGGTTAAGTGAGCAAGATTTTACAAGGGATCAAAAATGGACTTCCATGGTGGTGGTGCTGTTTTAACGTGAGAGAACAGCAAGAAGAGAGGTTGAAGAGAGTGGAGCCGTGTGAAATGAAGAAAGGAATGAGAGAAATGAAATTGGTTTGCTTTTTGAAGATATTTATAACTTAAAGCAAATAGTAACCTATGAGTCACCTTTATTTACTTAACAAGTTAACATGTTTGGTGACTCATTACTACAAAACCAGCCCCCATTATTATTAGAAGGGTATAATAGTCCTTGTTGACCAATTTAATTACTTATAACATCATATGTTACAAACTAGCTTATTAAAGTTACTATTCACAAAAACAAGGCACATAGAAGTGAAATTTTTGATTTCCCATTGATATAGCCACCCAAATGTGATACTATATAGTACACATGTTAATTAAAGAGTAATGATGGACATTTAGCCATTCAAAACTCATTTACAAGACAATTTTTCAAAAACGTGCTTTAAGACTCCTTAAAGCACTTTTTGTGTTTTAACTTGTTTTCAAGCTTGGTTTTCTTTGGTAATTGATTTAATATGTTCATTAACATATTTATAAGATATAGATATGACCATTAGGTCTTATACAAATTTATCCCAAGCTTAGAGCACATTTTTGCTCATATTGACTTTAAGGTATTTTCTTGTGTTTTGTTTGGTTTAATTGTCTACCAAAGTTTCCTAAGGGCTTAATTAGCCTTATTTAATCATAATTGAATATCGTTGAGTCTTGGTAGGCTCTTTGGGTCCTAACCAAGTTCACTCCAATCTTAGAGCATGTTTTTGCTCAAACCGTGTCTTAGTGTTTTATTGTGTTTTACCATGGTTTAAATTGTACACTGATGTTCCTAAGGCACTTTTTAGCCTTTAAATACCATAGTTTAACATTTACACAACATACCAAGGTTTGGGGTATTTCAATCTACCCCCCTTAAAAGAACTTCGTCCTCGAAGTTCACATTTCCTCGCATCATTGGATTGGAATACGGGGATTACTTATAGCTATAAAACTTCCATTACCAACCACCCTTTACATCCGACCTCGGACTTAATGGTCCGGGCAACATATCCACATTGTACATAAAATATCATACTCACATGGTAACCTCGGACTTAATGGTCCGGGTACCTTCACCACACTTGCACTTACATAATATCCCTTAGACTCTTAGGTCTGGGTGACATAACCACATTTGGACTCGTAGGCCCGGGTAACACAATCAATTCAGAACCCACCCACATTAGAACTCAAGGTCTAAAATAATATTTATTACTTATTCCACACAACATGTCTTAGCATGTATATCAAACAGAAATACCTTTTTCCATCTCTCCATGGGTTTGAATCCCACGTTGAGTACATATACACTGTGATCCCGCAGAACCCGGTCGCGATGGACACCTTCTGGTCCCCGTTCCTTTGGGAGATCAAAACATTCACTTAATTTTTAACATATGTACTTCTCATGTCACCGGTCCGAAGACAAAGGCTCATACGTCCTCAGCTCGTGAGCAAGTACTACAAAAATATTCTTTACTAGGTTAAGTATAAGAAGATCTTTTATTCAAAATATTAATCAATTGTTTTAAAACACCAATTGAAAATCCTTTTGAAAACACCACACAACTCCAAGTCCAATTTATGCTCCTCATATTTTCTTAACATGGTTGTTTGTGACCACTTACAGGGAGCTTCAAGAGTCATCCAACCCTGATGTGATAGCATCAGTGTTGAACTATCTTTCCACCCCAATTTGTGTTCGGCTTCCCTTGATCTCATGATAATCAAGTTTCACCTCCCACTTCTTTTTCAACCAACAACTAATTCAAGCATGTCCCATTTCCTATCTTTAAATCCTTCTAGTCATAATCATTACATCTCCAAGAGATAGAACTCCGTCTATCAATCATCATCCAAATCCAACTTAATTCAAGTTACCTAGGGAATTTAATTCTTACTAGGTTCTATGTCGGTCTCATACCCCTTCATAAGTCACAACACTGTATATAATACATATATTTTTATCAAATACAATACATGGTTTACATTTATGCACCGTCGGGGTTTTAGTTCCCCGGGAGTTTCTTTACTCCCTTCCACTTGTACTCTCACACACCACTGTTAACAAAATAAACACACTTCCCACAATGGTATTCGCATCTTCTGTGCCCAATTACCACAATTTAACCATAAATGAGTGCGTATGTTTGTATAACACACACGCCAACCATCATAACAAATTATTTGTGCTATGCACAACACAACACAAATCATGTATACTTATACGGTAATATACACTAAGCGGCTTTACGCTCTACCCCCCTTAAAAGGGATTACGCCCGCGTATTCAATCATTGAGCATTAGCTTAAAATGTTCTGCCGTCGTGAAGTGTTTAACTTCCACGCGGTCCATTACACAATGGATTCTGGTTAGAGGATCTTAACCATATCGTCGGTTTAGTCCTTAAACCAAGAATTCTCCTTGGAGTTTATCTAACTCATAACCGGTTTCGGTCCTGGCCTGTGAGGCTTCTAGGCATTGATAAGTAACCATTTATTCATATTCACAATGTATATCCGGTATCTGACGCATGGGCTCACTGGCCTCTGTTGCGCAACTCTGATAATTATAGGGCTAGTTTGCCCCATTCATTACTGTTACTGTATTGTACACCTCCAATGTATGGTATCTCTTACCCTGAGCGAATTCGGTGAGTTTCACAATTCTCCATTCACTTCTCCAATAGCTTACAGCGTAAACTACTATGTAATTCACAATGATTGACTTGCTTCTACCGACTTACTGTCGGTTAAGATTGAGCTACTACCTAATGTGTAGTGCTCTCTCGGTTATTTCTCACACCTGGGGTATATTTCATACCGACATTTGGTATTTAGTGCCACTGTTATCACTTATTCTTAATACCTCCTCCACATTTGGTTTGCGTACAAGTACTCTTCCATTGGTATGTCCTTGCATTTCCTATGCGTTGATCATTATAGTATTATAGGTTTCTTTCTACATCACCTCCACCACCATAACATTTCCCAATCCTAGCTATCCCACTTGATCATTACTGACGCAAGTGCAATACCAACAAAACTCAGTCATACAGAGTGCAGAGGCGTAAACTCTTGACAGTAAATCTCTTATGCGATTGCCATAGGAATTTTCACTGTGTTTCACTGAAATTTTTATCACATAACACTTGCCACCGGCTTACTGCTCGGTTCGTTTGCTATCACTTACTGTTGTATCTCCACTGGGGTTAACTCCAACAACTCTACTTATTTGTCATACCATCACTTAGCAATACTTATACAACGGTCGCTTATTGCACAGCGTATCCTCTTCCATTATTCACATCAACTTATACTGTATCCGCTATTATATTATCTTCCGCCATTACACTGGGTTTGGCCACTATTTGGCTGATTTTTGAATACACTATTTTTCGAGCCTTTATGTTCCTTGAGCGTTGTTCGCTACTAGTTTAGCATCACACACCTATGGTGGTTGCTATCAAACTTATCACTCTTCCTTTCTACACAACTGGTATAACACTTCCTTTTGTCTTATTCTTATTCAAATCGTTCTAGGGTAATAACAACATGGTCAATCCCTAACATATTCCTCGAACTTGGTTCATATAGCTACCGCTCCCGCGGTCTCACAATATCGAGAGGTATCCCCACTCTTAATGCAGTGGTTCGTTCTCCGCTCTATTTACTTGTAGAACATATATTTCTGCAACTGATCAATTTACATAACACGAGTTGTTGTGGCTTATAAGCCTTACTGTCACGATTCCTCCCAAGTTGTCTCTTTGGCAACTTAGGGTCTTACTGTTGAGTAGGCTATCTTCAGCGTTTAATCCGAGTAATTGTTTCAAATCTTATGCTTCTGTTATATGCTCCATCTAACACTGTTTAATCCAAATACCCTCAAGGATTGCTCCTGAGTGTTTTAAAATATGCCATTACATCTGGCTTGCACTCATGGGTACATTCCGTTAGCCACGCCTTTTGCGTTCTCCACTGGTTATTATCTTCTTCTGTAAAGATCAACATTTCCAGATAGTGTATGTACTGATTCTGGGAGTTTCATCCCGTTCATTGCACATTAATGTGTCCACATTAGGCTGGGTGACCATTCCAGCTATCATGTTTATCCCTGAGGATCCTTAAGTCATATACGATGTCTTTACATTCAGTTAGTGCCCTTCGCACCTCCTGACTCTTAAACATTTCCTTGAAAGGAATTCACTAATCCTTTTAATCTCGTTAACTTAACTGAGTTCCTTAACTTCAACCATTCATGGTAATCCTTAGCTCTTGTTTGATTTACACTGCTGACCGTAGAACGGAGTCGACTACTTCCCGTGTTCTGAACTCTACTCGTATACATATATGGGGTATCATACTGATACATTGCTACTTACCCAACTAACCTATAAGTAGGTCTGTCAGGCCCACAAGCTCCTATCGGAGTGCGGTCGTCCCACATTTCAGTTGGTACACTCGTAGTGTCCGTCACACGCCTAGGTGAAGTATTCTGTTGTCAACTCCCTTATATTGTCCCTTGACGATATGCGTCCCGTGCTTCCCGAACTTAATCGAGGGAAGGTTTATCCATCGTTGTATCCTTGTCATCTGCCCTTGGCTTTACTGGTTTGGTTTAAAAGAAGGTTAGAAAGAAGTGTTGGTTTGAAAGAAATCTGGTTTTGAAAGAAAAGAGTTTGAATAAATCTGGGTTTGAAAGAAAATTTTCATGGTTTCACAACGTCTTCTTACCTTAACCAAGTCTAGCTTCTTGCTGACTGGCGTACTTACAATTACAGGGGTTAGGCTAACAAGCCTTTCCACTGTTATGACGACCACATTTAACTTTTTAATACTTTACTAAGTACTTGTAGTGGTTATAAATTTCCCGAACAGCCCTGTTATAGCAGCACTTGCTGTGGCAAGTGCGCCATGCTAACTGGCTATCGGTTTCACACATACCGGTTGTGGTATTGTTTTTATCCGCACTGTCATCAGTGGCCTTGTTGGCCCTCACTGATGTTACTGTCTTGATAATAACTTCCCTAGGTGACTTCTCACTGTATTCACATAATAATTATCAACTGGGGTGTCTCCCATTCTTGGAGTCCCCTTTCCTTTTGTATTGTTTCCTCTTCGTAGCCCGTTCCACGTATTTGTCGTGGTTACTGAGACTTGTCTCTTGTTTGGGCACTATGTTGCAGTTCCTTTATCGGTTGGTACACCGTTGGTGTATTATTTAACAACTGTGGTCCCGTAGACACTCGTCTCGGGTTTTATTAATCCATTTCTTGCCTGTTGCACGGTTGGTGCGTTGCAAGCTGGTTATCCTCGACTGCTCGGCATGTCGACCCAGGTTGCTGGAAATTCTCTTCTTCTATACACAAGATTCTTCATTCTTCACTATTAAATGCGGTTAACATTGTTCAGATGGAGACCATCTCCGGGATTCCCAGTTTTCGGGATCTACCGTGTGACAGGTTCTCCGTACCTTAAAGGTATTTAATAACAGCCAGATCGGGTACTCCTGAGTATGAGAGGACTTTTATCTCTCTGGCGTTGTTTCCCAAGTTATAAAACAGGGATTGTGGAGGGCGGGAAGAATATAGTAGGTTTCCAGTATTCACTGGTAGTTCCTTACTAGCGTATCTCTCACGCTATCACTCAACCCTTAACCCAAAGTACTAAAATCCTAACTCGGTACTTCCTAAGCTCGGTAATTCGGTCATCAGAGCGATACTTCGCTCTGATACCACTTTTTGTAACACCCCAACCACCACCGTACACTTAACATCAAACTGCAGCGGAAATCTCAACTCATCACATTACTTAACTCAGTGGTGTTACACGCCGTTAACCACCCACGTGGCTAACAAGGCTAATACATGTACATTTGTATCGGTCTGATGGACTAGATTCCCGAGCAACTACACAATACAATCCTCATTCCATTTCCAACCTTTATTATATACATACATTCCCACTGTACCGAGTATTTACAAACTAATGCCGATAACAATTTCGGTCTTACTACGCTTACAATGCTTACGCCATTTAAATGGCTACCCATGTATAAACATCTACCCCGTCCTACTCTCGAACGGCTTCCAGCTCCTTGTACCTGAAATAGAAAAGGAGAGAAAGGGTGGCCCCCAAGGGGCTCAGCACCTTTGCTGGTATGGTAATCCCGCAGCCCACATGCTACCGGGCCACGCACAACTAATTGTCGTCTTAGCATGCAGTTGATTATATTTAAATCATGCATACAAACCATAAACACACAACACTTTGCATACACCCAACAATAGGGCTCAACATATAACCAACACATCCACACTTAACAAATCATCCAATGATTCCTTTAACCTTAGAGTGGCTCTCCTCTAAAACGGAGCTACTTCCTTAATGAACGACACGTACCCATTAATCGGGTTAACCTTAATTGCCTCTTGTCACAAACTGGGATTCATTTCCATGATCCACACACTCCATATCCTACAACATATCTCATTCCTCACATAACAAAACATAACAAACCTTTCTTGTTTCGACGTACACATGATAACATCACATCCATTTTAAACACCTAGCGTATACATATCATAGCATAGCAAGGGAAATTGCCTAGCACAATAACAACCCAAAACACCATAAGGTCGGTTCACACAAGGAACCTTCCACCATAGTTAGTATATATAGTGAGCCTAGAGATTATTGCCAATCTCATGCTAAGCTCGTTACCAACCTCGTTACCGTCCAGTTATATCGAACGGTTAACTTAAACCCAAGTGTGTCGGATATAGTAATCCCAAGCACACCGAAATAACATTCGTATGCCCTGTGGCCCGACGTGAGTCAGTAATTAGCTTTGGATAAGCTAAGGGAAGGTAGAAACCAAATTGGAATACAACCTATACATACACCAAGAGAGCCGAACGGATATGACATCGACTCCCGATCATCACACGCGTGGCCGGAACAACCGGACTCCTCACCCCCCATTAGTCATATACACTTATAAATAAAGTAGTAGAGATCATTATGGAGCCTACCACATCCACACACCATACGGTATCTAACCGAGGTTAGCACACAAGGGAGGTTCAACACACTTGCATTACAACAACAATCCAACTAACTCACACATAGCCGTGGTTAGCACGTTCCCAAGGTTGGGCCGTCAACTCCGAATACCGATCATCATGTGTTCCTAGATTTGGTAGCTAAGGTTTAACACATATTTGAGGGGTTAAATGGTATCGGAGGCCAAATCTCACATAAATGAATTACTATAAACTCATTACATGTTTTAATCTTACAGGTGGCAAACACTCAGAAAAACATATTGGCATACAAGCCGGTGTAATCCGGTAGGACACAGGTGCAAGAAAACTATACCTGTCACCGGAGTCCACTTTATCACGTCCACTTACGTTCCTCGAACAATTCCGAACAACTGTTAACATCACATGTGTTTTATTAACATCGGGGTTGCATGATTATTTAAGGTCTAATGCTTATAATTTCCCCGTTAGTTTAGTTACATAACTTCACTTTACCTGTTTTACTTTCACATTTTATTACAACTTTTCACCCACTTGGTTGTCATTAAACTCATAACATGTCCTAACAACCTCATAACATCATTGACCATCAATCCCCATCATTACACACCATTTCCATACCTTAAACAATGTTTTTGGTCCATACAGCACCTGTCCGAACTTGTGTCCGACTTCTCAAGTTCGGACACCGTTCGAGACTCTAAGGGTGCAAATTGGTGGACGTCCGAACTTGCGTCCGGACTTCCCAAGTTCGGACGCCGTTCGAAGCCAAACCAGAGAATGAATTATGTATGTCCGAACTTCCCATGTTCGGACGGTAGTTCGGACATCAGTCGAAGGTCAGAAAACTCACGCGCACACAGGCACGTCCGAACGTCCACGTTCGGACGGTAGTTCGGACGGGCCAGAACCTCATTTCCAAGTTTGTATCACCTCTTATCTTCATCCTTTAATTACCCAAGCTTCATACATGAACTTAGGCATATTCTAATACTAGGA
The DNA here is from genome assembly GCA_023374045.1 of Limonium bicolor. Lineage (NCBI taxonomy): Eukaryota > Viridiplantae > Streptophyta > Magnoliopsida > Caryophyllales > Plumbaginaceae > Limonium > Limonium bicolor. The sequence continues at coordinate 222,322,497 of CM041778.1, forward strand.
TATCACTTTGATTCACCTTAAAACATGGTCCAACTTTTACTCAATCTTCTTATCAAATCTATTACACTTGTAACATTTCCTTTTTGTTCTCCAAGTGGTGTTTCACCTTAAATGACCCTACACTAAATGCTTCCTCACCTTCATAACATCATCTCCAAGCTCTCCTCTTACTAACCAATCCTCTTTTCACAACTTCTGAATTCCTTTCTCAAAACCTTACCTAAACATCATTTTCTCCTTATTCATCAAATTACCTAAACCTTAAACAATCTTCTCCAAGACTTAAATACATCCTAAAAACACTCATTGGATTTCTAGAACTTCCAAGACAAATGCCTAAATCCTTATAGCACCTTAGAACACCTTAATGCACGTTTTCTTCCTTAGTGAAGCATGTATCCATTCCTAACAATTCCTAGTTCACCCAAGTTCTTTAAGCACTTAAAACTCCTTATACATTTTACAAATTTTGCCATAGGTTCTCTTAGCACATCATCGTTCCAAAGCTCATAATTTTCACCATTAAACACTCAAGAACACCTAAATCCATCAAGAACACCATCACACATGAGACTTCACCCAATTTACACTACATCACAATATAGTGCATAATTAAACTTGCTTGGCACTTAGGCCCTTAAATAACATGACTCTTAGGCCCTTAAATTGCATAATTCTTAAACACTGAATTTCCACAATACATAAGCCTTTGACCTGCAATTACACACACCAAGACATATGTTCCTTTACTAGTCTCCTTGAGAACACCTTACTAAGTCATTCACCATTTGCTCTTTAGGTAGTTTTAACAAGCATTATAAGCTCATTTCTCCTAAGGCATTAAACCACATTGTGATAGCATATTTACCTCTTTTCCACTCAAACTTCTTTCTTGTTTCCTCTTAAAACCGGTAAGGCATTTCTTTCCTTGTCAACTACTAACCAATATACCAATATTGAAATGAGTATATAAGCTTTATGCTTCATCTCATTGTAAATCCTAGGTTTACATTATTTCAACAACATTAATGTAGTTGTTTTACCTTGATCTTTGAAGGGAGTTTGAATATCTATGAAGAGAGGACTCCACCTAGTCCATAAGAGATTGGAATGAAGCTAGAACAAAGTCACACAAAGAGCTCCATCAATGAGTATTTTCGGTCACCACAAAACATGGAGGAAACTTGATTTTCTTTGAGATTCCTTACCTAGAAGCAAAGGAGATCAATAATATGTGGAAAGACAAGCTCAAGCTCCTTCAATGGTGGAACTCCATGGCACCGAAATGGGGCTCTTGAAGTTTTGAGAAGTGTTATACCCAAAATTTCAACCCCCCGGAGGAGAGTCTCTACTAATAGGCTAGTAGCAAGGGTTCCCAGTTCGATCGGCACATTTCAGAGTACTAGGGACAGCTTAGTCATCTCCAGGGGCATTTTCGTAATTTTTCAAGGCTCCTAAGCCCCCTATAGGCTTTCTCTCTCCTCCAAATAAGGGTCAAATCAACTTGAAATGCTTTGATATTTTAACCCATGATAGAGGATGACATTTTAAGCATAATGGCGTTGGAATTTTGATTTTTCGAATTTCCAATAATTTTCTAGCAATTTCTGATTGAATCTGACGAGAAATTGAATTTAAAAATATTCCAATACCCAAAAAATTCGATCTCACTTTAGAAAAATCAGAATTATCATCCTTTACCCATGTGTGAAATTTCATAATCAAATTCCTTTTGGAAGCCCTTGAGCTAAAACGTCGGTAAATCTCGGTTTTTACCGGATTTTTCTATCTTTAAGGAAGTCTATATAAGGAACCTTATCCCATGATCAAATCAGAACCTCAAGAACCCTAAGCAATCAGAAAACCTAGCCGTCTCATTCTCCTCACGTTTTTACACATCCAAGCACCAAAATCACATCAAAAATCTCTCGAAATCACCACCTAAACACACTTTTCAACTCCTAACACATCAACAATCATCAAACATCAACCAAACCACCTCCAAAACGTGAAGAACATCATCAACAATCAACAACCAGAAGCCCGGGTCGAACTCAATCCGGAACCGGCATCATCGGAGCCTCCGAAGAATCCCAACGTGAAGAATCATCTTGAATTCGAAGGTAAAACAGGTTACAATCCCACTTTTCTGATTCCCCACGACCTTGTTAACTCTCTGTCAAAGTTTGGGTTCAAACCAACCTGTTTACGCTTCTGTATTGACGTTTGTTTAAGCTTCTGTCCAATAACTTGTTTACCAAGTTTCGTGCTTAATTCGAGTTCAAATTGAAAACTTTCAATCACTAACGACTTGTAAATCTTTCAGGCTACACACCCATAAAATTTGAGCTCAAAACACCCTCGGGAACCTTCTGAAAACCCCTGTCCGTGGGTGGTCCGTGACCTCGGACCTATGGTCCGGGACCTCGGACGCGTTGTCCGAGACCACGGACACCCACGGACGGCGGCGGGATTTTAAAAATTCAAAACTTAGGTTTTTCTAACGATGTCCGGGCCCACGGACAGCCTGTCCGTGGCCCCGGACTTTGCAAATTTTTGTTTTCTTCAATTTTGACTTTTCTGTATATTTAGGTTAACTGGGGTCCGTGGTCTCGGACTTTTGGTCCGTGGCTACGGACGTAAGCAAAATTTGACCTAATTCTGCCTCCGAAACCCTAGTTTAGGTAGCTTTCAATTTCACTTTAATTTTCTGTCAAAAAACGCTAAAAAACAAAAAAAACAGAAGCTGCGCACTTAGGTTAAAACGACTCGTAATAAGCCGTAATAAACAAGTAGAGGAAAAACGACCTAGGAAGGGTAATGAAAGTAATTGAACCCTAATTAAGTCGAATATCAAGCCCCCGAACCCGAACTCTCCTTTCCTAATTTGATCTAGGTTAAAATTAGGTGGCGACTCATAATAGGTTCCAGTGAGCTAGCTAGGTTTTAATAATTTTGTTATATGACATAGTTATTAATCTTAGGCTATAAGTGGACCTAAAACCCGTTAGATCCTAATCAACTTTAATCAACATAGGATAGGGTTTAAAATCGAGGCTCACAGACTGGCGACTCTGCTGGGGACAACTTCTTAATTTTAACTTGTTTAATTTTAAGAAAGAGGGCTTAACTCGAAAATGTTTATTTATGGCTTTTACTTTGTTGTTGTTATTTTGTGCGCACTTTAATTTTGTACCTTTGCATCATATGAGAGCGAGGGTCCACGCAACCAATTTCACCCCGGGACCCGTTTGAGGGTCCCCTGTCAGGGACTCACACCTTTTAGGTGATGTGAATAAGGGGGAAAAGAGGAGGATGTCGTCTAACCACACCCCTTAATACCTGGGCTTTAGCCCCAAGCATTTTCTGCAGTCCTTACCTAGCCCATTGTTTGGTCAGTCAAAGACCCGCCGTAGACGCACACCTTCAGGTGATGTGAAAAAGTGGGGAAGCCCAAAGAGAATAGCGTGCAAGCCCTATTCCTTTGTGGTAACCTGGGCCCATGCCCCGAGCACCTCTCCGGATCGATCCATACCCTTTGTTAAAGCGTCTAGTGAGGACATGTTGAATTTGTGTGGGCCTTGCTTGCTTGTATGATCGGCCCACTACCCAGCCTAGAAATTGATAGGAACCTCTCCTACATCAACTCAGCCCAACCTGAATTGGCAGTTTTATTGTTTGCGGCCTAGAGGTCCTGTTTGGTTTAATGTGTGAGTCATTCGGGCTTCGGCCCAAAAGCTTAGACTTAGGTGATTTCTCATCTGGTCCAATCCACCTAAAGCAATCCATAAAAATCCATCAGGCTTTTCCATTTCAAGGCCCATTCTAGTCCAGGAAGACTTCTTACTCGGGTTTTGACCCACGATCCTAGACACGGGTATCATCTTCAGGCCCAGTCATAATTACTCGGCCCAAATTCCAATTCACATCCAGAACATGGTTTAGAAATCACTTCGGCCCATTGCGCTTTACTTTTAACCCAAACACATTCTGGCCCAAGCGCCCAATTCTCAGAACATTTCAGCCTAGGCACCAGTTCACAGCTCATGAATCATTCCGGCCCATGTGCCTCTCTTCCAACTCATTTCGGGCCTCAGTGCCAACCCACAATTTTCAAAACATTCCAGCTCATGTGCAGCCCAAACAAGTCTTAGCCTAAAACTTCTTTGCGGCCCAAATTTTTAGCTCGGGTCACTTTTGTTTTCCAACAGATAAGCCCAAATCTCAAAGAATGGGAGAGGGAGGAAATCCAATCAACATGGATGCCCAGTTAGCCGAAGAATTCAATGGGATGCTGAAAAAGATTGAGCGCATGGAGAGGGCCAACAAGCCAGCTGGTTTTGACCACTTTCCCACTGGATTATATCCCAAGGTTGATCTCCCTCCAAGGTTGAAATTGCCAACACTTCCTCTATACAAAGGTTCCTCCGACCCACAACTTCATTTGGCAATGTTCGATAGGGAAATGTCCATCCTTTCGCTAAACGACATGCAGAAGGCCAAGGTATTTGCTCACTATCTTGATGAGACCCCTCAGCATTGGTACATAACTCAAAGGATAAATACCAAGACATACGAGGAGGTCTGTGAAGCCTTTCTGCATCATTTTGAGTACGCTAGAAGTTTTGGAGTCACCAGGGCTGATCTTGCAGGCACACGACAAACAGAAGGTGAATCAATGACCGACTTCGTCAAGCGTTGGAGGATGAAGGCAGCCGCTATGCTCACAAATATGGACGAACAGGAACAAATCCGAATGGTAATCAAAAATATGCGGAAGCAATACAGTGACGAGCTGAAATTCACATACTTTCCTAGCTTCAACATGCTGATGGGACAAGTTAATGTCCTAGAAGAAATGATTCACCAAGGGGAGTTAAAACTTGGGAACTCAAAAAACACCGGGAATGGCTCGGGGACAGCAGCCTGTATCCAGAGTGGCACCCGAAAGAGAACTAGGCAGCATGAGGTAAACACCGTTCGACAGGTAAAAGGACCAGGGCAAATCGTTGGGGCAGTGGAATCATCCCGAAAGAGCTCCCGTCGAAGAGAGTTCACAAACATCGGTCAGCCATTGAGCCAGGTTTTTGGAAGACTCCAGGAACGAAACATGCTGCAACCTCTCACCCCTCGACAAAGGGACCCCCAAAAAGGAAGGAATCTGAACCAGTATTGTCAGTATCACCAGCTTCCCGGTCATGACACCGACAACTGCAAAATTTTGAAGCAGCACATCCAAGATCTTATCAATCAAGGTTTTCAACTCCCCGAGTAGGAATCCCAGGTCAAGCACCATCAGAGAGTGCTATCTTCAAGTGTTTTCTCCGATTTCTTCTCTTTACTAGTCATTTTTATGTCTTTCCAATGTTTGTAGTAGTTAGTTTCCTTTATCATTTTCGGTAGTTTTCCTGAGTTTGTAATTTCCAACATTATTCTTTTTGTTGAATAAAACATAGTTCCGTTTTCATAATTTTTATACAAAGCATCATTCGTTTATTCGAAAAAACTTAAAAAAAGAGCACTCACGAAGTAATCGTTTTCAGACTATGCGATGGAACGGCTTGTCTCTTGTTTCTAAAAATTTGAACATGCCTAACCAAACACCACAACTCACCACATAATATCCAAACAACCCACAATGAGGTTCAAGGCCCACATCTATCAAACTGTTGTCACAAACCCCAAATCAATACTGGGGGCAATCTGAGTTTAGAATCATTGTCTTCGAATCTTTTGTTTAAACGTGTGAACTAGTCTTTGAGTGAAATTCGCGAGAGTGTCTTGAGCGGAAAAACCATGAGTGAACGAGCGTGTCATTTTTACACGACTCCGGTGAGTCCACATTCAAAGGTGAGGTAAACGGTATAACTCCGACCGAAGGAGATAATTTGTAAATTTACGCTTAGACCTGTGAAAAGTAACAAAGAACGGATATACAACTATCAGGAATGACGAAGCACCTAGGTACAGCACCACATAGCCAAAAGCTTTTAAACCCTGACATTAAACCCTAGGCACCCCCGCTGAGCCTTCCATATATCCCTTTTCGACATTATGAACTCCACAAAATAACCCAGCCAATGATGAATGTCCGACCCGGTGACCAAAGGACGCAAGGAGCCCGACTCTCAGATAACATTCTCATCAGTCCAAAGAAGCAATGCCGCTATCAGCATGACAAAGCGATCCGCAAATGGTCCCAGAGTGACACAGGATCAAAAGAGCTCTCGAAGCCCAAAACCGGGAAACACAAGAACCCCGAAGGCAAAACCAAGAAAGGATAAAACAAAAGGCAAACCCGAAGTGCCTCGAAGAAATCCAAATGACGAAAAGAGAAATAGTGTAAAGGACAACTTCAAACGTCCAGGTCCAGAAGCTCGAAAACAACGTCAACATGAAGCAGCCAGACGGCTTCAAGACAAGGAAGATGAATCCGAGAGAAGACGCAAGTTGCAGCTTTGGTCACCCATTCAAGCTCCACATACCTCAAATATCCCTCCATGATCCCGTCGTCTTTCATCACACCCTGTGGCCACGTTATAAGCCTCGAAGACTTCCGACTTGGTAGTTGTGTATCCAATCACGTGAAAGTAACAGATCGAATGCGTAAATTCATCAAATATCAAATTCAATGGTCTAGAAGTTGTGACCGTAAGTGAGAAACGAGTGTAAACGCCAAACACGTCGAGTGTAGGTTAGGAAGCACCAAATCAGAACATAAGCCTTGACCCTGTGAGGACAAGACTCATTCGCACGTTTGATCAAAGAAAATACTGGGGGCAATCGATCGGAACGATCAATTGCCATGAACTCTAGCTCATATTGTCTTAAGGGAAAAATACTGGGGGCAATTGTTGGCTCCAACAATTGCCATGATAACACCAATTGAAACCCAAAGCTTGAGCACCTCCATCCCACCACAGGCACACATAAGCCCTTACCTCCACACCAAACACCTCGGGCCCACACAAGCCCTTACCCCCACACAAATTCTACTTCACCACACAGGCTCACGTAAGCCCTTACCTTCACATCATACACCACAGGCACACATATGCCCTGATCACCACTCAAAAGATCTCTGCATCAAACACCACACCCCACCGGTAGCATGTTCATCTCCTAGGAGATAAATTACAAGTCTGAAATCTTTAGTCAGGAAATGATAACTTCACTTTCTTTTTCAATAAATAGAATTTTCCTCAAACACTGCCATGTTTGGCACCTTCATCAGCAATTTCTTGCTTTCAACAATCTCTTCATCGCCATGTTTGGCATATTTCTTGCTTTCAACACTGACACATCATCGCCATGTTTGGCATATTCCTAGCAATTTCTTGCTTTCAACCAACCTACATCATCGCCATGTTTGGCATATTCCTAGCAATTTCTTGCTTTCAACAAATCTGCATCATCGCCATGTTTGGCATATTTCTTGCTTTCAACAAACCTACATCATCGCCATGTTTGGCATATTCCTAGCAATTTCTTGCTTTCAACCAACCTACATCATCGCCATGTTTGGCATGTTCCTAGCAATTTTTTGCTTTCGACAAATTAGCATATCATCCCCATAGCATCATCACCTTTTATACTTCAGGTTCCCGACACCTTATAATGCTCGGCGTATTCCAGGTTCCCGACACCTTATAATGCTCGGCGTATTCCAGGTTCCCGACACCTTATAATGCTCGGCGTATTCCAGGTTCCCGACACCTTATAATGCTCGGCGTATTCCAGGTTCCCGACACCTTATAATGCTCGGCGTACTCCAGGTTCCCGACACCTTATAATGCTCGGCGTACTCCAGGTTCCCGACACCTTATAATGCTCGGCGTGTCCCGTTTAATCTCAGGTTCCCGACACCTTATAATGCTCGGTGTATTCCATTCATCTTTCAGGTAGTCGACGCCTTAGAATCGCTTGACATTACTCCATTTTCATCATTTTAGGTAGTCAACGCCTTAGAATAGCTTGACATCATTTTCATCACTTTAGGTAGTCAACGCCTTAGAATAGCTTGACATTATCATCCTTATGGGTAGTCGCCTTAGAATAGCTGACAACATATCATCATTTTAGGTAGTCAACGCCTTAGAATAGCTTGACATCATTTTCATCACTTTAGGTAGTCAGCACCTTAGAATAGCTCGACAACATATCATCATTTTAGGTAGTCAACGCCTTAGAATAGCTTGACATCATATCATCCTTATAGGTAGTCAACGCCTTAGAATAGCTTGACATCATATCATCCTTATAGGTAGTCGACGCCTTAGAATAGTCTGACATTACTTCATCATTACCTTTAGGTGGTCGACGCCTTAGAACCACTCGACACCCTTCCACTTTACTCATAGGTAGTCAGCGCCTTAGAATAGCTCGACACAACTTGTCGGATTTCAGTTGCACGAGGGGCCTTTTAAGATCCAAAATTTTGGGGCATCACTCAAGCATCAACTAGCCTTTTCATTTCCACTACAAAGTCTAGTTGACGGGGGGCAATCTGTTATACCCAAAATTTCAACCCCCCGGAGGAGAGTCTCTACTAATAGGCTAGTAGCAAGGGTTCCCAGTTCGATCGGCACATTTCAGAGTACTAGGGACAGCTTAGTCATCTCCAGGGGCATTTTCATAATTTTTCAAGGCTCCTAAGCCCCCTATAGGCTTTCTCTCTCCTCCAAATAAGGGTCAAATCAACTTGAAATGCTTTGATATTTTAACCCATGATAGAGGATGACATTTTAAGCATAATGGCGTTGGAATTTTGATTTTTCGAATTTCCAATAATTTTCTAGCAATTTCTGATTGAATCTGACGAGAAATTGAATTTAAAAATATTCCAATACCCAAAAAATTCGATCTCACTTTAGGAAAATCAGAATTATCATCCTGTACCCATGTGTGAAATTTCATAATCAAATTCCTTTTGGAAGCCCTTGAGCTAAAACGTCGGTAAATCTCGGTTTTTACCGGATTTTTCTATCTTTAAGGAAGTCTATATAAGGAACCTTATCCCATGATCAAATCAGAACCTCAAGAACCCTAAGCAATCAGAAAACCTAGCCGTCTCATTCTCCTCACGTTTTTACACATCCAAGCACCAAAATCACATCAAAAATCTCTCGAAATCACCACCTAAACACACTTTTCAACTCCTAACACATCAACAATCATCAAGCATCAACCAAACCACCTCCAAAACGTGAAGAACATCATCAACAATCAACAACCAGAAGCCCGGGTCGAACTCAATCCGGAACCGGCATCATCGGAGCCTCCGAAGAATCCCAACGTGAAGAATCATCTTGAATTCGAAGGTAAAACAGGTTACAATCCCACTTTTCTGATTCCCCACGACCTTGTTAACTCTCTGTCAAAGTTTGGGTTCAAACCAACCTGTTTACGCTTCTGTATTGACGTTTGTTTAAGCTTCTGTCCAATAACTTGTTTACCAAGTTTCGTGCTTAATTCGAGTTCAAATTGAAAACTTTCAATCACTAACGACTTGTAGATCTTTCAGGCTACACACCCATAAAATTTGAGCTCAAAACACCCTCGGGAACCTTCTGAAAACCCCTGTCCGTGGGTGGTCCGTGACCTCGGACCTATGGTCCGGGACCTCGGACGCGTTGTCCGAGACCACGGACACCCACGGACGGCGGCGGGATTTTAAAAATTCAAAACTTAGGTTTTTCTAACGATGTCCGGGCCCACGGACAGCCTGTCCGTGGCCCCGGACTTTGCAAATTTTTGTTTTTCTTCGATTTGACTTTTCTGTATATTTAGGTTAACTGGGGTCCGTGGTCTCGGACTTTTGGTCCGTGGCTACGGACGTAAGCAAAATTTGACCTAATTCTGCCTCCGAAACCCTAGTTTAGGTAGCTTTCAATTTCACTTTTTTTCTGTCAAAAAACGCTAAAAAAACACAAAAAACAGAAGCTTGCGCACTTAGGTTAAAACGACTCGTAATAAGCCGTAAATAAACTAAGTAGAGGAAAAACGACCTAGGAAGGGTAATGAAAGTAATTGAACCCTAATTAAGTCGAATATCAAGCCCCCGAACCCGAACTCTCCTTTCCTAATTTGATCTAGGTTAAAATTAGGTGGCGACTCATAATAGGTTCCAGTGAGCTAGCCTAGGTTTTAATAATTTTGTTATATGACATAGTTATTAATCTTAGCTATAAGTGGACCTAAAACCCGGTTAGATCCTAATCAACTTTAATCAACATAGGATAGGGTTTAAAATCGAGGCTCACAAGAAGATAGAAATGAAGAGCTTGATGAGAGGAAGAGATTGGTGGTGTTTGTTTTTGATTTGGTTAAGTGAGCAAGATTTTACAAGGGATCAAAAATGGACTTCCATGGTGGTGGTGCTGTTTTAACGTGAGAGAACAGCAAGAAGAGAGGTTGAAGAGAGTGGAGCCGTGTGAAATGAAGAAAGGAATGAGAGAAATGAAATTGGTTTTGCTTTTTGAAGATATTTATAACTTAAAGCAAATAGTAACCTATGAGTCACCTTTATTTACTTAACAAGTTAACATGTTTGGTGACTCATTACTACAAAAACCGGCCCCCATTATTATTAGAAGGGTATAATAGTCCTTGTTGACCAATTTAATTACTTATAACATCATATGTTACAAACTAGCTTATTAAAGTTACTATTCACAAAAACAAGGCACATAGAAGTGAAATTTTTGATTTCCCATTGATATAGCCACCCAAATGTGATACTATATAGTACACATGTTAATTAAAGAGTAATGATGGACATTTAGCCATTCAAAACTCATTTACAAGACAATTTTTCAAAAACGTGCTTTAAGACTCCTTAAAGCACTTTTTGTGTTTTAACTTGTTTTCAAGCTTGGTTTTCTTTGGTAATTGATTTAATATGTTCATTAACATATTTATAAGATATAGATATGACCATTAGGTCTTATACAAATTTATCCCAAGCTTAGAGCACATTTTTGCTCATATTGACTTTAAGGTATTTTCTTGTGTTTTGTTTGGTTTAATTGTCTCCCAAAGTTTCCTAAGGGCTTAATTAGCCTTATTTAATCATAATTGAATATCGTTGAGTCTTGGTAGGCTCTTTGGGTCCTAACCAAGTTCACTCCAATCTTAGAGCATGTTTTTGCTCAAACCGTGTCTTAGTGTTTTATTGTGTTTTACCATGGTTTAAATTGTACACTGATGTTCCTAAGGCACTTTTTAGCCTTTAAATACCATAGTTTAACATTTACACAACATACCAAGGTTTGGGGTATTTCAGGGTTGGTAGAACTGATATGAAATAATGGTGCTGATGGATCACCTATATCCACACATGATTGAACTAACGCCACAACGTGATGGCTATGTGCTGTATAAGCGCAATACGATGTGTGTAAATGATATATCACATAGATATACATTATGGGAATAATGGGTAGTTATACAAATATATACATACCTATTTGATTAAGCGACTTCGGGACGAAGTCTTTTTAAGGGGTGTAGATTGAAATACCCTAAACTTATTAAACATGGATTAAATACCCAATCACATTAATTAAGGCCTAAACATGCCTTAAAAGTCAACTGAGAACAACAGTGGTCAACACAAAACAAGATGTTGCACCCTTTGACTGTTTAGGGTAAATAAATACTCAAATGAACTACTTAGGACCTAAAACTTTGTCCTAAGCATATTAACACATTACTAAACACATTACAATTGTTGGACAACACTCCAACACAAATAACAAGCACTTTCATGCTTCAAGGTCAAGTAGAGCAAAAATGTGCTCTAAGAAAACCTTAAAGGTCTAATGACCTCTAAATGATATAAGATTGGACACCATGATCAAATATCATGTAAGGAACACAACAAAACCGTTCTCAAAGAAAATAGAGCTCAGAAACACCCTGAGACACAAAATGTGCACTAAAACACCTTAAAGCACGTTTTTGTGTAATTGCCTTCTAAATTGGTTTTTAATGGGCTTAAAGGTCATAATTACCTTTAAATATGATAATATATCATATTATATCATATTAGGAATTTAATTCCAGAAATTTACACATTTTTACAAATTTAATATTAAAATATTAATAAAACCCTAAAAGGGGGCCCGTTTGAGTCAACATTGACTAAGAATGGTCAAGAGGTCAAAGTTTGACCCCTTGGACCACATGAGGTCGACAGCCACAAGCAAGGGAGCCTGTTTTGGCCACTTGCAAGCACAAAAGACAAGCCTCCAACACCACTCCTTAAATTAAGGGACCATTTTTGCCTTTATAATACTATAATGTAAATATTCAACTTTGGCTCCTTATTTGATTGACTCAGCCATCAAAAAACGTGAGAGGCTCCACTTGAAAGACTCCAGCCCCTCCAATAATCGGTGGCAATCATACATGGTGAGTCACCTAACACCAAATACATTAAACAAAGATGAAAATGTGTTTTAAGACAATTTAACCTACCTTTTCTCATTAGCCTTGCTTCCAGCCGACACCAAGGCTCCTCATCCTCCCTTTGGCTTCTCCAAACCGTGGGTAAGTCACCATGAACAGAGAAGAACACTTTGATACATAGGTTGTTTTGGAGGATAAATGAAGGGTAAATCTCAGCCATAACAAGGGAAGAAGGTGGAGAAACCCAATCTTGTTCTTAAGTGGATCTATCAAGAGCTTCAAGGTATAGCCAGATCCAAGCCAGAAACACCATTTTTGGCATTTTAAACAAGGCCGAAGGGTACTTGTTCTTGCCTTGTTGTTCTAAGAAGCTGTGGAAATTTTATCCTAGGCAGGCCGAACCAAACAAGGCTTTATCTAAGCAAAAACAAGATTATACTTTAGACGAGGACGCTTGACGAGCTAGTGGACTACACTGCGCATCCTAGGTCTTGGTGAACGGTATGTAAAGGGGTTTGATCCGAGTTGTCCTAAGGAAGCTCCTTGGGCTCGGATTTGGTTGATATAACTTGTGTGTTATGTGTGTGGATACATGTATGTGATTAAGTGTTACTGCATTATTTATTTATGCACGAGCGTCCTACGGGACTAACACTACGTCGACTATAGATCGACTTATATAAACATACATATACGTTATTGTGATGACATGACAGTTACTTGATATAATACCATAGTATTAATATTAAGTATATGGTAACCTAAGTGAAACACTTACGATGAGTCACGACATTGTCGGTCTATAGAGCATGGATCTCGAACATGAATATAACCTAGATTACTTCTAGGTATGCGTGAGACCCATTGGGCAGCTAACTAATTCTCTATAAGATTAAGAGCGGATCTTAAACATTATGAAAGAGAGATGGTATGAGTTGAGGTCAGGAATCCCGGTAGTTTACGAACGGCTTGGTTGTGCATTTGTGATCACTGAGGGGTATCCGATTGGATTCCGCTTCAAGTTATACCCAACGAGCCTAAACTGGATCGTGGGTCAGGTGGCTACGGCCTTTCATATGGACGTCTTACGAGACATAAGAGAGTCAGGGGCCTCCGGACCTCTAGCGAAATGAGCACCTTTGTGTGTACGGGAGGACTACTGTCCATGGTGAGGTTATCGGGTTGTCCTAACATGACGCCCAACTGGTATTAATTAAACATGGTTTGGATGGATGGGGCCTTAAAGGCCAAATTAAATTAACTATGGAAACTGTACGCTACAACGATTGTACATTGTACATATGGATGGGGCCTTGAAGGCCAAATTAAATTAAATTAACAATGGATGGTGAACGTTACGGCGATTGTACATTGTACATTATACTGTTATTATTCGATACGTTCGATATACAAATGTTGGTTGAGATATTAAATGAATGTTTGGATGGATGATTATGTATATTATACATGTTTATTACAGTATTGATTATAACTGTAAAATGGTAAAGCATGAAACCAATCTAATATTAAGATGGTTAAAATGACTAAGTGACCAATAGGGTCCAGGCCCGGCATACTCAGCGTCTATCGCTGATACTACACCATTGCAGGTTGTTGATTATCGCCGAAGCCGAAGTGCGGGAACAGGGTAATTAAAGTTTATTTTAATTACCGCACATGGAATTGTATTATGGTAAGGTTGTGTATATTCAGGTTTGGGTAGACGCTCACTTGTCGATGTTTATGATTTATGGACTTAGTATGATGTATAGGAGTTTCTCATTATCACGGCGGTTAACAGTTTGTTTATGTTGGAAGTTAGATGTAGTTTGGCTTCGTTACTTGCATGGGCGAGTAATGGCCGGTGACACCCGAGTGAGTATTGTTTTATTATTTATTCTTCCGCTGTAAGACGTTTTATTTATTGCTACGTGGGAGATTATTACGTGATTATGGAGAGGGGTGTTACAAAAGTGGTATCAGAGCGGAGTACCGCTCTGATGACGAGAAAATAGGTTAAGACAATGAGCTTAGGACTTGGGAAATTACGGGAAACATTTAGGAGGTACGAGATGATTCGTCTTAGAAAGATATTGTGTCTAGTAACGCAAACTGCGTGACATAGTAGCCTTTAAGCCAATTCAATATGTAATGGTTGTATACGGTAATTTACCAAGTAGTTATGTGACATACTGTACTAGAGGGCATGGTACTAGTATAGGTGGAGGCGGTGACCCCGCGAATCCAGGAGTTGCAGAGACAATTGCTGCTGTTCTTGCACAGCTGGGTACTCAAATTGGAGGAGCACCAGCCCACCCGCCACAGCACAGGGAAACGAACTGGCTGAAGTCAGTTAGCGAGACCCGACCACCTACATATTCAGGGGAGCTAGACCTCGTAGCTCTGGAGCGTTTCATTGTTGAACATGAGAAGGCCTACGAGGCTTTACAAGTACCTGCCAACCAGAAGGTTATCATTGCTGCTTTCCATCTGAAGGATGCAGCCAGCACTTGGTGGAGGTTGGTCAAGGACCATCACCTGGCTACGCCCGACTTTTCGTGGGCTGCCTTTGTAGAGTTACTGAGAGGGAAGTACTACCCAGCTCATCTTAAGCAGAAGAAGTGCCATGAGTTTGAGACATTATCCCAGGGAGGTCTGACCGTGGATGAGTATTACTCTCGATTCATTGGTCTGCTGGACTTCATTCCCGGCGTTGATTATTCAGAGACCGTGAAGGTCGAGAAGTTTCGGGGGGGATTGTTGTTTCGCATCCAGATGGTGATGGGTGCTACCCTCTACACTACCATCCAGGTATTAACATGAAAGCCATAAATTCTTTACTTACTACATTACCAACTAACTTTGTGAGAACTTACCAATGAGATTCCAGGAGTGTTACGATGCTGCCTCGAGGACGGAGCTAATGCTCCAGACTCGGGAAGAGACTCTCGGGGCCAAGAAGAGAAAGAACCCTGAGGGAGAGTCTGAGGGTGGAGGAGCATCTCCAGGCGATGGCCAGAAGAAGGGAAAGTAAGGACTTATCCCATTCTAAACTACTTATCATATTATACACCTTATGAATGCTGACCTGAAACCTTAAGCAGGAAATTCTTTCAAAAGAAAGGGCAGCAGGGTCACCAGGGAGCGAAGGGGAAAAAACCCGTCCTTCGGTTGACCGGCCCAGCTATAGATGCTCAACCTTTGAGATCTGCACCTCCTAAGGGTGAGAACACCTGCCTCTTAAATTCAATTGTGACCTTAACCTTTATATCATCAGATACTAACTTAAACTAAATACTACCATTAGGCACCGGACAGCCCCAGCGCCATTTCTATTGCAAGCGTTGTGGAAAGGACCAACCTGGGGTCGACTGCAATGGCCGCAAAGTTGAGTGTCGCTGTTGCAAGAAAGAGGGCCAACCGGAGTTCGAGTGCTGGATGAATCCTGAGAGCCGTAACTACAGGCCACCAAGGAATACTCAAAAGACCTCAGTTGGAGGATCTGGTGTACCACGAGGCGGTCAGGATGGCCAGACATCTATTGACGCTGGAGCCCAGAGAGGCAAGGGAGTAGATAGGGCATGAGTACCCTGAACTCCATGAGACCACTGGTGGAAGACTTTTGCTTACTGTGATATGTACTTACCTTGGATGTTAGACAGAGCTATGTTATAAGTATGTGGGAGTGTGTCATTGACCACTCGCCTTTTTGTGTACGTCTTTTGAGACTATGTAACACCCCAACCGTTAATCCCATGCTTACCAGCTAATCGTCCTGTTAATCCTACGAGTTCGCAGCGGAAATATTACTACTTACTACGGCGGGTGGTACAACGCCGCTAACCGCCCATACGGCTAGCTAGGCTTACCTTACTTACAGTCACGGTCTGATGCACATAGTGTACCGAGCTACTAAATTACTTACCAAATATCATATGCCAAATACTTACATCCTGGATCACCGAGTATTTAAGTGTATTCAATTACATCATTTCTAAGTTCCAAAAGAATGAGTTTCTACCAGCTTCTCATCTATACCAATTCCCATTCTATCAAAATCCAAAAAGGTGTACCCCATGGTACACCGGCTAATCAAAAGCTATAGCCATGTACTACTCAGTACACCAATCATAAATCCATTGTTTACAATCCAAAAGAAAGACAAGGAAATTAAACTTCAACTCTCCTAGTCTTCATCCTTCGCGAGTACCTGCGTGTAGTAAAAATGGTGCCCCAAGGGGCTCAGCAAACGCTGCGTATAAACTCCGCATATACCGCGTGCTAGCTAGGGCACGCCGACTATTTGACGTCCACTAAACATGTTGTTCATTTATTTCATACATACATGCTTGCATACAACATACATTCATTCACAATACATTATTCATTCCAAGGCAACAATACAATAACACGCATCTTACTTACCTTCACAAGGTTAGCCAAATTATGCATCCGGGTTAATCGGAATGCTTTTACTCTTTTACTCATTACTTACTTTTTTTCTTACTTACACTTACTTATTTTCAATTACTTACTTACTCATTCTTACTTACTTACTTATACTCAAGTTAAGTCGTCGGGACCTCCGGCCCTGGGGACTACGCCGTCCCACCTCCGGGATTTACTTGACTCACCAATCCGGGATGCTACCCACTTAAGGGATTTGGGCCGCGGACCAGTTTAAGAGTCAGGAATTGGAGCCAACCTCTCGTGACTCCGCATCCTCATGCGTGGCCGAAACTATATCGGGCTTCTACTCATTCCAATTTAATTACCAATTTAAGTTAGATTGGTTAGCTTGTTAGGAATAAGTTAGAAGCCCAAACACAATAATAAACTGTCACGGTACAGTACATCATACATACACACATTCATTATCATCCATGCATTTCATGAATTATACAAACCAAGATTTAAGAAAATATTCACAACATACAACACTACATATTCACAAGTATGCATATTAACTCCGATTCGTGCATTTATCTTATTTGGTGATCAATTAGCACACAACACACAAATCAGAGTAACCAAGATAGCATACGGGGCATGAGGAATCCATACCGTTCACCGTTGTACGTGATTCCAAACGTCCTTCGGTGTCACAAATCAAATCCTATTATATATACAATTGAATGATTAATATAACTATCATTAATTTAACTCTTACTTACTATGTCCTTATACTTCTTACACTTACGTATTACTTACTTGTTTTTCACTACCTTAAGTTTTACTTTCTTACTTAACATTGGCATGCTTACATACATGTACATCTATATTATTTAAATTAAATAAATTTTTTTTTTTACTGGACCGGACTTGCGACCGACCTTGCAAGTCCGGTCCATTCCAGTAGCTCACATTACCGAATTTTCCTGTCCCGACCGAACTTGCAAGTCCGGTCGCAAGTTCGGTCCATTCCAGTAGCTTGCATTACGGGAATTTTTCTGGCCGACCGAACTTGCATGTCTGGTCGCAAGTTCGGTCCATTCCAGAAGGTTTCATCGGTGAATTTTTCTGGCTCGACCGAACTTGCAAGTCCGGTCGCAAGTCCGGTCGATTCCAGTAGGTTACAGACGGGGAAAATTTTCTGGTCCGACCTAACTTGCAAGTCCGGTCGCAAGTCCGGTCGATTCCAGAAGCTTTCCCGTCTTGGTAAACCTGGGCTCGACCGAACTTGCAAGTCCGGTCGCAAGTTCGGTCCGGCCCATTATTTGCATTTTTATTTCTGTTTTCAGTCCTCTCTTTTACCCATTACTTCCCCATTGTTCCTACACTTATTCCCACATGTTATAACACTAATTAAACCTCCTAATACACCCTAGTTCATTCATTAACTCTCTACCCCATTCTATACTAATGCACTCACATAATTTTCCAAGTTTCAACTCAACACTTACACTAGTTTCTTCTCTAGTTGCATTATGCTACAGATTTTAACACTTACACTCCTCTTCCACATCTCCCTCTTCTATTGACAATTCCAACACTCCTAATGCATTTAGAATACATTATCTATCTCTCTCAACTACCCTCTATCTATCTCAAACAAAATCTGTTACACACTCACATTAGTCACCTAGTTTCTAGTCCACTAAGTGTTCTATTCCTAGGTAAATTTTGCCATGGTCTCCCCTATATTTTTACACTCTCACCACATATTCCAGTTCACACCTCAACACTTATTTCACCTGTTTCAATAGACATCAATATACAAGTTCTCATACACAATTTCCAAACACTACACACTACTAAAATTTCCTGCACATAACTTCTCATTCCCAATCTGTTTTAACAAGTTTTAGACAGTCTTATAAAGGTTCAAAACATTTATATCCTCTTACACATCACACTACTAATACACTACCATTTTACAATACCCATTTTCATTTCTAAAAATCTGTTACATAGTCATTTACAAAGCTACACAAAGATGAGTGTAATTACCTTGTCCTCTTCTACTAGTTTTTCTTTCTCCTTCTTTCTTCTCTCTTTCCTTCCTCTTCCTCTTCCCACCGGTTTAGCAAACACAATTCCTCTCACACTACAACCCATTGATATACACATTTCAATACTCCATTCTAATACACAATTTAACCCTAACCATTATGTAAGTTCTAATATAGGTTTTAGGGTTTAGAAATTATATTACCTTCCAAGAGTGCAAATGAAGCTTGGAGTGGTTCAAGAACAAGATTTCCAACTCCTTCAACAAGCCAAAATCGGCTAGAACACAAGAGGCCAAACAAGGGTTTAGTCTAAAATTCGTTTTGCCCTTAAGACTAGGAAAACAATGGAGTTTTGAGAATATTTTTACCTCAAAAGAACAAGGAGAAGGAGGGCCTTCTAATGGTGGTCTTGAAGCTCCAAATGGGACATACCCATAAAAACGAAAATGTAGGTTTTCGAATTTTGGAAAGATGGAAATGTAGCTCTTGATGAGAGGATTCCAATGGTACACTTTTTATAATTTTTAGAAGAGATTAAAGGGGGTTACAAGATGAGAGAAGTTAGTATTTTTGTGTGGCTTCTCTTTTCTCCATGGAAATCGGCTGAAGGTAGAAGAAGAAAGAAAAGAGAGTGAGGGAGGAGGGTTGCATGTGTGAGAGAGGAGAATGGGGTAGGAGAGAGAGTAAAAGTGAGGTAGTGTAGTTACTTTAGTGTTTTTAATTGCTTTTGTCTTTAGCTAATAAGAGGAGAGTGTGAGGGGCCTCAAAAATCGGACCACACACAGCCCACTTGTGGGTTTTAAAATTTTATTTACAATATTGGACACATAAGTTTGTGTTATTTATATTTCTACCCCACAACTTCCCGTTTTTGACAGTTTTTTACTAATTCCTCGTTTTCTTGATTTTTATTGGCTCTAAAGCCTCACTAATATTTATTAATGATTATTTAGTTGACCAAAATTATTACGAGTCTATTTGACCCGCTTAAAGACACGTTTTCCCGGTTACCTCGAAAAACGTGCTTTAAGGTTCGGTAATGTTTTTAAACCGTTTTTAAAGATCCGTTTTCTTCGGGATTTGTTCCCTTATGATTATTTATACTTAATTAAGCCTCTAAATTACTTATTAGCCTAATTAATCACTATTTTTAATTACGGGGTATTTCAATCTACCCCCCTTAAGAAACTTTGCCCTCAAAGTTGCTCAAGGTTAATAGTGTTATAATTCTACTCATTATGCAAACCAATTGCCATAATGCATCTTACTACACCTATGAGGTGTTTACTTCTTCCACATTGCAAACATACACACTTCAAGCATCATACACAATTCACATACACGATTCAACATTTTCCATTCATACCATTCCACCTTACGCACTACATCATTACCATTCACAATACACATTACACATACATCATCCATCATACAAATACGTTCATACACTACACATTACACATACGTACACATACCAAATTCACTTACACTACATGTGTCATACAAAGTTTATTACAATACCTACACACTAAGCAATGCTTACCCCGAAGCAATGCAAAAGCAAAAGGGCTCTACCCCCCTTAAAAGGGGTACGACCCGTACCCGTATTGCTAAATACTAGACTATCTAGTCTATGAATAGCTGTGGGTACTTAGCCTTCATGGCATCTTCCAACTCCCATGTCGCTTCTTCGACATCATGGTTTGACCATAGGACCTTCACCATTCGTATAGACTTATGGCGAGTGTCTCTGGTCTTCCTATCCAGTATTCTCACTGGGGTTTCAACATATCGCATAGTCGGCTCGATGGATAGTCTCTCGGGCTCTAAGACGTGAGAAGGATCAGCAATATACTTCTTGAGTTGTGACACATGAAATACATCATGGACACGTCCCAAGTCCTCAGGTAGTGCTAACCTGTAGGCTACGGATCCAACTCTTTCGGTAATAGTGTACGGCCCTACAAACTTTGGGCTAAGCTTGCCCTTCTGGCCAAATCTGAAGACACCCTTCATAGGTGAAACTCGCAAGAACACTTGGTCCCCCACGGCGAACTCAAGGTCGCGTCGTCTCACATCCGCATAGGATTTCTGTCTATCTTGGGCTGCCTTCATGTTAGCTCTAATCTGCTGAACTTCAGCTTGTACTTGCTCAAGATACTCCGGTCCTATGATGACCGCTTCACTTGACTCATCCCAACACAAGGGTGTACGGCAAGGTCTACCGTATAGAGCTTGGAAAGGCGACATCTTAATCGAGGCGTGATAACTATTATTATACGAGAACTCGATAAGATGAAGCTTATCTAACCAACTCCCCTGAAAATATAAGGCACATGCCCGAAGCATGTCCTCCAGTGTCTGGATGGTCCTTTCTGTCTGACCGTCGGTCTGAGGATGGAAGGCGGTACTCAACTTCAATTCTGTACCCAACGCTTCCCTTGTAGCTCTCCAGTATCTCGAAAGAAATCTGGTGTCGCGGTCAGATACTATCGTCTTAGGGACTCCGTGGTGTCTGATAATCTCCTTGTCGAATAGCTCAGCTAGTTTTACTACCTTACAGGTGTCCTTCATCGATATGAATCTGGCAACCTTGGTAAGGCGATCGACTACAACTGTAACACCCCAACTGCTAATCTCGTCATTACCTCTTAAACTGTCCCAATTACCAATAATCTCGCAGCGGAACTCTAAATACAACAGAGGGTGATACAACGCCGTTAGCCACCCATATGGCTAACCAGGCCTATCTCACATACAGTAACGGTCTGATGGACTGGAACAACCGAATACACAATACAAATACAATACTCAACTCATTTCTTTACTATACCGAGTCTACAATAAATGGATGCCGACAACATATTCGGTCTTACACTTCCTTCAATACATAAGTAATTAAAACTACTACCCATGCAACCCACCGACCCCGTCCTACTCTCGAACGGTAACATATTCGGTGTACCTGTAAAATAAAAACATCGCCCCTAGGGGCTCAGCTTAACGCTGCATATGAAATTCGTATACCCCGAGCGCTAACCGGGGTACGCCGACCACTTAGTCGGATATACATGGAGTTCATTTTAGTCAAACAACATGCATCAAAGCAATACAATAAGTACATGTAATGCTCAAGGAATCTACATCCAATCATGGAACACAATTCCTAACTAACATAACAAGGTTGTTAGTTGTATCTGGTTACTCTTAGGCCTCGAGGGTTACACCTCACTATGCCTTGTTTACTTATTCAATACACACCCATTCTCTTGGGCTACTCGTACTATACTCACCCACACTCTCGGGTTACTTATTCTCATTATCTCACCCATACTCTTGGGTTATTTATACTCATTATCTAACCCACACTCTTGGGTTATTTATACTCAAGCTCTTGTAGATTCTCGAGACGCTACAGGTCTCCTACGTCACGCTTGTTACTCTTATACATACTTAGGCCAAAACTCATGGCTCTCTAGCATAGTCTTACTTCCCCGGTTTCGACCCTACTCTGGGTCTAGCATGGTGGGAAGGTTCAACTAGCTCACGGAACTCTCTCTTAGTTCCTATCTCTTTTACTTAGGTCCGACTACTCTCGTTCCCATATACTCCTCTCTCGGAGTTATAATAATATCATGTATATTAGTCTAGAAGCATCACTCTCGATGTTTCTAATGACTTGGGAACATTACTTTAGTTCGGTTAATCTTAGGTTTTAAGAGTTACCCATACATTTACTTTACTCATACTTTCGGTTACTTGCATATACCAGGTAAAATCCTCATATAGGAGGTCGACCATGTCTCAAGGGAGTTACTAATCCCTCAGGTCTCTTTTACCTTCTTCACTGGTTCACATCTTCGAACTATCTTAAATCCTCTTGAAAGAGGTTCACTTATCTTTCCACTCTCATTTGTTTCGTGGATTGTTTCAATGTGGTTTTCTAACCATTATCGGGTATTTACTCAACCCGTACTTCTCCTCACATTCTAGGGAGTTCATATGTTTGCATTATCGTTATACTTTAACGGATAGTTTGTGTTTGCACGTTTTCGTTATCATAAGCGTCGACCCGATCTATGGGTCTCTAGCCAAACGTTACTCACTACGAGTCGGTCCATTCACTATGTTAGACCACACCGGCATACAAGTATGTTAGCTCATTCAACATACAACAAGGCATACATAATCAAACAAGGGATTATTTTCATGCTTAAATCTTGATTAAGCCGGCACACAAACACACAAATCAACGTAACTCGGTTAGCACGCGGAGTATGAGAAAATCATACCTTTCACCGGGGTTTTTACTTTTACTGTGTCATCTCACCTTGCTCGGGTCACACACGATCCTCTGATAACGTTTCAAACATTATTATTAATACTAAGCTCATACGGAACATAATTAAATGTTATTCCCGTATTACCCCGTTATCCCGTTATCTTGGTTTCACTCTTGTTAATTTGAGTTCTCACTTCTCAAACACTTCTAACACTTTCTTACACTTCCTAGGGCCTTAACATGTCACCAAACAAGGCCTTAACATCATTAACATTTAAACCCCCATCATTTCAAACCTTAAAAATGCTCTCTGTCGGTTTCTGGGGGTGGTCCGGGACTTGGTCCCCACCCTAAGTCCCGGACCATTACAAGGTATAACTCTCGGCTTTTATTTTCACCTGGTCCGGGACTTCATGCAGGAGTCAGGTCCCGGACCATAATGCAGGCAAAGTCTCGGCTTAAAAATTGTGGGTGGTCCGGGACTTGGGCATGGACTTAAGTCCCGGACCAAGCAAGCAGAGAACTCTCGGTGGTAAAATCAGGGGTGGTCCGGGACTTGGTCTTGGACCTAAGTCCCGGACCCTGCTACAGATTTTGCAGAATTGACATTTTCTAACTCTGTTACAGGTTATCTCTTAGCCCATTGATTAACCTATCTTCACCAACTAAAATCCACATGTTTTAGCATCTAATTACCCACCTAAACCACCTTAAACCAAGCACCAAGTACACCCACCAATCTAGTTAATTTTACTTAGATCTTACACTTACAAGGCTAGTTTTCTTGTTTTTACAGATTGCAACAGATTTGGTTTCTTCTTTGACCATTCAAACCTCCTACTGATGCCATAACTAGCACCAATGCATTATTTTGCTCTTACACACTCTCTTCAAAGTTGGTTCCAAACTTAACCACCACTTAAACCTCTTAACAAACTAGTTTCTTCCTCCACAAAACTGAACACTCAAGTCCATACATCCCTAGGAAATTTTGACAGCACTTGCCTACTTCTTAAGCATATTCACCACACTTAAATCAGCTCATAAACACTTCTTCATTCCTGTTTAATGAAACACAACAACTACAATACACCAAATTTCCCTCTTGTTTACACATATACACTAACTTGGCTTCTAGGTTTATTTTTCTCACACTCAAGCACATTAATACATTCTGCTTCAAATAACAATATTGCAGTACCAAGGCTACGCAAGCTCAAAGTTATTTATTCAACACCCACATCAATTACACAAGGAAATAAAACCAATTCAAGGTAAGCTCTTTACCTTGTTTTACTTTCAGTTTTCACTCCTCTTCCTCCTCTTTCTCTTGCTCCCTCTTTCTCCTCTTGTTTTCCACTCCACACAAGGGCTATGGTTGCCAACTACAACCACCGCCCATCACACACATACAACAATCAATTCACTTTTCCTCCACAAAACCTAATATATATTTTAAGAGCTAGTTTTCAAAGTTTAATATAGATTTTACCTTAGAAAACCCAAATGGATGACTTGGCAATCAATTGGAGAAGTTTTCCAACACCCACAAAAACCCACGGTCTCGACTGAAATGAGGGGAAATTCCAATGTGAGGGAAAAATCCCACAAATGGCAAGAATGAGCTTGAAATGGCCTAAACTTATGCTTATTATTACCTTAAAGCATCAAGGAGAAGAAGAAGGGTTGAAATCTACTCTTCAAGCTTCAAAAGCTCCAACGTCAATGGAAATGAAGATGGAGGAATCGGGTTTTAATTGGGTGGAAACCGAAGCTCTCACCGAGAGGAGTTCAACGGTACAAATTTCGTGTGATTTGGTGGAGGAATGAGCAAGATAGAGGTGAGACAAGGAGGGAGATGTGCTGTTCGGTCTCGCGAGTTACAGAGGAAGAAGAAGAAGTTTGCAAATTCTGGAGCAAACCCTGAATGAAGAAAATAGAAGGTGAGAAGGTAAGTAACTTACTTTTTACTTTTACTTTATACTATTGCTTTATTTACTTATTTGTCTTGTTATTACTTAATAGCTAGCAAGCTATTAATGGGTGTACACTTATTAATTAAAACCGGCCCACATTAATTAATAGCCCGGGTCATTTTTCGTCTTTTCGAATTAAACGCGTTTCGTCTCCCGGTTTCGTCACTATTCACTTACCGGGTCCGTTTTCCGGAATTTTCTCGTTTAATTAATTTTAATGGTTATTAAGCTTCCATTAATACTTAATTATAGTTATTTAATCAACTATAATTTTACGGGTCCGTTTGACCACTTAAAGTCACGTTTTCGGGCTTTCTCGAAAAACGTGCTTTTATGCTTATTTAGCGTTTTAATCCATTTTTTGGATCCGTTTTCTTCGGGAATCATTCCCGTATACTAATTAGGCCTAACTAAGCCTTAGGAATCCATCTCGGACCCTTACGAGATCATATATCTCTTATTTCCTTTTAATGCCCATTTTAGCGTTTTTCGCTTTTCAAGCGTTTTCTCTTTACTTTTGGTTTTATTCTTCTTTTACCAATACTCTCTAGGCACAATTAGGCCTTTAATAATTTTATTAGAGTAATTAAATCGCCATTTTTAGATCCGGGGTATTAAAATCTACCCCCCTTAGGAACTTTGTCCTCAAAGTTGGTGAATCTAAATGGTTACTCTCATGGGCGTACTATGCCAAGGTTATAATACATGTATAACCTTACAGACTCCACAAGTACGTCTTATTTCACATTACACATACCACGCATATATCACAGCATGTATAGCAATCAAAAATACTTTTTGTACTCTCTCCATGGAATCGGTCCGAAGACAAGAAGGCACTACAGTCCTCGAATCCATGTTGAGTAATATACTACTGATCCCTCAGGTACCGGTCACGTTGAACACTTACTCTTTCTGGTTCACGGCCGTTTCATGACAAATGGGCACTTACTCTCTCTGGCCCACGGTCCCTTCGGTTCTGATCAAAACGTTACACATATACATATCCTCAGGCACTCTGGTTGACTCACTCAACACAGGAACATCTCAGGGTACTCTCCCCGTCCCGCTGCCTTTGGAAAAATCACACATGACACCGCCCCAACCGGTCACTTAGGACCGCCGCACGTACGGTGCAATGGTTTCAAAACTAATACACGCCCACCGTTCTACCGGTCATCAAGACTTAAGGCCACAGCCATCGGCGGGTGATAGCGGTTTCAAAACCAGTTTTCGTTTTCCATCTTCATACTTGAAGAAAATTCATTTGTAAATTCCGTTTGGAAATTCTTTTTAAAACATCACACAACTACAAATCCGGTTTATGGTAGCTGTATCTTCTCTTGACGTGATTACTTGTGACCACTTATAGGGAGCTTCAAGAATCATCCAACCCTGATGTGATCAGCATCAGTGTTGAACTATCCTTCCACCCCAATTTGTGTTCGGTTTCCCTTGATCGCTAGCAGATCAAGTTCCACCTCCCACGTCAGTTTCAAACAATCAGATAGTCAAACATTTTCATTTTCTATCTTTTATTCTTTCTAGTCACATTCATAAAACAATTCGTTTTAATTTACCTCAAATTTCCTAAAACTTAGGTCATCCGTCATTATCATTGCTTCACTTGCTTTGCCTAGGCATCCCATACTTATGTCCTCATTAGTCAAATTATTACTCAATTAAAACACACAACATGCAACTCCAAAGGATGGAACTCACTCATCAATCATTCTCAAATAAAATTACCTAGGGAACTCACTCCCTACAAGGTTCCACATCGGTTTCATACCAATTCGTACTCATTATAACTCATGTCTAATCTCACTAGACATATACTATAGGGATTCTCATTCCCTAGGAGTCTCTCTACTCCTCTTTTCATAAATATTACATACTCGTTACTTGCATCACTCATGCATAATAATCATTATTACACAATTAATGGGTACATATGTTTATGTAACATAAGTTCCAATCATCAAAACAATTTCTTTTTGTGCTATGCACATAGTAGTTTACGCACCAATACGTAAACCATACTCTAAGCGGTTTCTCGCCCTACCCCCTTAAAAGGGGTTACGCCCGCGTAACCAACCATATGTTATCACTGAACATTGGTTCACTAATTCGAGTATTATGAAGTGTTTTAACTTCAATGTGGTTAATTAACTCATAACCGGGTTCGGTTCTAGCCTCTAAGGCTTCAAGGGGTTTATGATATAGGTATACTTAACCCTGAATCACGGTCCACAAGCTTCTGCTGCGTGACCTGATAACTAGAGCTTAATTCGCTCTTTGGTATTCTCAATGTATTAATCCACTCCCTTTTTTCCCTTTGTGTCTTGGGAATAAAGGTTCTCAATCGTCGCTAGGTGTCTCTTACCGTATGCGAATTCGATGAGTTATAGATTTTCTCTCCAGCTCTCTGGAAATCCATTTTTGTATAACTCTGTATACTCTCGTGGTTATTCACTACTCTTTCCGACTTATTGTCGGTTGAGGTCAAGCTACTACTCAGTATGTAGTGCTTCCTCGTTTAATTTTTATGTTTGTTTACTTGTCACTGTACAAGAATTCTTATCTATACCACTATGCGTTACTATGTATCAGTCCTGGGACCTGTGGGTTACTGCCCACGTTCTTTGTGCATCTTTGGCCAAAGGGCCGCACGGTTATTTCTCTAGATTCCCACTCAATAGGCTTCGTTGACATTTCTTAATTCCTGGCCCTCCCACTTGATCATTACCGCACAAGTGCAATACCAAAACACTCAGTCATACAGAGTGCAGAAGAGTAAACCCTTGACAGTAAATCTCTCATGAGATAGGAATGATCATGTCTTCTTTACCACATTTCCTTATCAACTTCATATCACTAACCGAATATACTCTTACAATGGTCGCTTACTGCGTACCTTGTTCTTTCTCATTTTCATGGCATCCGCTACTACTTTAGCTTCCGCCCAGGTGTTCTCGCCATTTACACTATGGCTTGCCATTCACTTGGCTCAACAATATACACTATTCTTTAAATCTCTCTGCGCTTGCGCACTGCCTACTCTGCAGTTCATACTGTACACATACAGTGTTCACTACTCATCCGATTACTCTATCGGTTTCC